>SNQJ01S0001850.1:670665-723895 GCA_010110895.2 Picea sitchensis
ATATATATATATATATATATATATATATATATATATATATATATATATATATATATATTATTACATTTTTTTGTACTCACTATTGTTGTCTTAACGGAGGGTCTGTTACACTCTAATACCATATTACAAAATGAGCTAGATCATTAAATGAGGAAACCATAGATAGGGTTGAGTCACATAACTAAGCTCAAAAAAATATACTCATAATAACACTATATGATATTATCAATGAATAACCAATGCATCTATTTCAAAGGAATTTACCTCCTTGTATATCATCGTTCATTAAGCAAATCATTTCCATTTATGAATGTGGGATAGATTTCTTTACACAAAAAGTGAACATTAACATATTCTAAAGTCATAAAGTGACTTTATTACATAGTAAGCCTTATATCTCTAATAAGGGATGAAATCTTCATGTGGAGAGCCAACCAGTATAGACTAATCAAGGATGGGAAGTCCTACATCATCAATGCACACAAATGAAAGTCAAATATGCCACTGGTACATGAAAACCAAGCTAAGAAGTTGATTAGTTCGAGTAAGAAATATGTTTTACTTTTCTTAAGAGAAAATCAGTCTCATGATGAGTCCATAAGAGTAAAGGAATCCCTAGAGGGGTGTACTAAAGAGCAGAAAAATCAGTTGGAGGAGTTTCTATAGGCATACAAAGGAGTGTTTCAGGAACCTAAAGGGATACCACCGAAGAGGGAAGTGGAGCATGAAATATAGTTATTTCCATACTCCCCATTATTGAATATTGGATTGTACAGACACTATGTTCTAGAAGCAAATGAAGTGAAGAAGCAGTTGCAGCAATTGTTGGAGTAGGATGTGATTCAACCAAGCATCTCACCTTGTCATGCACCTATCATAATTTTACTAAACAAGGATGGTACCTTGTGAATGTGTATCAAACACGAAGCATTGAACAAGATTACAGTAAAAAATCGGTCACCACGTAAAATATTTTACCAAGTTGGATCTCAAGTGGGGATACCACCAGGTATGAATCAAGGAAGAAGACACCTGGAAAACTTCCTTCAAGAAAAGTAAAGGTTTGTATGAATGGTTGGCCAGGCTAATTGGTTTATCTAATGCACCAGCTACATTTATGATATTGATTAATGATGTATTATGCATGTATCTAGATTCATTTGTCATTGTCTATTTGGATGATATATTGGTTTATAGTGCTACCTGGGAGGAGCATATCTCACATCTCATGCAAGTTCTATAGACTCTGAAGAAGCACTAGGTATTGTCTAACCTCAATAAATGTGATTTTGCTCAGTAGTCTTTGGTGTATTTGGGATATGTGATCGGTTGATACAGGGGATCAATTTTTGCTCAAAAATAAAAGTTCTTGAAATTGCTTCAAATCGTACATGTGCATATATCTCTTCATTAAAAACTCAACGCAACTTGAACGGGATCAAATGGACGTCGTATGAGCAAGATATCGCATTATGTTCATTTTTCAAAATAGGCCAAATTTTGTTGACTATGCAGTCCGTACAGTGTTGACGTGGCATCTGATCATACAGGCCATACTAGCATACAGTGATGTGGTAGAGGAGTTGGCATACTGACTAGGCAGGTGTTGGCAAACATGGGCAAATCATATTTTGACAAGTGTTAGCTTGTGGGCGAATGTAATGGTGCCACGTGGCTCAGTCATGGGTTGCCACGTGCCACCCCTCCATTGGTTTGTAGTGGCAAAAGTTTGTGACTCCACAGGATTTGAACCCACGACCTCCAGGCATGGGGGAGTGACTTGGCAGGGTCGAGCTACTAGACCGCCCGCCCACAGTGTTCCTTATTGTGTATAGTCTGATTTAAACATTTGAATTGAATCAAATATTCAGATGGCGGAGTAAAGGGTTGGGGCCTAGCCCCAGCCCCCGGGGTGTTTATATGGAACCATACGATAAGACCAGGGTGCATATAGTTGTAATGTTGGCCCTCGTTCTAGCTCGGCGCTTTCACGTAAAACCTTCCCATATGACTTGGCTATACCTTTTGGCCCGAACTTACCATAAGTTTTGGTACGCGGTCTTCTCACACGTTTAAAAATTTGGCATGCGGTTCACTCCAGCCTAGCCCTTGATCATATGTGTTAGCCATACAACCACTCCTTTATACTTGGCATGGGGAGTTAAGACTTCAAAGGGAAGCATTCCACTCACCCTCCACTTGTCATCACTACATTCACGCATGAAAACGGGCTTGGATTAGGCATTGGGACGTGGCCACATGCCCCCCCATGCGACCTGCACCTCTACCCAAGGGGTGCTAATCTCATAAATTGTTTGAGAGTTTGCCCCATTTTGTGGGATGCACGCATGTGTTGGGTTTTAGGCCCAGTAACGCTGCGAGAGCCAGGCTAGTCTATCAGTCAATGTGTTTTAGCAAGCAGGTACAGCAAGCTTGAAAGGGAAAACTTCCAGGAGGTGTAACTTCTTCATTTTTTGGCCAAACCAAGTGCCAAAAAAGCCCAGCTAAGGATTTTTGGACATTCTGATGCCATCCATTTTGTATTTTGAGCACTGTAAGAGAACTTTTTAAGCATAATGAAAATGATCCAAGGGAAGCTAAACCAGGAGATGTATCACAAGAGAGGGGTGAACTCCTTTATCATTTGTTGTGTTATGTGTTCATTCTTGATGGTTTTTATCAGTCTGATATGTTGTTCATGCTTAAGTAAAACTCACTGAATTTATGTGTTAGTAAACTGATCCAATTACCCAAACACGTGTCATTTTACACTTGCAATTTAAAGAGATAAGTCTTCTTCATTTTAAAGATCTATTGGAAACATATTCATTCCATTTTCAGATCAGTTGGTATTAGAGCTTTGATTGTTGAAGGCTTGATTGTTTGCAAGTTGTTTTTGTTTTTCTAATGCTTACAAGGTTGAAGCTCACAAGAGGAGAAGGTCAACTTGTAGAGCCAAGTTCTTAACTGTCAAGAAGGAGAACTATCAAATCACCTCAAGTTTCAAGCAGATATTCACCAAGTATGGCTCATGAGGACAACCATGGAACTCTTCCTTCAGAAGAGGAAACCTTCAAGAAATATTTCTTTGATATGGATGAGATCGTCAAAGTTTTGTTTGATGAAAGGAATGCAATATTGCAAGGTGAAAGCTCCAACCCTCCAAAGGGCAATGGAGACAGTGGTGATAAAACTCAAAAGGGAAATGGAGGGAGTGGTGATTCTCCACCTCCTTTACCTCCATTTTCCACCTCTTCCACCATTTCACAACCACCTCCAAATTCTCCAAAAGGACATGGTAAAACTCCTTTACAAACTCATTTACTAAAGCTTGATATTAAGTTTGAATTGCCTATGTACAATGGAGAGGTAAATGTTGAGAAATTAGATAATTGGATTCGTCAGATTGAAGTGTATTGTAGGATACAAAGAATCACAGATGATGAAACTAAGATTCAGCTTGCTTCTTTAAGATTGGACAGTGCAGCGCTCATTTGGTGGGAAGCCAAAACTCAGGAGGACATGAAGAAACATGTTAAAGTTTTATCCTCTTGGAATGATTTTATTGTTGCAGTTAAAAGGAAATTTTATCCATTAGCATACATGCAGAAAGTTATTATGGTTTGGAAAAACTTTAGGCAAGCTAAAGGGAAATATATGCAAAGCTTCACTCAAGAATTTAGGAGAAGAGCTTTGGTTTTGGGTGTAGATTTGTCTTCACAAGATACTTTTCTCAAATACATAGGAGGTTTGCATAGCTACTTGAGGCATACAATACTTATGTTTAATCCTTCAAACCTAGATGAAGTATGTGTGCAGGCTACTCATTTAGAGGCAAGAGGAAGGAATGAACCTCAAGAGGGAAGCAAGAAGTCTTTTAATGGAGACAAGGGAAAGAGGAAGTTTGAAGGAAATGGAAAGAAAAATGCTTCAGTCAAGAAAGAGAGAGAGAAACTCTCATGTAAACATTGTTCAAAGGATGGCCATGATGAATACCATTGTTGGAAACTTCATCATGAAAAGAGACCCAAAAAGTTCAACAACAAAGATAAACCAAACATCGTTGCAACTGTACAACAAGATTTAGGATCTGATTCGGAAGATGAAACAAAAATCACAGCCATGGGTTTACAAGGTAAGAATTATATTGCAAGTACTAGTTCTTCAAATTATGCCATCAATGAAACTCAACATGAAAAAGAAAGGATAGATATTTTCCACATAAGGGTAATTTCAAAACATACCAAGATAGATACTCGTTTTTATATGGGATCACAAGCAAACCCTATTTCTGAAGACATTGTCAAGAAGCTAGATTTGGAAACTAATCCTCATCCTAAACCATACCCTTTATGTTGGATATGTGACAAGAAGGTGTAAACTTAGATTTTCCATCACTGCAAACTATATAGATGAGGTAGAGCTTGATGTTATTCCATTGGATATTTGTGGTATTGTACTTGGAATACCATACTTATATGATAGGAGAGCCATTTTTCATCGTCATGAGAACAAGTATCATTTTCTTAAAAATGGAGTTGAGTACATTGTTAGAGAACATACAAAGAAGATGAATTTGTCACTTACAAATGCTTGACAAATGAAAAAACTAGTCAATGCTAGTAAGAACCTTGTACTTTTGATGACTAAACCCAAAGACAATGATGAAGAACAAGTTCTCAAAGGATGTGATGCAAAGTTACAATCTGATTTGTATGAGGTTGTTAACAAAAATGTTGAGATGTTTCAGGAACCAATCGGATTGCCTCCTACAAGGGGTATTCAACAAAAGATTCTATTGCAGCAAGGAGATCCTCTTCCAAACATTGACATGTGCAGGATGTCAGACATGGAGAATGTTGAAAACAGAAAACAATCCCAAGAGTTGCTTGACAAAGGGGTCATCAAACCAAGCACTTCGCCATGCAGGTCACCAATTGGTTTGTACCAAAGAAAGAATGTATATGGCGAATGTGGGTAGATTTCAGAGCCTTGAACAAGACTACAGATATGATTGCTAAAGGAGACATATGGAAGAAAGCTTTGAGATCAAAGCAAGATCCTTTGCACGCCTTGACAAGTTATGTTTTCCAATTGGTGATAAGGTATAAGAAATACTTTTATGATAAAGTTATTGATATGATTACTAGGCCTATTGTTAGTGATTTAGTTATTTACAAGCATAATCATATCATGCATAAGAGCTATTTGGAACAATATGCTTTAGATGATGATGGAAAAAATGTTTATGCAACTTTGTGTCTTGCTAACCAAGTTGAGGAAATGGATTCCTATGTGCATGGTAAACTTTTGTATCTTGGAATGCTATATTTTTCACAAGGTGAAAGAGTCAACATGATAAGGGAAGCACATTCTTCTCTTGTTTTTGGCCATTTTGGTATGGACAAGACGGTGGCTAGATTGCAAATCAAGAATCCTAAGTTTTGGGATGAGCATCTACATTACTTCCAGCTTGCTATAACCAGGCTAAGAAGTTCTTTGAACTAGTTCATCTTGTGCAACAAACCATTCAAGAACAGTTGAGGAAGAGCCAAGCCAAGTACACAGCATGACATGAAAAGTTTCGTATTGGTCTCAAAGGAACCAATCCAATAAAGGTTGGATGGATTGAGATTGTAAAGGTGGGGGAATTGTACCCTCATCTACAGATTGACTAAAAGTAGTCTTTTAGAGGTCCAAAAACTTCCCAATGGGGAGGTGTGAGGATCAAATTTTTCTCAATAATTAAAGTGCTCGGAATAAATTCAAATAGGAAATGTGCATAGGCCTCGTTGTTACGAACCCAGCGCAACTTGATTAGGCTCAAACCGACGTCGCATGAGAAAGGTATTGAATTTTGTTTGTTTTTCCAAACATGCAAAATTTTGATGATTGTGCAGTCTGTACAGTCCGTACAGTGCTGACATGGAAATTGATTGTACATGTCATACGTTCATACAATGACGTGGTAGAGTATTTGGCATGCTGACTGGGCAGGTGTTGGAAGACATGGGCGAATCATATTTTGACAAGTGTCATCTTGTGGGCGAATGTAATGGTGCCACATGGCCTAGTCGTGGGCTACCATGTGGCACCCCTCCATTGGTTTGTAGTGGAAAAAATTTGTGACTCCATGGGAGTCGAACCCACGACCTCTAGGCATGGGGGAGCAACTTGGCAAGGATGGGATACTAGCCTGCCCATAGTTTTCCTTATTGTGTATAGTCTGATTTAAACATTTGAATTGAATCAAATATTCATGTGGTGGAGTAAAGGGTTGGGGCCTAGCCCTAGCCCCAGGTGTGTTTATATAAAACCTTACGATAAGACCAAGGCGCAGATAGTTGTAATGCTAGCCCCTAGTCTAGTCTGGCGCTTTCACATAAAACCTTCCCACATGTCTTGGCTATACCTTTTGGCACGGACTTACCATAAGTTTTGGTACACAGTCTTTTCACATGTTTATAACTTTGGCGTGTGGTTCACTCCAGCCTAGCCCCCAATCATATGTGTTAGCCATACGACCACTCTTTTAGACTTGATATGGGGGGTTAACACTTCAACGGGCAATGTGCCACGTGCCAACCACTTGTCAACACTAAATTCACGCATGAAAACGGGCTCGGATTAGGCACTGGTACGTGGCCACATGCCTCCCATGCGACCTGCACCTCCGCCCAAGGGGGCGCTAATATCGTTAACTATTCGACAATTTTCCATGTTTTGTGGGATGCACGTGTGTGTTGGGTTTTAGGCCCAGTAACGTTGCAGGAGCCAGGTTAGTCTGTCAGTGAGTGAGTTTTGGCGAGCATGTACAGCAAGCTTAAGGGGTAAACTTCCAGGAGGTGTAATTTCTTCATTGTTTGGCCAAACCAGGTGCCAAAAAGCCCAGCTAGGGGTTTTTGGACGTTTTGAAACCATTGAAGCCATACATTTTGTATTTTGAGAATTGTCAAAGAACTTTTTAAGAATAATGAAAATGATCCAAGGGAAGCTCGACCAGGAGATGTAGCCCAAGAGAGGGGTGAACTCCTTTATTATTTGTTGTGTTATGTGTTCATTCTTGATGGTTTTTATCAGTTTGATATGTTTCTCATGCTTAAGTAAAACTCACTGAATTTATGTGTTAGTAAACTGATCCAATTACCCAAACACATGCCATTTTACACTTGCAATTTAAAGAGATAAGTCTTCTTCATTTTAAAGATCTATTGGAAACATATTCATTCCATTTTCAAATCATCAGTGGAGGGGAGCTCAAGATAGATCCCACAAAGATGGAGGCCATCATGAAATGGACACTTCCTACAAATGTCACTAAAGTTAGGAGTTTTGTTGGGGCATAACAATACTTACAGAAGCTCATAGCTTCATTTTCATTAGTACTTGCACCACTCCACGTCATAACAATGAGTGGTAAGAGTTTCCAGTGGGCGGAGAATCAACATAAGGCTTTTGACGAGCTGAAAAGAAATATCATTCAAGCACCAATTCTCGCATTACCGAACTTTTGAAATCCTTTTGAAGTGGAGAGAAATGTAAGTTGAAGGTTGAGTCCAAACCTTATCACTAATTGAAGATTGAGGAAGTCAAAACCCTACCCTAGAAGGCTATTGAGATATGTTAAATATTGGGTCGTTGGTGTAGATTTTAACCTTGTACAATATTTACGGCAAATAGAATTTCAGTAAAAGAACAGAAAAGATACAATGGCAAATACAAACATTACACAGAGATTTTTCCCCTGGAAACCCAAACCGGGAAAACCAACATATTTTATAATCATTCATAGTGATACAGTGTTTACAATACAATATACATATAGGATCCAGTGGCATCCAAAACCCTAACCCAATCACCTGGATTAGTCAACAACCCTAATTCCTTAACTGAAAATAGAAAACCATCAGCAAAAACCATGTGCCGAAAAAATGCCCAAAAAAGCGACATGTTTCCCGAGGCAAAAAAATTATTTATAACACATACCCAACATTCTCCCACTTGTTGTTTTATTTGCATACAGGGGGTTACAGGGTTACATAGTCAACAATCCATGGCAGAAATTCCCATGGATCCTCTACACCAAGAGAACTTATCAATGCTCATAGATTTTGTTAATGAATCTGCAACATTCTTAAAAGTGTCCACCTTCATCAAAAACACTTTATTTTCTTCAACCATGTCTCTCACAAAGTGATATTGAATATCAATATGCTTTGTCTTTGAATGATAAGTCGGGTTCTTTGCCAAAAAAATTGCACTCTGACTATCATAATCTATCCTTACAGCTTGTTGTACCAACCCAATACCTGAACACAATCTTTGTAACCATATTGCTTCCTTACTTACATGAGTGGATTACATATATTCATCTTTTGTAGTTGAAAGTGCCACTACAGCCTGTCTTTTGCTCATCCAACTTATTGCTCCTCCAAACAGGTTAAACACATACCCACTTGTAGATCTTCTATGATCTAGATCTCCAGCCCAGTATTCATCCACAAAGACATGTATATCCACCACTCTATCCAATCCTGGTCTTCCTTGGTAGCACAATCCATAGCTAGCAGTGCCACGCAAATACCTAAAAACATTTTTTATTGTTGTCCAATGCTCCTCCCCTGGTTTTGACACATACCTGCTCAAAACCCCCACTGCAAGTGCAATGTCCAGTCTAGTACATACCATTGCATACATCAAACTTCCAATTGCACTCGCATATGGAACATGAGACATCTCATCCTCCTCTTCTTGTGTCTTGGGACACTGATCCGCAGATAAATGTACACCAACAGGAATAGGAACATTGACCAGTTTACATTCCTGCGTATTAAACCTCTGCAATATTGTCTCGGCATATTTTCTCTGATTTAACCAGAGTTTCCTCTTTTTCTAATCTCTTTTAATTTCCATGACCAAAATGAAATTTGAAGCATCGAGATCCTTCATATCAAATTTAGAGGACAACTGAGTTTTCACATTCTGGATAATCTCCTTGTTGTTTCTTATCAACAACATGTCATCCACATACAAGACCAAATAAATCAAATGATCACCAATTAATTTAGAATACACAGTGATCCTCTTTGCTTCTTGTGAAACCAAGTCCCAGCATATAAGTATCAAATTTTTTATACCACATCCTTGGTGATTGTTTTAAACCATACAGGGACTTTTTCAGCTTGCATATCATCTCCTTCTTTCCCTTCACACCATAACCTTCTGGTTGCTTCATATAGATTTCTTATTCCAGATCCCCATGTAGGAATGTTGTCTTCACATCCATCTTCTCTACTTCAAAATCAAATGCAACAGCAACAGATAATAGATATCTTATAGAGTTTAACTTGGCAACATGAGAAAAAATCTCACCAAAATCAATTCCCTCAACCTAAGAATAACCCTTTGCTACTAACCGAGATTTGTTTTTCTCCACTTTTCCTTCTGCATTAAGCTTCTTTTTAAATACCCATTTGTTGCCAATAGGCTTTCTTCCAATCGGCAACTCCGCTAGATCCCAAGCCTCATTCTTATCCAAAGCTTCCATTTCTTCGTCCATGGCCATTTTCCAGAGATTTCCATCCTCTGAATCCACTGCCTCCCTCAAAGTTCTAGGATCATCATCAGTAACAGACAAAGAAAAATTTGAGCAAAATCAGATTGAGTATACCTTTCTGGTATCCTTCTTTCTCGAACCGATATCCTCAATACTAGAGTATGAGGATCTTCTTCTTATGATTCATGTTCTTCTGTAGAGTTTGACTCATCATCCTTTAAATAAAATTCTATTTTCTCTAGTTCTTCCTTACTTGGTATGACTTCTTGTTTAACAACATCCTTCATTTATCTAAATACCACATCTCGGCTATACACTACCTTGTTATTTTCTAGGTTCCAAATCTTATAACCTTTGAGACCATATTTATATCCAATAAAGATACACTTTTCAACCTTCTTATCTAGCGTACTCATGTTTTCCTTTGGAACATGAATATATGCATCACATCCAAATACCTTGAGATGTGTGAGAGAAGGTTTCTTACTAGTCCATACCTCTTGTGGAGTCTTGTCATCCAACGCTGATGAGGTTGATATGTTGACCAGGTAACATGCAGTACCCATTGCCACTGCCCAGAATTCTTTCCCTAACTCGGCACCACTGAGCATGCACCTTACTTTTTCCATCAGTGTCATGTGCATTCTTTCTGCAACTCCATTCTACTGATGTGTATATGGAGTATTCTTCTGCCTTGATATACCACACTTCTTACATAATTCTTCAAATTCATTCCCGTAGAACACTCCTCAATTATCTGTCCTCAGCACCTTAATTCTTTTCTCTATTTGATTCTCAACAACAGCCTTAAACTCTTTAAACCTGTCAAAGACTTCCTATTTCTTCCTGAGGAAATATATCCAAGTATTCCTCGAGAAGTCATCTATAAATAAGACATAGTACACAGATTTTCCCAATTATGGGACTGATACAGATCCAAAAACATCACTGTCAACTAGCTGTAAAATTCCTTCTTCCCTCGTTGCACCACAAGGGAATCTTACCCGATTCCGCTTCCCATATACACAATATTCACAGAAATCAAATCCAGAGAGGAGTTAGACACACCTTCAACCATACCTTTACCGTGTAGTAGTCGAAGACCCTTCTCTCTGATATTCCCTAGTGTTTTATGCCACAACATAACCTTTTCTCCAGATACTGTAGGAGATATTTTTTCTTCAAATCCAATATCAAGAACAATGGAACCATTACACCCATCACTAATAGTGCTTCCTTGCAACTTATACAGAATTCCAAACTAAACTCCCTTCAACAACACCATTGCTCCTCAAACCATCCTGCAGGTTTCCTTTTCAAATATTGTTTTTACCCCTACATCATCCATTTTGCTTACAGAAATCAAATTTTTGGCCAAACCTGGGATGTGTATAACACCAGGCAGTGTTCTAATCCTTCCATCTATGTGCCTCAATTTGAATTTTCCTCGACCTATGATTCTGGTTTTCAATTCATCACCTAAGAAAACATTACCTCCATCATACCTTTCATATTTACAGAACCACTCCTTTTGGGGATTCATATGAAAGGATTCACCTGAGTCAACCAACCATTCCTCATGATCTACATGTGTGCTTGAAGAAGCCAAGTACACCTCCCCTCCTTCTTCCTTGGAGGTCTTTTCTTTTGTAGAAGGAGATTCTTCAGATCCCTTCTTTTTCTCAACTTTGGATCTACATTGACTCTTGTAGTGCCCTTCTTTTCCACATCTCCAACATACCTTTACAAACTTTCTGGGAGATTTATATCTACCCTTAGAATTAGATCTCCCACTTGATAACTTAGATCTATTTATTTCCTGGGAACGTCCTCTTGCAAATAATGCATATGTGCTCTGTCCTTCCATATTCTTTCGTCTCATCTCCTCCGACAACTAGGATGAGACCACTTCATCAAACTTTAAGGAAGTTGTATTACTTCATATGGCCACAACCAGAATATCCCACGAGTTTGGTAAAGAACACAATAAATTGATACATTTATCTTCATCTGAAATTTTAATCTCAACAGATACTAACTGACTTACCACAGTATTGAAAGCATTCAAATGCTCTGCCACCAAGTCTCCATCTCTCATCCTCAGATTATACAGCTTCTTTCTCAGGAATAGTTTATTTATTGGGGACTTAGACTGAGACAACTTCCCTAACTTATCACATAAATCCTTGGTTGTAGCCTCCTCTAACACATTCAGTAATATTGAATCTGAGAGACACAGTCGGATTGTGCTCTTTGCCTTCTGCTCCAACTTTTTCCAGTCATCTGTTGAAGTTCTTGTAGGTGCAGTACCTGGATCTACCGCGATCCAATGATATTTTTCCACCAACAGATCTTCCATCTTGAGCTTCCACAGCTCAAAAATTTTCCCATTAAACTTTTCGATCTCCATTTTCGAATTGCTTGCCATTTATTTTCACCTAAAAAATCAATACCACAGATCTCCCACTCTAGAAAGGCTTATCACAGTCCCGAGCCAAACCCTTGACCACAAAGGTGTCCCCCTGAAGCCAACAAAGCTCTGATACCAAATGTAGATTTTAACCTTGTACAATATTTATTGCAAACAAATTTTCAGTAAAACAACAGAAAAGATACAATGAAAAATACAAACATTACACGGAGATTTTTCCCCTGGAAACCCAAACTAGGAAAACCAGCATATTTTATATTCATTCATAGTGATACATTGTTTACAATACAATATATATATAGGAGCCAGCGACATCCAAAACCCTAACCCAATGACTTGGATTAGTCAACAAATCTAATTCTTTAACTGGAAATAGAAAACCATCGGCAAAAACAATGTGCCAAAAAATAGCCCAAAAATGTGACACGTTTCCCGAGGCAAAAAAATTCTATGTAACACGTACCCGTGAAAAGAATATAACACATACCCAACAGTTGGGAGGAGAAGGGGTATCGTTCTTTAGCATTGTATTTGTTCCATATTTGAGAAAAGAACCTAGGAGTGATATTTTGTGATCATAACAGAGGAGGAGAGATTTTATAGCACCCATACAGGCCATAGTTTCAAAAAAGACTCCACTGATATTTCCTCTTTATTTGCACTTGCATTTCAAGAAAAGAGAGCAAAGCGGCCTCACATTCTAGCTGGGTTTTCTCCTGTATTGGGTTTCCCAGGTTATATCTTGTGTTTATTTGTGGATGGTGTGTGACTATTTATTTATGTTCTCTATTTTTATCATTTTAGCTATTTCATACATTTTAAGCAAAAAACCAAGAATTGAAGAATCTAATATCTAAAGGAAATTAACCTTCACAGTAAAGATTTCAGTATTTTGTTAGATCTGTTGTGACGAACTATCCAGTGGAATATCCATGGCAGTTTCCATATCACTAACATAGCATAAATTATCAAAATAACATCCTTCACTAGGTTCACAAATGAATAAGAAAATGAAAATCTAATGGAAAATATCTCGAAAGAGGAGCCAAAACCAGTATTTGAATATTTCCAAAAGGGAAAATTCCACGGCCGTAATGGTTGGTTTGTAGAATTCTCGATAGGATTATATGACCTTAAAGGAGAGGATTTAATTTAAGTGGTAGAAGAATCTATATTATTAGGGAATTATATCTTAGCAACGTTCAACTCTAAATTCATATCTATAATCCCCAAAAAATATAATCAATCTTCTTTCAAGGATTTGAGACCTATCACCCTTTGCAATTCAATATACAAAATAATCTCTAATTTTATAGCCAATGAAAAAAGTTGTTTTTTACTCAATATTAGGGGATCAATTTATATTTCTTTGGGATAGAAAAATTCATGAAGCAGTAGGTGTGGCATAGGAGGGACTGCACACCATAAAGATAAAGACGAAACCAACAATTATATATATATATATATATATATATATATATATATATATATATATATATATATATATATATATATATATAAGACATTGAAAGGAAATATCAATATACATTAGTTTGATTTCAATACATATTAGGATGAGGGCCCTGGAAATATCAATATACATTAGTTTGATTTCAATACATATTAGGATGAGGGCCCTCATCCTAATATTTATTGAGATCACATTTGGCATATCTATTGAGGGCCCTAAATATGCCAAATGTGATATCAAGTTGTCTTTCAAGTTGAGGGACTAAGCATGGAAAACATTGATTGCAAAAGAATGGGCACCATAATATGCATAAAAATTGGTAGATCCTTCCACCTAAATCACTTTCTATTTGTTGAAGTTGTCTTGATTTTTAAGAATGGGTCCCATGGGGAGATTTTAAGATTCTAGGAGATCCTGGACCTATTTTGCAAACCTACAAGTATGGAAATAAATAATCAAAAATCAAGTATTACATTCAGTGTAATTATAGAAGGTCGTGTAAGGTTCCTAAAAGTCGTATTGTCTTTCCATCTATTCATTTAAATTTATAAGTTTAGGATTCAAGTACTTGAATTTCCTTATAAAACCCAAAGGATATAAATTCAAAATATTGGAGATAATTGTATGAGAAATTTGAGAAATGGGTGACATATGGTGTAACCAATAGTTGTCCCAAGGGGTAGATTGACTTTGGTGAAATTAGTATTAAAGGTTATCCTTGTCTATTGGCCTTCACTAGCACACATCCCCAAGGCATGTTTGAAAACATTAACAAAAAGTGTTGTGAATTCCTTTGGAATGGAAACAAAGAAAAAGGAGGACTCTCTCTCATAAAGTGGAAAGAATTTCCAAACATAAACAAGGTGGAGGTTGGAGGTTAAAGGATATGCATTTATTTTGGAAGGCCCTAGCTGTGAAGAGCTTATAGAGAGTAATAAAATGTGATGGATTGTGGCACCAAGTCATTTGGAAAAAATATTTGGATCCCCTAACATTTGAAGAATGGATTAGACCCCCAACTAAACCATCATCAAATGTAGTAAATATGTGAAGTCTCTTATTCGATCGTTCTATATTTTAGGTAATTGGCTTGATGATGGGGTAATACCCCTGGGTAGGCTATGAAGGAATTCATAGAATCCCATATGCAACTATTGAACTGCTACATAGAAATGGTATACTCTCACTTGTGTTGTAGATCCTAACTCAACTACAATTTGGAAATGGGGTTGGAAATATGAAAGGACTCTATGATTAGAAGGGGGATCGAAGGAGATCTAGAATGTATACGTTCAAACATTAAAATTAGGTTCAATAAGAATAAGAGAAGATGATGATGTCATTATTTTATCCAAAAACCCAAGTATAGGAATCTAATAGAAAATATTGGGTACAAAGAAAAAAATAAATATGAATTGCAAGGGAAACCAACATGGTGGTTGAAAATCCTACGGAAAATTAAATCTCGTCTTAAAAAAATGTTCCTCATGTTATCCCTAAGAAAAAATATTTTAACTTGGGACACTTTATAAAGAAGGACCTTCCAAGGCCCACAGAAATGTGTCATATGAAAATCTATAGAAGAGAATGTCGATCATCTCTTATTTCATTGTCCTTTCACCAATGCAGTTTGAGGGGAGACAAAAGAAATTACTAGAGGTAAGGGATCTTGGCATGGTAACTCTATTGAAGAATGCTTTAACCAATAGTGGGAGGAAAATAAACTAAAGGATCATAAGGCTCTACCTTATGTAGTTTATTAGGCATTGTGGTTGGCTTAAAACTCCATGATCATCCAACATAAAGAAATTATGACAGCATAAGTCTTACATCCAATCAAATTTTTATATAAGGTGTTACGACTATTTCCAAATAAAAACCTCCAAGGATGGTTCCCAACAGCTCCCAAGACAAATCCAATCCATGGGGATTTTTTGATGTTGTTATTCAAGACATGCCAATAATGAGTGGAGATAGGGTTTTTTTTTTTTTTTTATCATTCTCATTATTTAGAGTACAAAGCTTCATTGGGACCAAGATCAAGCAAGTGGGTAGAATTAAACTCAATTCTAATTTTGTTAAATCCATCATTGGAAAACAATGTCCAAAAGTTGCAAATATATGTTGACTCACTCCTTGTTATTGACTAGGTAAAAGGCAAAATTGTTCTTCAAACACTCTTGTTTGAATTTGTTTTCTCTCAAGTTAAGGAAATGATTGGGAAACTTTTTGAGGTCTACTGGACACATGTTTATATAGAATTAAACACCCAATCAAATTCTATATATAAGCAAGGGTTGTAAATTTTAGTTGGCAGCGTCAACACCTTTGAAGTTGAAAATGGCGAAAGGCTCCCAACAATTTCAAGATCTTTACATGACTAATTTTATATGCTTTGTTGACAACTTTTTATTATCAAATGTAAACGACATTAAATGGCTTTCATAGAGTACTCATAGAAGTAGGACCTCATTCTTTTATTTTGATGATTTTCAAGGTGTATAAGGCAAATAGACTAGATGGATTGTTCCTTTTCAAAAGTTTTGTGAAGTAAACAGTGATGTCTTAAAAAAAAATTAGGTAGGCTCGATTAGATTTTTAGATATAGCCCTGAGGCAATATTGAAAGTATTTAAATTTTTGCATGAAATAAAAGTACGATATTTTCCTTTGAAAAAAATTAGATGCACAATGAATAAAAATAGATATGGAATTGAAAAATAATTATGATTTAATAACTTTCATGAATAATAAAATGTTAATAATTAATATCACTAATAATTAACTAAAATTAGTTAGT
This sequence comes from Picea sitchensis, assembly GCA_010110895.2. Classification (NCBI taxonomy): domain Eukaryota; kingdom Viridiplantae; phylum Streptophyta; class Pinopsida; order Pinales; family Pinaceae; genus Picea; species Picea sitchensis. Next base: position 686,923 of record SNQJ01S0001850.1, read on the forward strand.
AATTAATCTCATTGATAATTACTATTTCTTAAAATAATCGTTAATAAATAAAAATTATTATTATTAATTAATTAATAACTTATTTTTTCCAATGAAAACCTTACAAGGAATCCTAAGGGATGTTTCCTCGCATTCATGGATGGCATCCCTAGTAAACTCATCAGCATAGACTAGTGCACCTCACCTATGGAGATTCAAACTAGGCACATGTTGTGATGGAACTAACCAAATACCTAGCAATATTGGCAACAACCTATTAAGATAACCCCTAGTGCTTATTAATTACTTAATAATAAGTATTAATTAACGAGAATAATTAAGTAACCATAATAATTGAATTAACCATTTTAATTAATCAATAATTGGATACCTTGTTGAAAATATGACTCTAAAAATGATTTTAACATGACACTATAACCATACATATGATGTAAAATGCAACTTGGATGTGATGCCATAAGCATACCCACATTGCACATGCAACACTAATGAAGCACTACAAAGAAAGACACAACATAAAGGCATTGTTAATTTGATGCATACACACTATTGCATAAAAATGAGAGACACAAATACAATGCAAGGTGACATTAATGTGATGTAGGTGAGGATGCCCATCATATGTTGCAACATAAAAACCATTATAAATAAATAAATAAAATAAATACAAGTGAACTACTAAGTGAGGTGATTTTCAAAACCATGGCCATGCATTGTAATATAGGAAGGAGTTCATTATGGGGTATGTTAAGGCCTTAAACCCACCCACTCTTAAAGAGGCCAATCAACATGTAAAAATGTACACAAATATTGTTAGGAATAATTTTATAGTTAGGTCCTCTAAAATTCCGCCAATAATAAAGGTAAATAAAAAATGTATTGAAAAAAATAATTCCTCTCTTGTTTTTAATATTGGACAACTTATATGTAGATAGTGGACATTGTTATCAATATTGGTTTATGCTCTTAAGGGCGTTGTTTTAGTTGCAAAATAAAGGTGAGGGTCATGTTGATGGGTCCTAAATCCCTTTAATTTAACTGCAGGAACCAAACCCACCACTGAGGCCCAACTAGACTCTGCAACATTTAATGGTGGAATGGTTCTCCAGATCTTGCGATCCGGCCAATTAATCGATAGGCTTTATGTTTTCTTGCAAAGGTGTCTCCTTCAGTTTGGACTTTCTCTTTTTGTATTTTATCTTAGGTGGGACAGATATAAGATTGTAATCCTATATCAACCAAATTGGAAACAAAACGGGAAAAGGTTCTAAATACTGGAGAAGAGGTTGAGCTTGGGATAACCCGCTACTCAAGCATGCAGACGAAAATTATATACCACAGGCCTAGTACTAATATGTTAACCATGTGAGCATACAATTATTGTCTGAGATACTAATTATCAGAAAGAAAACACATGTGATAAGATAATGGCAAGAAAAATAATTCATCTACACTAATCATCCATCACATGATAACACAATGATTCATCTTCATCATTAAAGAAAAGAACTGTAAAACATTGCATTAGATAACTTAACAATAGATTCAATATCTCTTACTTATTACAGCATCCATTCATGAGATGAGATAGGAAATAGTTCTTCTCCACGTCCAATCACACATGCATTTGATGAAAATATCTTGTCTCTAATCCAAAAGGACTTCTCTATTAAAGGTAGCTTGGAAATAGTTCTTAACAAAACCAAAAAAGAGAGTTTCTTTTAGCAACCATCGACCTCTAACTAATTGTTCCATGCTCTTATTTATAACATAAAATTCAATTGAAAATAATGGATAAGTGTATATAAGTAAACAAATTCTCCACTTGGTGTTCTCTTCTAACATTTTTTCTAACAATCAACTCAAGATATCACTCGAAAGGGTGGCTTTTCTCATACTCTGACCAACTAATGAACAACTCCTTGCAAGTTTGGGCATATGGAAATATGTGTTGTTCCATCGGGAGTGCGTAAACTTCTCTGATCTCCACCGCATGTGTCTGATACTTTATCAGACTAGCACTTAACTACTGAAGCACAGCCTGAGCACTAATCAGATGTTCCAGAAATTGTTGCACTTGTCTTGTGTTTGTGTCGGTCACCTTTGCTAGTCTTTCGGTCCATGAAGAATTTTTCTTGGTGTACGATTTGACCATGTCGCGCAAGTCGACAAAATCGTCAGGTGTGCTAAACTCGGGTAGTTTGATATCCTTCATCACCTTGTTGATATTCGGACCCAATTTCTCTCGGATTCCTCAGCAAAGTTATGGAGCCAATTTTGTTCGATAGTTGAAGGGAACTTTCCTGCAATCGGAATTAAAATCACTTAGAAATTTCTTCCAGCACAATACTCGGAAAAATATATGTAAAAACGTAAGCGTGAAGAATCCAGACTGGTGCATACCTGTAAATCTCGCTAAGCCCGGTTGTTTGATACTTACGTGATCTCTACAACCCTTTGAATTACCTACACCATCTCTGTTAGCATCGTCATTTTCCTTTAGTTAGGGTGGATTACATCCGCGCACCATAGCATGAAAGATCAGGTATGGAAAACATGAGAGTCAAAGTCATGCCAGTGGTCGGTTGGCCCTTGGGGTCGAGAAAGGATTTCAGAGCCAAACATGTGTTGAAAGTACGAGTAAGTTCCAAAAGAGTCAGATACTGTCATAAGGGAATTCGTTAAAGGCTTCAGGTCGAGGCAAGTTTCCCAAATAGGAGTCGCATCAGCAAGTGCATCAACCATCATCAGCTCATTATGGAAGCTGGGGAATTAAAAATAAATCGATGCGATCGTACCACACATCCTCTACAACTCCTATCGATTGAATCTCACACGCTCTGGATCATACCCGTCGCACGGATGTGGCACAAAAATTATTTAAAACATCTCGTCGCAAGGCATTCAGTGTTACCTAACACATTTTGACTCACTGCCCACTTCGTTATAAATTCTATATGTTCTATATGTGTTCTACTTACCAGTCGAGCTTATGCACTGACTCGTCTTGTGAGCCCGGCTCGATCACATTCTTTGCTTTGGTCCTTTTTCAAGTCACCCGCGCATAAGGTAGATATGTTGTCGCACCATGGGAACTCCTCAAAACTCAAGACAGGGACTGCGAGGCGGTTGAAGCACCAAGACTGAGCCACAAAATGTTTGGGACTCATTCTTGTTTGCAGCAGGTGTTCTTGAGGCTTCAAAGGGAGATTCCTACCTTCGCACGGAAAATATAGTATCACCTCGTGCGGAGTTCGAAGTGGAAGAAGTTATGTCGGAAGGGCACAAGTTGGAAGCCACGCTTCCTCAACAGCATATACTGTGGAGGAGAGGCAGGCCCAGAAAAAATAAGGAAGTCGGGGGGGAAAGCCAAGTCCCGATTGAGTCGTGTGCATGATCAGTCGTCGATGAGTTCCTAATGCACATTATCCAACTAGAGCCTGTCGAAACCACAAGTCGAGGAAGTGGGAGCTAAACGAGAAGGGAAGAAGCGTCGGGTTCTAACCTCTGAGGACCTAATCCGCAACTGGAGCAGGCACAACTCGCCATAGATGAACTTTACCAAGAGAATAGAGAATTACGACAGTAGTTGGCGACAAAGAACCTTGAGGTGTCAGCACCACAAGGTCGTGAATGAAATGCAACCTGACTCAAGAGGAAGATTCACATGCTCAAGCAAACTTTGTGAGTCTTAAATGAGAGACAAAAATGATAAGCAAAGGAAACATTTTCATATTGAAGTCGAAATAGACAGTGCAAAAGAATCAAGTGGTACCCAAAAAGTAAAATTTGACATAGTCTTTTTAGGGTGTGTTGAGTGCTCAACAAATGGCGATTTACTGGGAGAAATCATAATCTATGTTCCTCCTTCATGTTCAGCTGATACAAAAGCTGGTGGAGAACCTTACTGGCTTTAAATCAGAGCTTTGTTTACCCTTGAATTTGAAATTCTTCAGTTGATGCTTCTGGGTCTGCCTGTGGGGTTTTACACCTTTATTCCTCCTTCGTTTCCTGTAACCCTGACTCATGCCCCTTTTGACAAAATATAGTAAAGTATTCATTGGCATGAAGCCTGTAATTACCTTAATCACTTGCTACGGTGTTGCTCCACTGCCAGTGAGTGTCCATATCCCCAATGGAGTCACCATGACATCACAGACCTTGCTCCGCTGCCAGCGAGCGTCCATATACCCAGCGGAGATATATACATACCCTCTCCCACTGTTCACTCATTTGGTATAGTTAAATTTGATTTCAGCAGAATGCCTTGAGCGAGTGGGAGAGGATGACATCTGTTTAATTTGCAAAGTGATATGGTTTAAAGTGAATCATTTGCTAGATTTATCTTCGGGGTTCATGTAGTCCTTTTCAGCTTTCCAACTTTCCCTTAATGTTTCACCAGATCACCGAGTATACCTTTCTGCATTTCTCCAGAGTTGTTCATCTGTGCGGGTTAGATAGAGGACTCTTCAAAGAAATTGTAGGTTCATCGACGCTTCTTGTGTTGTATGTGAGCAATGAGTTAGGAACATAGTTCGCTATGTCGCATGATTTGAGGTCAACCATTGTCTTGCTAAACACAACCTTAAAAAGTGTGGAAATCAAAACAGAAAACTAAAATAAAAAATAAAAGTAATTTGCAGTCAACCTAGCTGAAACAACTCATGAAATACACATACAAAACATAAAACTCAAATTATTTTTTTATTTTTTTATTTTTTTTTAAATGGAAATATTGTTTTAGGGCTTGGTCGTTTACTAGGAGGGCATCAGGTTCCCCCCTCATATTCTGTAGCCGATAAGTACCTTCCCCAATCTTATCAGCCACCTGGAAAGGCCCGAGCTATAGATTCTGAAACTTAGAGTGTTTGCCTTTAGGCTCATTTGCTATGTCACATTTTAGGACCAAGTCCCCTACTTCAAAAATCTTCTCTTTAGTCTTATGCTTGTCAAACCATATTTTAATGATCTGTTGGTGGGCTATGAAATTTGATTTATCCTTTTTCCTTTCTTCCTCTAGCATGAGCAGAGTGTCGATTCTTGTTTGTACAACTGATGAAGGTTGTCCTTCGGAATCTTGGGATAGTTGAAGAGATGGGAGATAAAGCCCATTCTGGAGAATGTCTTCCTGCCCGTACATGACAAAGTATGGGTATTTCCTATAGATTCCTTGGGTGTGACCCGATCGGCCCATAGAGCGTTATGGAGTATATTAATCTAATTCCTTTGGTTGTCTGCAACCGTCTTCTTTAAAATCCTCACTAGGTTCCTATTGGTTGATTCTGCCACCCCATTTCGCTGTGGATAATAATTTGCAGAGTACCTAATTATGATTCCTTTGTCCAGAGAAAACTTTGTCAATACTGTGGAAAAAAAATAAGTTGCATTATCAAAAACTAGGATAGAAGGGACCCCAAACCTTGTGATCAGTTGTTGTTTTATGAATTGGATTACCACCTTCTCATTTACATGGGTCAGAGGGATGGCCTCTACCCATTTCGTGAAATAATCTGTGGCGGTAAGTATATTCTTATGTTGTTTTGAAGAAATGGGTGTAATTTATCCTATGATATCTAACTCCCATTGCTCAAAAGGCCTAGAGACAGTCACTGGTTGGAGTGGGACTGTCGCTCTCTTCTCCCTCCCAATGCTTATTTGACATGTTTTGTAGTTTCTAGCGTAAGTGTGAGCGTCTTTGAACAAGGTGGGCCAATAATAACCAGCTCTCAATATCTTATGAGATGTGGTGTTTTCTGTGAAATTTCCACCGGCAGGGCCATCATGGAGCTCCTTCAGAACTTTTTCTGCATCTTCACGTTCAAGACATATCAATAGTACCCCATCATAATTAACCCGAAAGAGTATCGAATTTATGAGACGATATTGTGTAGATTTTAACTTGAGAGCTCTCCTTTCCCTAGGGTTGAGATTTTCTGGACAAGTCCCATGATGTAGGAGATAAGTTAGCTTCCCGTACCAAGACTCTTTTCCTGGGGACATGTATGAAACTTCTCCACACCATAATGCCATTTCATTCTCCCACCCGGAATCTTCATTTACTTGGTCCTAGGCTTCAGTCGCGAGTTTGCATAACCCTTGCCCTTTAACTAGTTTGGCAGGTTTTATATCTAGATCAAATTCTTGAACTACTGCCATCCATTTCCCTCTTATTTACCCCATCTCTTGTTGAGTGAACAAGGAGCGGAATACAGGATGAGGTACGATTACTTTGGTATGGTTCTTGAGGATGTAATACCTGAAGTGTTTTACTGCTTTATAAACTGCATAAGCATGTTTATCTATGGCAGGATAATTTAGTTCAGCTCCTTGGAGGTTAGTACTCATGAACGACATCGGGGCCTCGTTGTTTTCATCATCCTTCTGAGTCAATACCGTAGCTAACGATTGGTCGGAGGCGCAAGTATAGAGGAAGAAATCTCTATTGAAATCGGGACTTCGTAACATGGGGGCATGAGATATAGCAGTTTTGATGTTGTTGAAAGTGTCCTTCCGTTCATCATCCCACTTAAATTTGGCATCTTTACAAATCATCTTTTGTAAGGGTTTGATAGTTTCTGCGAAATCGGGAGTGAATTTCCTCACGAAATTGATTTGACCGAAAAAAGACTGCATAGCTTTCTTGTTGTGAGGAAACGGGAGTTGAGCTATGGCCTTAATCATTTCTGGGTCTATGTGAATGCATGCTTGAGATATAATGTGGCCTAGCAGCTTACCTTCCTCAATGCCGAAAATAGTTTTCTTAGGATTTAAAGATATACCGTATTTCCTACACCTTTCAAAAATCTGAGTTAAGTGTTGTATGTATTCTTCTATGTTCTTTGAATACACAGTCACATCGTCCAGATACACTACCACAAAATTGTTGATTAGTCCCCAAAATTCTATGTCCATGGCCCTTTGGAAGGTCTCCCTTGTGTTTATTAACCCAAAAGGCATGTGTTTATAAGCGAAGGTTCCCCAATTGGTTCAGAAGGTAGTTTTCAAATGATCTTCCTCTAAAACCAAGACTTGGTTGTAACCTGAGAAACCATCTAGTAGAGAGAAGTTCTCCAAACCAAACACGGTCTGCAGGAGTTGATCCATTGGCGGGACTGGGTAATTTCCCTTTTTTGAATCTCTACTAAGGTTCCTAAAATATATGCATAAGCAGATTTCTCCAGACTTTTTCCTCACAGGAACCAGATTTGCTACACACGCAGAATGCCTAACCTAGAAGATGATTTTGGCATCTAAAAGTTTCTTTAATTCCTAATACATGAGAGGTTCCAGGGATGGGTGATACTTTCAGAGCTTCTGTTGGAAGGGTTTCACTTCGGGTCTTAATGGGATAGTGTGTTGAATGATGCGGGTATCATAAGTTTTCAGATCTCGATAGGACCATGCAAAGACATCTTGATATTGTCTGAAGAGTTTGAGATAAGACTTCCTTTCCTCCTTAGATATAGTTGCACCAAGATTCACATTCTTTGGGTTTTCCGAGGTTCCAATATTTATAGTTTCATGCAGGGGACAGGAGCTACTGGTATTTGCATTTTTAGGCCCCTTAAATAGTTCCTTCAAGTCAAAAATATTTTTCAAATTAGCTATCCCTTTCAGGATTGTGTGAGACTTCAATTTCTCAATAGGTTGACCTGTCTGAGGATCAGTTCCTGTTGATCATTGCTGGAATACTTCATCATCAATAGCTAATTCTTTGAAATTATCTTGGTTAGTCATAAAGTTTATGATCTATTCATCCCCTTCAAAGACTTTCCAATTAGAAATATTGTTGGGCACCGATGGTTTGTAGAGTAGTTCCACAGTGAATCGGGAAGCTTCATAATATTCTAGAGGTGATAACCTCGAAGAAGTTGTGGCCAGGGAATCAGCAAGGATATTCTTTTCTCTGGGGATCGCAGTGATAGTGAAAGCTTCAAAATGCTCTATTAACCTATGCACTTACTACTGATAATTCTTTAGGTACGGGGAATTGCAATGTATAGTATTCCTTACTTGTCTAACGATAATCTCCAAGTCTCTGAAAACCTTTAATTCTTTGACGTTTAAGTCTATGGCTTTCTTTAACCCTTGTAGTAGAGCTTCATACTCGGCGGTGTTATTGGTGCATTTGAATTCTAGTCTACAAGACAGAAAATGACATTTACCTTTTGAATCAATGAGGATGCACCCTGCCCCTAATCCTTCCTGTGATTTAGATCCATCGAAATATATGGTCCAAATTCGTGAGCAAAAGTTAACAGTTTCTTCCTTCTTATTACTTTCTTTCCCTCCTATCTTTTGTCCGGTGATTCCTAGCACAAGTTCTTGACAGAAGAGGGTTTCCTCTGTCGGTATTGGTGATTTCTCTTGAAAAACCATTTTGGAGTTCTGAGCGAGAGGGACATCATATGGAAGAGGGGAGAAGTTCCCGAAATAGGAATCGCATGAATAATTGCCTAGCATGGGAAAATCTATGGATGAGGGTTCATTCAGGATTTCTAGATCAGTGACCGTATGTTTCAGGTATCTCTCCCTATCGATTCAGATCATATTCTTGTATCCCTTCAGTGGTAGCCAAAGGTGTGCCCAGTCTGTAATAAAGTACCCGTTTAACTTCTCAGACCAATATCGACTTAGTAATAACCCATATGCCTCTGGGATGTCTACTACAATGATGTCAATCACTTGCACAAACTTAGGATGTGTCGCTATCCTAATCATTACATATCTGAGTTCCCCCATGAATTTGACCTGGGTTATGTCTAGTTGTATTACATGTTTATCGCTCTTGAGAGGAACGACATCTAATTTTTTGCAAATAGACAAGGTCATAACGTTGGAAGATGCTCCTGAATCTACCAAACAATTGTGGAGGTTCCTGTTGAAGACTTCAAACGTTAACAGGAATGGTGGGACAAAAGGCTTTCCCTTCTTATCTTTCGTGCAGGTATTCACAATTGGTTTATATACTAGATCTGTGAAAGTTAGATTTCTTCATTGTTCATTGCTTGTCGTAGGGTTTTCTACTGATTTCAATGCTTGTTGCAGGAAATATTTTTGCGAAGGGATTCTACATATGTCCATAACCGATATATTAGCCTTCAACTTCTTCAGATATTCAACTACGGTGTACTCCAGTTTGGGTGATTCTTGGGTATGGATGCTAATAGGATTCTTACGAGGAGCAAAAGGTGCTTTCAGGTGATCGGGAGTTGACCTTTCCCCTGACGTTTGAGTGGTAGTAGGATCCTTTGAGACAAGAGGACCTTTACTTCTAGTTTTCAAAACCAAGACCTTTGTGGGTGGTTCTTGAACCTGAAATAGGTCGTCGGAAGGCATGATTAGGTCAGGATCCTATATCAGCATGGTTGTATCTTCTGGTGGGTCAATCTCTTCCTAGTCAGGAACATTCATAAAAAAACTGCTTGGTTGTTCGGTTAGGGAAACCTCATCTAAAAATCAGTTGGCCATCAAATTCATGGCATGCACCCATTGAGGGCAGTCTCTTTCAGAGTGGTTTTCCTGGTGATAAGTACAGAAAGAATCAGATGTGACATTCCCTAGATTGATATTCAAGTTAGCTAGGGGAGGTTCAATTGCTTTGAACGGTGGGTTCCTTTTAAAGAAATTATTATAGGGCCTTTGGCCTTGGTTTCCTTCCCCTGCGTTTCTCTTCATGTCTATGATCTCGTTAGATAATTTCTTAACCATGTGTTGTAGATATTCTATGTCTCCATTACCCTTGTCAGGAGTCTGTTCTTCTTGTTTCCCTAGTGGTCTAGTCAGAAGGAGTCCTCTCCTGGGAGGAGGTTTAACTTCTTTCTTAACTAAAGAGACATGGCCTTCTTTACACCCTTTCATCTGGAATTCTATCATTTTAGCTTCTTTAAAATTCTCAACTAAGGTTCGTTTGGCAGCCCTCTTCACAAACATGGAGATAGAAGCTAGGAGCGCATTAGCAGATACTTCAATTTGAAACTCCTGAGTTGGTTTCGCTTCAGGCTGGAATTTGTTTAAGATGGTTGTGAATATTTTATTGAAATCTTTAACCTTCTCTTTTGAACTCATGGTGGCTGCGAATAGTTCAGCCATATGAGCTCCTATAGTGGTTTCTTCAGCAAATTTATCTAAAAAATATTTTTGAAACTTTGTCCAGCTAGTTATGGATCCTACAGGTAGGTTAAAATACCATGTGGAGGTTGAGTTCTCAAAAGTGTAGGGGAATAGACTGCAAACTATGTCTTCATGTTGGGCGTTCATAAGTCTGATTGCTAGTATAAATTTCTTGATATGATCTTCAGGCAATCCTAAGGTTTCTGGGTCGAACTTAGGAAGTAACTTCTTTGGATGTCGGGGAAGGTTATGGACTGGCCCTAGGAGGGCGAATGTGTCTTTGGCCAACCAGGGTTGATTGTTTAGTGGTGGGTTTCCCCTTTCTTCATTATGGTCATTGTTGTCCTCCATGTCCTCAGATTTTGATTTAAACTCCTCCTCTTCCAAAAAATTGTCTAGTTCAGAGATGTCGTCGGCTGGCGTTTCGGGTATCAGATCAAGAGGATATTGGATTTTAGTGATTGTGAAATCTATTAAGTCCTCTACTGTGTGCATGAAAAATTCGTCAGGAGTATTGAACACTGGTTTGCTTACTTGTTTTCTTCGAGAAAGTATCGTAGCTAAGGACAACGCATCGATCTGTCGGGTGTATGCTCTTGTGATTCTTCTGAATTGATTTACTTCCTCCTGAGGGAGAGCGTAAGGTATGTCAGGGTACAATTGTTCTTCCTCGGGCTGTGGTGAGTTACTCGTTTCAGGAGTACTTGGCGTGTGTGGGTTGTCTTGGGAATGACTAGCCATGCATGTGGGATGTTTTGAATCTATAGGATGTTTGAAATACTATGTGAAATATGTATTCAGCCATTCATTCTCGGGCCCTTCTTCTAGTGCCAATTCTATTGATGGGTCTTAAATCCCTTTAATTCAACAGCAGGAACCAAACCCACCATCGAGGCCCAATTAGACTTTGCAATGTTTAATGGTTGAATGGTTCTCCAGATCTTGCAATCAAGCCAATTAATCGATGGGCTTTACGTTTTCTTGCGAAGGTGTCTCCTTCAGTTTGGACTTTCTCTTTTTTTATTTTCTCTTAGGTGGGACAGATATAATATTGTAAGCCGGTATAAACCAACTTGGAAAAAAAATGGTAAAATGTTCTAAATATTGGAGAAGAGGATGAGCTTGGGATAACCTGCTACTCAAGCATGTAGACACCAATTCTATACCACATGCCTAATACTAATACATTAACCATGTGAAAATCCAATTATTGTCTGAGATACTAATTATCAGAAAGAAAACACATATGTGATAAGATATTGGCAAGCAAAATAATTCACCTACATTAATCATCCATCACATGATAACACAATGATTCATCTTCATCATTAAAGAAAAGAACTGTAAAACATTGCATCAGATAACTTAACAATAGATTCAATAGCTCTTACTTATTACAGCATCCATTCATGAGATGAGATAGGAAATAGTTCTTCTCCACGTCCAATCACACATTCATTTGATGAAAATATGTTGTCTCTGGTCCATAAGGACTTCTCTATTAAAGGTAGCTCGGAAATAGTTCTTAACAAAACCAAAAAAGAGATTTTTGTGTAGCAACCATCGACCTCTAACTAATTGGTCCATGCTCTTATTTATAACATTAAATTCAACTAAAAATAATGGCTAAGTGTAGATAAGTAAAAAAAAATCCACGTGGCGTTCTCTTCTAACATTTTTTCTAACAGTCAACTCAAGATATCACTTGAAAGGGTGACGTTTCTCATACTCCGATCAACTGATGAACAGCTCCTCGCAGGTTTGGGCGTATGAAAATTTGTGTTGTTCCATCGGGAGTGCGTAAACTTCTCTAATATTCACTGCATGCGTCTGATACTTGATCAGACTAGCACTTAAATGTTGAAGCACAGCTCGAGCGCTAATCGGATGTTCCAGAAATTGTTGCACTTGTCTTGTCGTTGTGTCGGTAACCTTTGCTAGTCTTTCGGCCCATGAATAATTTTTCTTGGCACGCGATTCGACCATGTCGCGCAAGTCAACGAAATCGTCAAGTGTGTCGAACTTGGGCAGTTTGATATCCTTCATCACCTTGTTGATCTTCAGACCCAGTTTCTCTCGGATTTCTGAGCAAAATTACGGAACCAATTTTGCTCGATAGTCAGAGGGATCTTTCCTGCAATCTGAATTAAAATCGTTTAGAAATTTCGTATAGAAAATACTCAGCAAAATATATGTAAAAATGTAAGCGTGAAGAATCCAGACTGGTCCATACCTGTAAATCTTGCGAAGCCTAGATGTTTGATACTTACGTGATCTCTGCAACCCTTCAAATTACCTGCACCATCTCTGTTAGCATCGTCATTTTCCTTTAGTTAGGGTGCGTTACATCTGCACGTCATAGCATGAAAGATCAAGTACGAAAAAAATGAGATTCAAAGTCACACCAGTGGTCGATTGGCCCTTGGGGTCGAGAAAGGATGTCAAATCTAAACATGTGTAGAAAGTACAAGTAAGTTCCAAAAGAGTCGGATATTTTCATAAGGGAAGTCATTAAACGCTTCAGGTCGAGGCAAGTTGCTCAAACAGGAGTCACATCAGCAAGTGCATCAACCATCATCACCTCATTATGGACGTTGGGGAATTAAAAAGAAATCGATGTGATCATACCACACATCCTCTGCAACTCCTATTGGCTACACCTCACACACCTAGAATCATACCCGTCGCGCGGATGTGACACGGAAATTCTTTCAAACATCTCGTCACAAGGAATTCAGTGTTTCCTGGCACGTTTCGACTCACTTCCCTCTTCGTTATAAATTATAGATGTTTTGTATGTGTTCTACTTACCAGTCGAGCTTATGCACTGACTCATCTCGTGAGCCCAACTCTATCACAATCTTTTCTTTGGGCCTTTTTCAAGTCACCCGCGCATAAGGTAGATACATTTTTGCACCATGGGAACTCCTCAAAATTCAAGATGGGGCCTGGGAGGCAGCCGAAGCGCCAAGCTTGAGCCACAAAATGTCTGGGACTCGTTCTTGTTTGCAGCAGATGTTCCCAAGGCTTCAAAGGGAGATTCCTACCTTCGCGCGGAAAAGATAGTATCGCTTTGTGCGGAGGCCGAAGAGGAAGAAGTTACAGCGGAAGGGAACAAGTTGGAAGCCACACTTCCTCAACAGCAGATACCACGAAGGAGAGGCAGGCCCAGAAAAAATAAGGAAGTCGAGGTGGAAAGCCAAGTCCCGATTGATTCATGTGCACGATCAGCCACCGAGGAGTTCCTAATGCGTGTTATCTGGCTAGAGCCTATCGAAACCACAAGTCGAGGAAGCGGGAGCCGAATGAGAAGGGTAGAAGCGTCGGGTTCGCCTAATCCACAACTGGAGAAAGCACAACTCACCATAGTTGAACTTTACCAAGAGAATAGAGAATTACGACGGCAGTTGGAGGCAAAGAACCTTGAGGTGTTAGCACCACAAGGTCGTGAAGGGAACGCAGCCTAACTCAAGTGGCAACTTCAGGAAGCACAAGATATGATCATGCAGCTCCGCGAAGCGCAAAGGGCGTCGAAAGAACAAACAATGAAAACACCTCAGGGATCGCAAAGCAACCGGGGAGAAATTATGCATACAGAAGAGGCATGATGGGCGAACTCTGTTTTTGTATTCTCAGACACGACGCAGAATTTTGATAGTTTTCCCATTTTCTTGTAAAAATTTGCATGTTCTCAATGTAACCGGGTTGGTTGGCCTGTAGGTATAGACAGTGTCTACTGTATGTAACATGAGCCTGATGGGAATCTAATATATGAAGTCTCGAAATTTTTACAAAAGGATTATGGTCTTAGCAGTTGAATGCATCTTTTTTTTTTTCTCTTTGTTTCCGAATCTATTATGTTCTTTGTCCAAATTTCTTGTAGGTTAGCCCTGATTTTTTGCTTATTGTTGCTCCAAGTTGTTTTTTATTTTTATTGATATCTTTTTGCAAAACCTATGACATTGATCGACTTCATCGTACGGTGCTTATGTGGCACCACTGACTCAGGATACATGGTACTGAAAACCAAGAACTCAGCTCGCGGGTGAAGATCGGACTCCGGAATTTGTTCAAGTCGAGCACTCTATGCTTAATAGGGGAATGTCGATGCCAAAATGGTATCGAGGATCGACCTTCAGAAATAAACCTAACGCGTATTTTCCTTTTGGATTATCATCCTCGAAATCCCCCGATACCGAAAACATTTCGGAAGTCGGCAACCGACGATATTATTTCATATTTTGTTCAACACTTACTCTTTTCACCTTTACCAACGCCGAAAGGGATCGATCGTCGGTTATATCCTTGAGTGACGCTTGTCATGGAAGAACAACTTATGTTTGTCGACGCCGAAGAATATCGGCACCCGGCGATCTTGGTTCTCTTGAGAGGCTTTCTCTCATCTCTAATTATTTCTGATGCCAAATTTCTTACACGCATCAGGGAAAAATCTTGACTGTTGATTCTTTAATTAAATGTTAGTCTTATAAGTTATGGGTTTTCGCATGCTCAAAAAAACTTTTTGATTCTTAAATGGCAGACAAAAATGATAAGCAAAGGCAACATTTTCATACTAAAGTCGAAATAGACAATGCAAAAGAATCAAGTGGTACCCAAAAAGTAAAATTTGACATAGGCTTTTTAGGGTGTCTTGATTGCTCAACAGGTCCAAGGGACATAAGTGAAAGACCCATAGAATCACGTATATGATCAAAATTATGGACAAGGATCATTTAAAAGGGATTGGAAGTCATTGATAGGAATTCATGGAAGTTCATGAGGAAGTTTCCAATGTTAGAGAGCAAGAAAATTTAGAGCTACCAATAGTCCCACTTTCTATAACACTAGGAATTACCCAATATGAGATCATGAGATAAGGAGCATGGTAAAGGAAAGAAATATGGTGGCACTTATTCGTTCATGTATCACTCATAACTTCATAGATGCCAAGTAACTAGCATATGATGGGTAGAGAGTATTATCCCATAGTTTGTGGGGTTTATCATGCGGGTTCATTGGTTGAAAACCTTGATTGAATTTGGCACGAATCTTGTTGAGTTATGCAGGAAGTTTGAGAAAGGACATGGGGTGATCACAATCAGGAGGTTGTAATCAAGCACAAACAAACTTATCTTGACACATGAATGGTCAAATAACTTGATAAGGGTAAGTTATGTATCATTTTTTTGGTGCTATTCCATGGAGGAATTACAAGTCAAAGTAAATTCATAGATCCTAGAAAGATGGAAGGAAGTACATGACTCATTGAAAAGTTTGTGGATGTATTACAGGACCTACCCCATGGAATACCATGTGATTGGTAGAAAGAGAACATCATTGAGTTGCACCATGGATCCCAACTACTAATTCTTCCTCCTTACAAGTATCCTAAGCCATTTAAGGATCGAAAAAAAGGTTTTTAAAGAGATTTTGGACATGGGTCATATAGTACCATGTAAGAGTCCTTTTTCATCTCTAATGGTCATGTTGACAAGAAATAAATATGGTTCCTTCCACATGTGTAATGATTTCCAAGAAACAAACAAGATAACTATTAAAAACAAGTATCTCAATATCCACATAGATGAACTCTTTATTGGGTTACATAAGGTAGTAGCATTTTCAAGGATTGATTTGATGTTTGGGTATTAGTAGATAAGAGTGAAGGAAAGTGACCAACTTAAAATTTCCTTCAAACTCATCACATCTATTATGAGTTTTGAGTAATTCCTTTTAAGTTAATTAATTCCCCAACCTCCTTTCAAGGTACAATGTGTTGATGATTGCAGCTATGTGAGACATTCTCCAGCTTACAAACCTATGATATCTTGACCATTGCAACTATGTGAAACTTTCTCCAGCTTACAAACCTGAGAGAAATCCCCTGAGAAGGGTGTGTGGTTCCTATCTGAGATAGAGCTAGAATGTAGAGATGACCTCCTCCATTTAGAGAGTTGAGAATAACTCCAGATGATTCTCCTGTGAGAAAGACAATCTACAGATTTGGACGTGCATGTGGCTGAGCATAAGGTGAATGTGTGAAATCCCAAAGTGTTGGGTGCATCGTCATGAGAACATAAATGAAGATGATGTATTATCCTCCTCTGAGAAGAAGAGTTGACTAGAAACTCCAGATGACTCTCCTGTGTAATGCAGTGGGAAAGAAGATCTATTGAGTGGACGTGACTATAGACGAGCACAGGTGAACATGTGAAGAAGTGGTTCTTTTGTGTAATGCAGTGAGCCAGAGATATGGACATCCCTATGGATGTGACCTTAGTGGATGAGCACTAGTGGGTGTATAATATTCCTTGCTATATTGTTCAAGAGTCAAACCTACATGTAACCCTAATTTTAATGTAAAGGGTACAGGTCAGCCCCACCTTAATATGACTAGTAATTAGTGTAAAAGATAATTAATCTGGTTAATATTAATTATATTATAAGCTAGTGAGGTCATCCCTATTGTGCCAATAGACACTTATGTTGACAGGTTCAGGTTAGTATAAGTAAAGGTAAATTCCCCATCGAGGAAACATATCTTTCAAGTGAGTTTGGAACTTTCAACAAGTACACGTTCTTGGGAAAAGTGTGCACCTCTCTTGGGGGCTAGTCTTCTAGGGTTTGAGAACCCTCTTGTGTGCTAGGTTTTCTTGGTGGTGAAGTTATTTCTCTTGAAGAATATAGAAAATAATTTGTATGGTTTTTCTTCCCTTGTTGAGAAGGGTTTCCCATGATACTTCTTGTGTTCTTGTGCATGGTGCTTCTTCTTGTGATCTTGGTTGCTGCAACTTTAATGATTATGGTTAAATGATAAAAATGGAATGAAATTCATGCTCAAAATTTCTCATTGAAAATCAACATGGTATCAGATCTTAGGTCTTGAAATAACCCATTGCACAAGCATCTACCAAGTCTCCTCCCCTTTTTGCAGAACCGTACGACCCTCTTAGGGTTTCCAGAAAATTCTATATGGCCCTCCTTTTTGTGGTGTTCTAGCCCTTAATACTTGGACATTGGGTATATATTTGGCATAGAAGAGTATGGCCTCCTCTAGTGCATATCCAGAAGCTCCTAAAATCAAATTCCGATAATTTTGAGTTTTTGGCCCTAGGGTTTCTAGGGTGCCGAAATTTCCTGCAAAATATTAATCTTAGATTTTTGAAGAAACGTTTTTCTTAAATCAGCAAACATCTCTATGACACTATCAAGTTGATTGTTGGCAGTCATAATACCAACATAATCCAAGGTTACTAATTCAAACATAATCATTAGGTTTTCAAAATCCAGTTGGAGAGAGTTTGAAGAAACCAATCAAATGAAGAACAGAGCCTTAGTGGAATATAGGCTTGATGGAGCAAGCAACTTCAGCTCCTAGAAATCAAGGCTTCAGGTCACCCTTGAAGAATATTACCTGCTAGATGTGCTAACTTATGCCTTACCATACATAGTTATAGATGTATAAAAGAAGATAAGAAAGGAAAAATATGTCAAAGCAAGGAAATTAATCATCTACTCAGTAAGAGATCATCTCTTACCTCGTATTCCCAACCTGAAGACAGCCTATGATATGTATGAAGCATTAAAATAAATTTTTGAGAGTGACAACACCCTCAGAGCTCTTACCTTGAAGAGCCAACTTCAAAGTACTAAGATGATGAAAAGTGACACAGTTGCCATCTTCTTTATGAAGATATCAAATATTAAAGAACCACTAGAGACCATTGGAGAAATCATGTCTGATGGAGAACTTGTCTTAACCACTCTCAACAACCTTCCAAAAACGTGGGAGCCTTTCCTTCAGAGTATCAGTGGAAGAGAAGCTCTACCAACCTTTGATCGTCTATGGACAGATTGTACTCAAGAAGAAATTAGACTTAGAAATAGAGGAGTGGAAGATTCCTCAGAAGAAAATCATGCTCTTGCACTTCATACAAAGAAAAGAGGAAAATTCAAAAGAAATTTTAGGCAAACATTTAAAGATGAAAAGTCTTCATCAAATCCAGGATATCAAAGAAGAGATGTTTCAGAAATGCAGTGCTTCAGATGTGACAAATATGGACACTATGCAAGAAACTGTCCAACCGGGAAGAAGGGAAGACAATATTCTTTTGTCGCTGACATTGATCCAGATCCACCTCAAAAGAATGAAGAGAAGAGAGAGGAGAAGTACTTCCTCTAAAAACTAAAGCATGACTACAAACCAGGTAAATCAATTGATTTATAATTTAATAGTTGATTGCATTTTTTAATAAATGAAGGATATTATCCCTAGTATGGGAGCCCTCAAATACTTGGACCATATTTAAATGATTATTTAGCGAGAACATGCAGAGACGTTGTCTTTAAAGAAAGAGATACACATTCAACAAACCTAGAGAATCTCATATGGAGATTGACAGTGAGACATTACCTTCTCCCTCCTCAGCAGCTCAGAGGGAGACAGACATTATTCCAACTATTCCAGTTACTCCAGTTGATATAACTAGAGATATTACAGCAGGGCATAAAAGGCATGCCCAAGATCGACAAAACACTGCTAGAAGACAGAGAGACACATAAGTCCCTCAAGGGACACCTTCAGAAAGAAAAAGAGTTTTGAAAACTATCCTTCAGTCATGAGACATTTCATTGAAGAAACAAAAGGAAAAATAAATATGGCAAGATGCCATAACAGAAGAATATTAGTATATATTAAAGAATGATGTATAAGATATTATTCAGAAATCAGAAGGGAAGTCTGTGAAAACTTCCAAGTAGAGAAAGCGTGCAATTAACATGGAAGTGCAAGAAATACAAAAACTAGAAGATTCTCACAAACAGAGGGAGTTGTCTATGATGAGACACTTGATTCAATAATAGCATTACATTTCCATATGTACTACCATCCATGAGTTGGAAACATTATCAAATGAATGGATTCTTGATGAGTTTAAATCTCAGCAAAGAGCATTGTTGATCCAAAACCCATATTATTATAAGTTGGTGATGAGAGCCTGATTTTGATAACTTATTCAGAAAACCTTGTTGTTGGATACAAGAAATTCCTGACTTCTGAATTCGAGATGAAGAATCTGAGTATGATGCACTACTTCTTGGGACAATAATTATGAAAAAAGACCGATGAGTTCTCTTGAGTCAAGGAAATACACAGTGAAAATATTAAAAGAAGTTCAGTATGACAAAATGCAAAATCCACTGTGATAGATTGAAAGAAAAAGATCGATGATGATTCAGACGAGATTGATCCACAGCTGATTGGATCACTGATGTATTTGGTTAACACTAGACTTGATTCATGCCATGCAATGAATGTGCTTAGTCATTTCATGGGTCAACCAAAACAGAATCACCATACAACAGCAAAACATGTATTGAGATATATACGAGGCATAGTTGGATATGGCCTGAGATATGCCTCCAGTGTGAACTTGAGTTTGCAGGATATGTCAATTCAGATTCAGCAGAAAGTACATTGGACCAAAAGAGCACATCTGGTAGTTTTTATACCGTGAATTTTTCCATGGTTTCCTGATGCAACGGGAAACCAAACTCTATGGCCTTTAGTACCATAGAGGCAGAGCATATAGCATCAAGTGTTCAAAGCAATGTGGATTCACAAGCTTCTGACAAATTTACTTGACCATGAGATGGATCCTATGATGGTAACCAAGAGTCGTGTGTAAAGCTCCTTGATAACCCAGTATTTCCTGATGCATCGAAAAATGATGAGATGTATCCTTATATTAGAGATATGATGAAAAAGAAAATCATACATATGTAGTACCTTCCTACACATGAGCAGATTGCAGACATCTCCACCAAACTAACTTGGTGAAGAATGCCTCCCTAGTTGAGAGGGAGTGTTGATGACTCCAGCCAAGATAAAGTTCAAAGTACATCTGTGTGAGACTTGGCATGATGAAGAATGCCTCCCTAGCTGAGAGGGAGTGTTGATGATTGCAGCTATGTGAGACATTCTCCAGCTTACAAACCTATGAGATGTTGACCATTGCAGCTATGTGAGGCTTTCTCCAGCTTACAAACCTGAGAGAAAGCCCCTAAGAAGGGTGTGTGGTTCCTATCTAAGACAGAGTTGGAATGTAGAGATGACCTCCTCCATTCAGAGAGTTGAGAAGAACTCCAGATGATTCTCCTGTGAGAAAGACGATCTGCAGAGTTGGACGTGCATGTGGCTGAGCACAAGTTGAACGTGTGAAATCAAAAAGTGTTAGGTGCATCATCATGAGAACGGAAATGAATATGATGTATTAGCCTCCTCTTAGCAGAAGAGTTGACAAGAAACTCCAGATGACTATCATGTGTAATGCAGTGGGAAAGAAGATCTTTTGAGTGGACGTGCATGTGGACAAGCACAAGTGAACATGTGAAGAAGTGCTTCTTCTATGTAATGTAGTGATCTAGAGATATGGACATCCCTATGGATGTGCCCCTAGTGGATGAGCACTAGTGGGTGTATAATACCCCTTTCTATATTGTTCAAGAGTCAGACCTGCCTGTAACCCTAATTGTAATGTAAAGGGTACAGGTCGGCCCCACCTTAATATGACTAGTAATTAATGTAACAGATAATTAATATGGTTAATATTAATTATATTATAAGCTAGTGAGGTCGACCATGTTGTGCCAATAGACACTTATGTTGATAGGTGCAAGTTAGTATAAGTAAAGGTAAAATCCCCATTGAGGAAACATATCTTTCAAGTGAGTTTGGAAATTTCAGCAAGTACACCTTCTTGGGAAAATTGTGCACCTCTCTTGGGCTCTAGTCTTCTAGGGTTTGAGCACCCTCTTATGTGCTAGGTTTTATTGGTGGTGAAGGTCTTTCTCTTGAAGAATATAGCAAAGGATTTGGTTGGGTTTTCTTCCCTTGTTGAGAAGGGTTTCCCGGGATACTTCTTGTGTTCTTGTGCATGGTGCTTCTTCTTGTGATCTTGGTTGTTGCAAATTTAATGGTTATGGTTAAATGATAAAAATGGAATGAACTTCATGCTCAACCTTGCTCATTGAAAAATCAACACAATGAACCAACGTTTTAAGACATATTTGAGAAATATTTATTTTGGTTTTCTTAGACAATATTTTCATTTATACTAAGAACATGGAGAAGCATTTTCATCATTTGAAAATCATTTTTAAAACTCCTACATCTTGATTATTTATTTGAAAAATTATCAAAGTGTGATTTTGCAAAGAGTGTTTTGAATACTTGGAACATGTTAGGGTCTTACCCTAACCTCCCTACTTTGGGTACTTAGTAGTTATTCAATCAACATACAAGTTCATATTATTTTAATAAGTCCCATTAGATAGTTAGTGGGTAGTTAGTTAATGTAAAAAGGGTCCTCTTAATTAAATAAGGCCTATTAGGTAGTCAGTACCCATTAATGATTGAACCACTAGTTAGGGTTTTCACTATTAAGAAGCTATTTGTAGAGCTAGAAGGTTATGTTATGTTTTTTGAAGTATTTTTGTCATGATTGGAGCTATGTTCATAGGATATTTCCCTCTCGAAGAGGCCCATGAACATTACTCACTCTTTTGAAAAAAATTAATACAAGGCGTGTATTATGTGGGTTTAATCTTATTTTTTGTTGTCTTTTATTTTCCACGTTTAATTTCTCTAAATATTGTTTATGTTATGTTATTTTTGTTAATTAAGTACATTACAAGTGGCATCAAATCTCTTTACTGAACCAACACATGCCTAAATCTTATAAAAAAAAATTAGGCTAGGAATGTGTTCCAGCATCTTTAAATAACCTAGAGTTATATTGTTCAATGGGAAAATCTACTATTGGGGAAGAATACACACAAGAAATAAAAGTGGTGTCACTTGGTTGGACACCCTTGTAACCCATGTTGGTACCCCTTTGAGTACCACATAAAACAACACCTCTATATAAATTTATCTTCCATGTACCCTCGAGTATGTTGGAAGCCCCCTAATTTCACCTAAAACCAGTCTTACTTAAACATTTTGGTCATCTTGTTTCTATAGTACACCAAGAATATCACTCGAGGAGATCATTGTCTAGTACCTAGGATTCTGGTAGTACAACTAAGGGTCTGATATAGCCTCCTTAGTTAGTGCCCTGAGAAATTGGGTCGAGTACTACTATTAGAAACTCGTGCGTATATCATAAATTTATATAGAACTTAAAAATCGTTTGTTCTTGGGATCATTAAACCCTAGCCTCTACAAAATAAGCCACAAAATTACTACATAAAGTAAACTATCAAGAATTTGGGATTACGCCAATGAAGTAATACTCAGTCAAGACTACTACTCCTATGGGAGTAAAATACAACACCTTTGCGAGAAACATATCTCAAAATACTCCTTATGCAGTATTGATTATTGTGGTACCACTCTTAAGTAACCATTTTTAGTGGGTCGTATGATACACTTGTCAACAACCTATTTCAAAATACTCCTTATGAGGCAATCATCACATTGCTATAACTCTCAAGTAACATTTTTTGGACCCAAGATTTCTTGATGGAAACCAAGTCCTTAGAAATGGACAGAGGGTCACCTCACTTGAAATTTTAGTCAAAGAGATCATTGGCAAGTTGGATAACATATCATTCACTCTCAAAAAATGTGTAGAGCATCTCCCCCCACAAGTAAGGGAAGTAGGAGATTCAAAACAATCCTTCCCTTAAATAAACCTCGGTAGAAGGGGTGCATCGTATTTGAACACCCTTTCATGACAACAATATGTTGCACCATTTTCCCAAGGTAGATATTGATAAGTTTGATGGGATAGATTCCACTGGGTTGGTTACCCAGATGGAACACTATTTCTCTCTCCATTGAATTATTGATGACATGATGAAACTCATAATGGAGGTGTGTTGGCACAGGGGCAAACCTAGGGTTCATCTCTAGTGGCACACCAACAAGCCCTAACTACTGGCCCTTTCAGAAACACCTGCGAAGCAGATGCAGTCTCACCCAAAGTAGCTATAGGGGGTTGCAAGACACAGATGTCTACAACCAGAGGAAACGTAAAGTGGATCCAATACAACAACAACACTGCGTCTAGATATCAGTTACCAGCTTAGACCTACTTTGCACATTTATCTGTCAGATCTAACACAATAATGTAACAACCATATATCAAAGCGCTAAAGAACACAACATTAATCACAGACAATAACAAGATGTATATGGTTCACCCTCTCCCTAGGGCTACGTCCACAGAACTGTGCTTTATAATATAGCAATTGGAAGCATACAGTCCTATCTACGCTCTTAGCTAGAAAATCTTCTCTCTTCCTCTCTTCTCCATTTCTCCCCTCCCTGCACACCCAGCTGTAGGGTTGATCTTCGCACCCAGCTGAAGATCTTACAATACAGAATGCTCTCTCAACACAATACTTCCCTCTTAGTAATAACAACAATCACTCATCATCACATCATCAAACTAAAAACGACAACAACAACAACTCAATCTCAGGTCCTCTTAACCTTTATTTATACATTGCAATAGCTCACCGACATCCTTAGGTTGAAACCTAAGTGCCAAAACCCTAAGTGTCTAAAACCCTAGGTCAACTTGACCCACATTTTCAGGGCTTCGTCGGCCTGTCTTTCCTTCTTTCTCTCATGGTGCTCTCGAAGCATCTACTGGTGGATTTTTCCGCTTGCTGGGTTGCCCACGATCTGTCTTCCTTTTTTATCTATCGTCCTCGATCTCCTCATCTAACGGCTTGATTTCTCTTACTTCACTCTGTCTTTTCTGCTCTTCTGCTCACTTCGACCCAGTATCAGTCATTAGTCTTCCACACAGTTCGCGTTTCATATTTTCTTCCTTAGTCTTTGCTTTCTTCTAGAACCAAGGGCCAACAGGCCCCCAACACTCACATGTGACTCGTCCTGAGGCACTTTAGATCTAATCCTTTTGTTTTGCTTCGACTTCAGGCTGTGTGGAGCAACCTCTGATTTCTTCTCTCTCTCCTCCCCCACTGTGTGCAGACTGTCTTATCTGTGTCTAGTACCCAGTTTCAACTGCACCTGGTACCTAGACCCTTTCTCCTTCTATTTTTACCGAGAGCTGCGAGGCAGTTGGTTTTTATAGTACAATTTCAACCGGTTTCCATTCAGCAATCCTTCCTTCCATTCTCCATTCAAAGTCTTCAACTACGTAGCTCCTCCTTCTGTAACATAAACAACCTCATACAGCCCCATCCAATGTGTTCTGAACTTCCCTGGATGCTTCATGATTTTTTTTTCGTATACGAGTACCAGATCTCCTTGCTTAAATGATTTCTTCTTGATATGCTTGTCATGGTAGGCCTTTTCTCTTTCCTTCTGCACCTGCTGATGGAATCCTGCAATGAATCGGTCTTCCTCTAGTTTTACCAACTGCGTGAGCCTCTCTTGAATAGCGCCAGTGTCATCCATATCTGTAAAGGTTGCGATTCATAACCTAGGGACCAAATATTCCATCGGGACAACTGCTTCTAGACCATAAACCAACTTAAAGGGGGTCTGCATTGTTAGCTTCTTGCAAGTGGTTCTATAGGCCCATAGTACTACTAGTACTCTTAAATCCCAGTCATCCTTGTTCACATTGCAAATCTTCGTCAGTGTTGTTTCCAAGATCTTATTGAATGCTTCAACTATCCCATTCGCTTGTGGATGGTAGGGTGTGCTCTTCTGATGATGAACTGAAAATTCCTTAGTCAAGGCTTCAATGGTTTTATTAATAAAATGTGTGCCTTGATCGCTCATAAGGATCTTTGGGCATCCAAACCTTGTTATGATGTCATCAAATATGAAGCGTGCAACTGTAGTTGCATTACAATCTTTAACTTCTCTTGCTTCAGCCCATCTGGTCAAGTACTCTATCGCAGTGATTATGTACCTTTCTCATGTGTGCTTTCTTGGTGGGTTTATAGGTCCCATGAAATCAATGGCCCATTTATTGAATGCATGTAAGGTTAGTTGGGGTGCTAATCACATGTCATCTCTTCTGGACGGTTTCCCAACTCTTTGGCATACATCGCAGGATCTGTAGTAGTCTTTAGCATCTCTGTGTAAAGTAAGCCACCAGAGGCCAACTCTAATAACCTTCTGCGTTGTTTCTTTGCCTGCATAGTGTCCTCCTGCGATGCCTTCATGAGATTCTGCTAAAATCAGTGGGCTTGCTGCTTCCATAACACATCCCCTCAAGATCTCATCAGGTCCCATCTTATATAGTTGTCCAGTTATAAGTGAAAATTCTGCGGCGCACACTACCAGTTGTTTCTTCTGGGTGATTGTATATTCACTAGGTGTCATTCCTGTTGACAGGAACTGGACTATCTCGACGAAGTGATCATCAATCTTTTCTGATGGCCAGAAATTGTGCATCTGGCAGTGTATCCTCCAAACTAGTAGGTTCCTCACCATGCTCCAACCTCGACAAGTGGTCAGGGATTTTGTTCATTCTCCCTGGCTTAACCACGGTCTCGAAATCATATTCCTGAAATAGCAGAAGCCATATGCATATTATTCCCCCCAACACTAGCTTGTTGACTAGGTATTTTAGCGCAGAGTGATCAGTAAACATTTTAAAGTGCCCTCCCAACAAGTAGTGGTGAAACTTCTGCAGTGCATACACCATGGCTAACCCTTCTCTCTCAGTGGTGGTGTAATTAATCTCAATTTTTGATAGCTTCCTGCTAGCAAAGGCTAATGGTTGGTCAATGTCTCCAGTTCCCGGTTGTGCTAGAACTTCTCCTAATGCAATAGAAGATGCATCAACATGCACATGAAATTCATTGCTCCAAACTGGGAAAACCAAAATAGGCGCAGTAACCATTTTTTGTTTCAGTGTGCCGAAGCTCTGTTGGCATTCTTTTGTCCACTGAAACTGACAGTCTTTCTTCAAAATATTCTCCATGGGTGTTGTGATCTTTGCATAGCCTTTAATGAACTTCATGTAGTA
The DNA here is from genome assembly GCA_010110895.2 of Picea sitchensis. Lineage (NCBI taxonomy): Eukaryota > Viridiplantae > Streptophyta > Pinopsida > Pinales > Pinaceae > Picea > Picea sitchensis. Next base: position 712,998 of record SNQJ01S0001850.1, read on the forward strand.
TCCAGTATGTCCCAGCGCAGTGCACAACTATTTGATTGAAGTAGGAGGGGGGAAATCAACTATAATGGCAATCTTAGATGGATCTACCAGCAATCCCTGCTTACACACAATATGGCCTAGCAGCACTCCAAAGGGTGAAAATAAGATGCACTTCTTCAGGTTCAAGGCAATCTGACATTGTCTGCACTTATCCAACATTAGTCTTAAGCATTCAATATGATTTTGCAACAAACTAAAAACAATCCAATCATCAAAATATGCTTCCATAAATTTATGTAAAAACTCCTTGAATGCTTTGACCACCACCCTAGAAAATATGGTTGGTGCATTCTTCAATCCAAGTGGCATCACTGTATATTGGTAGGATCCCCATTATGTGGCAAATGTGGTCTTGTGATGATCTTCCTTGGCAATCCTAATCTGATGGTATCCTGAAAATCCATCGGTGAAGGAGTAGACCTCCTGTCCTCCCACGTTATCTAACACTTCGTCAGTAAATGGTGTAGGGAATGAGTCATGAAAACAGGAATCATTCATCTTCCTGAGATCTACACAGATCCCGATTTCTCCAGTCTTCTTATCCTGCACCACCATAGGGATAATCCACTCTGATTCTTCAACAAGTTCTATGATTCATGCTTCCAACATTCTGTCTAATTCAATCTTCAATTTCTCCTTATATTTAGGATTCAATCTGTAGGATATTTGTTTAACTGGCCTTGCATCTAGATTCAAAGGGATCTTCATCTCTCCCATGGTCCCTTTAATTCCCTTCATATCAGTGAACTTGGTTGGAAACAAGTCATGATATTCATGCAGTAACTATGTGATATTGTCAATAGTGGCAGCATCCCAATAATCTCCAACATTTGCAAGCTTCGGTGTTTTCTCTGTTCCAATATTGACTTTATAGATTTTAATTGGTTGTCCAATGAAAGGTAGCTCAACTCCTGGTCCTTCTATGTCTCTCTTTCCTTTTGTTTCGGCGATTTTCACCTTCCTAGGATCATCGTCTTCATCATCATTGATATTGTAACAGCCCTGCAATTTCTGAAGAGGCACAGTCCATTCGTCCTCTTCTTGCTCCAAAGGGAGGCTAGGTGCCTCCTCAAATACTTTGTCTTACAATCTGTAACACTTGATCCACTATAGGATATTGGCTTTCAAATAAAAAGGTAGTTACAAAGTTTTGAGTCATACCTTCCCAATCTGCAGTGATGAGGCGAAGTTCTTCTTGAAGATACCAATTGATAGGGGTTGTGTCCAGCGTGTTAATGAATTTGTGCACCCACTGCTCTTGAGGAATGCTAATCCAGGCTTCCTCGAAACTTCGCACATGGTCCTTCAGACAGCTTCGACCTATGTACCTAACTTCGCAGCCTTCTACTTGTTCTGAAAACCACATTGTGATCAAAGTACGACATTGTATCCAGTCTGTAATGTTGTTTTTTTGTGTCCCCCACCATCTTGTTGGAGTTTCTTTCAAGGCCTCATCCAGTGCCAACAATATTTGTTGTGTTGGTACAATTTCTTCAAATTCCAACAAGAAAGCTTCTAAATGATTTAGACCATCAAAGGTGGGCAAGTTACTTACTGTTGAGTCGATCCAACGAACTTATTTGGCTAATCTAGCACATCTCCTTGTAGATACTTCACACATTTGGTTCTACCAGTTCTCCAGTTCTTCTTCTGAATCTGATGAACATGCGTTGTTACTTTGCCAGCTTAGGTTTCCATTTGTTGTAGGATTAATGTAATCTTGATGTCTGGCTGTCAATTTGTATATGTTTTCTAGCTCATATGTGTGGTCTTCCTCTCTGATGGGCTCTGTGTATCTGGGACCTTCATCGGGATCCAGAGGTGTGATGTCCCTGAGGCCATCTCCTTCAAACGTCATTCTTCTTTTCTTCAAGTCAACAATGGTAGAATTATTGAAATCCCAATCAATTCCTAACAGCGCAGAGTAAGGACATCTCTCATTGACTATCTCAATCACCTCGAAGTCCACAAATGTTTTGACCCCATCGATGTCCACAGGGACATGTTCCAGTCTTCCAAATGGGCTCGCAAACTATTGATTGGCCATCCTAAGCCTAATGGGGGAATAGATAAACTTAGGTTTTCCCATCAGTTCCCAGGTCTGCTTTGTCATGACATTGATCTTCGACCCTAAGTTGAGGACCACATAGTCTATATCATACTCTCCAATTTGAGCATTCAGGTGTAGTTCCTTATTTTTCCTTCTCTTTTTGGATATTTGATGTACTATTTTATTCAGCAGAGGATCTATCTTTCCTAGCTCATATTGTTTGATCAAGTTTTGTAGTTCATGTACAACGCTCTCATCCTTTATCAAAAAAAGGAAAGTGCATAAAAATTCCATAAGCTTACTTACCTATTTTCCTTCTCTAGGCGAAGTAGACTAATCAAATGCTAGAGGCATTCCATATTCTCTTACTTCTGTTTGAGCCTTTGATGAAGAAGCCTGATCTCTCTCGAATTCTTTTCTTGCTTCCTCAAATGTTTGTTTCTCTTTTTTTGGATCAAACTCTTGTGTCTTCTTTGCATCTTTTCTGACTCGTGATTATTCTGTAGTCTTCCCTTGAGTCATTTTGTCTTCTCCTGTAGCAGCGCCTCCTCTAGTGATAACAGTGACTCTAGGATCCACTCCGCGAGGTTCTGTTGTGATTAGTTGTACTTTTTGGTTTCCTCCTTGTCTTTCCTGAAGTTTGGCTAACAGTGCGGGACAATCTTCTATGACATGTTCAAATGAGTTGCAGTAGTTGCAAGTGGTACAAGGGTTCTGATAGTTCCTTGCCAAATGTTTGGTATGTGCACAGTTATAACAAATTATCTGGCCTCGACCTCGACCCATACATCATGCCCGTCCTCTTCCTCTGAATCCACCACGAGGGTTGAAGTTTCCTCTTCCTAGGGAATTATACTGTGTAGTGTTACCTTCTTATTTTACTTTGCCTTGAATTTTGTATATGTCCCTTTACCTTTCATGCATGACTTCATAGGCCCTACAATCCCTATCATCATGCCCTACCAACTTACAGAATGTGCAATACAGATTTGTGGGTGTCTAAACATATTTTTGCATGTAATAGCATTCACCATGGCGATGCCTATTTCTACATACCTCACACCAAGGCAGGGTAACTTTCTTCAAAGGGCTCGGAGATCCCAATGCCAAGTACTCATGGAATAGGGGACAATTCTCTTTGTCATGGCCTTCTGTTTTTCATCTAATAAACCAGATATCTTCTCTTTTATCGTTTCCCTTGTCTTTTTTCATATCTTCAACCTGCAGTGATAAGCTAGTTAACTAACTTAAAATTTGACTCATACCTAAGCTGGATTCTCCCATAGGGGTTGATTCTAGCTTCATTACAATCTCGAGTGCCTCAGGCTACGAAGTGATCTTCTGTTGCATCAGAGGGACTCTGATGTGTGGTAAGAGGGAAGAAATGAACCATTCCTTGTTCTACTTGTTTGGGATCTGAAAAATCAGTCGGCCCGTTAAGGTTTTAAACCTCTTATCAAACTCCCAAACAAGTTCAGCTACTCTTTGTTTGATTTCTTTCATCTTTGTAATGCATTGTGACTTCGACTTGGGTTTCTTGAATTCTACAACCAACGCATTCTTGATCTCATTCAGCAGTTTAGGCTCTGCAGTTCCTTGGACAAGCTTCATGTACCAGCTCAATGCGTGGTCTGTCAGGGTAGTACTAAACTGAGCTCGTTTAACAGCTTCGTTGGTGACATTCTTGATACTCCATACATCTTCACATAGAAACCAGTGTTTATCAGGATCTTCAGATCCATCTCCCCTAAAGGTGGGTAACCTCATCTCATCTGCCATAGATCTTCTTGGGTTTCCTGACTGAGTGTGCGTTGAACCACTTGTACTAGTGCTTTGAGTGCTCTGATAACTTAGGTTACTCTGGTTGCTTAATGTTGTTGAAACAACAGGAGGAGTAATATTACTTATTTCAACAGTCGGTGCAGTTCATGAAGCTTCTGGCTCTTCTCGGCGAGGTTCTTTGTTCTTTTCTTCTCTTGGCCCAATGGACCTTGAATGTTCCTCGTTCAGTAGCTCGTCCTCTTATCCTCTATAAAACCCTTCTTCCTATAGAATTGGTTCGTGATATTGCTCAAACAAGTTCGCCAAAGGAACTTCCCTGAAAGTCCTTCCACTGTGCATATGTCCAACCTCTATGTCGTTGTCACTGTCTAAATTCTTGAACATTAGATTTTCAATCTGACCCACTACTGTATCTTCAAGATGTTCTTCTCATGCAATAGCATCTTGATCTTCAACTTCAGAAATTGTAAAAATTTTCCTCTAGGTCCCTTAAAGAAATATCTTTCTGCTTGGCTATATGACTCTACTCTGTCAATAGAAAACTCAGTGATATACCCTCTGATGGTACTATCAAACCAGTGATCTACTGCTCTTGACACAGCATTATCAACTCTCTTGACCTTCTTGATGAGCATCGACGTCCAAACCACAGGTGGCCTATATCTGATCTCAAACTGGATATTTGCTAACCTGGCTAACCACTCGTATAGCTCCTTATGAATCCCTCCAAAGAAAATCTTGTGTATATCAGTAAAGATATACCTTCCCAACCAGTCCCCAATGCTAAGCTTAGGGTTCTTGTTCTTATATCCACTTATGAATCTCTGTCTTCTATGGGAACCACCTTGACAGTCCCTCAAGAAGATCCTGGTCTTAGCAACGGAACCATTTGTTGGCATAGGGGCAGACCCAGGGTTCAGCTCTAATGGTGCCCCAACAAGCCCTAACTATTGGCCCTTTTGGAAACACCTGCGAAGCAGATGTAGTCTCACCCGAAGTAGTTATAGGGGGTTGCAGGACACAGATGTCTACAACCAGAGGAAACATAAAGTGGATCCAATACAACAACAACACTGCATCTAGATATCAGTTACCAGCTTAGACCTACTTTGCACATTTATTTGTCAGATCTAACACAATAATGTAACAACCATATATTAAAGGGCTAAAGAACACAACATCAATCACACACAACAACAAGATGTATGTGGTTCACCCTCTCCCTATGGCTACATCCACATAACTGTGCTTTATAATATAGTAAGTGGAAGCATACAGTCCTATCTACACTCTTAGCTAGTATATCTTCTCTCTTCCTCTCTTCTCTCTTTCTCGCCTCCCTGTGCACCCAAATCCAGGGTTGATATTTTCACCCAGCTGAAGATCTTACAATAAAAAACTCTCTCTCATCACAATACTTCCCTCTTAGTAATAACAACAATCGCTCATCATTACATCATCAAACTAACAACAACAACAAATCGATCCCAGGTCCTCTTGACCTTTATTTATACATTACAATATCTCATCGACAGCCTTAGGCCAAAACCTAAGTGCCAAAACCCTAGATACAAAAACCCTAGGTGTCTAAAACCCTAGGTCAACTTGACCCACGTTTTCAGGGCTTTGCCAGCCTGTCTTTCCTTCTTTCTCTCACGGTGCTCTCGAAGCATCTACAGGTGGATTTTTCCGCTTGTTGAGTTGTCCATGATCCGTCTTCCTTGCTAATATGTCGTCCTCGATCTCCTCGTCCAACGGCTTTCTTTCTCTTACTTCGCTCTGTCTTTTCTGCTCTTCTGCTCACTTCGACCCAGTATCAGTCATTGGTCTTCCACGCAGTTCGCATTTCATCTTTTCTGCCTTAGTCTTCGCTTTCTTCCAGAACCAAGGGCCAACAAGGTGTTATACCTAGATCTAGAACATTGTAAATGGTGGTAATGGCATAAGAAATCCTATGTGGGTTACATTGCTTGGAGTTGGCATGTGAAAGCCATCTATGCTCGTTTTGAAAGGGACCCTCGCTATTTGGGAAGATTGACCAAGTTGCTCCAAACTAACATAGTAGAAGAATTTATAGAAACTTTTGAGAAATTTCCAATCCCTACTGAGGGCTTGATTGATTGCTTATTAAAAAATGATTCAACAATTGTCTCAAAGAGTAAATTCACACACAAGTCTTGATGCAGCAGCTAGCTATTTGGTTGGAATCCTCTCAATGCACCCTCGAAGCACAAACAATCATCAATGCATGGCTCCAAATATCCTACTTTACTCCCTTCCCTCCCCCTCCTATGGAATCTATACCACTTTCGCTCAATCTCATCCCTTGAAGGTCCAAAAATTATCTTAGGAAGAAATGGACAAGCTCAAACACCTCTGGCTTTGTTATAATAGTGATGAGAATTTTTTTAAGGGGTATAAATACAAAGAACATAAATTCTTTCAAATGGATGTTTCCCAACCTGAACACCCTGGTGAAATTTTCAAGGAAGGCTCTCCCAAGATGGAAATAGAGGACACAACACCACCACCTCCAGACGATCCCATTCCAAAGCCACCTTATGAGGAACCCCTAATTTTCATCCATGATTTATTTGGCTTATCCACTCCTCAAACCCTAAAGTTGATTGACTACATCAATAACATAAAGGTCATTGTCTTAATCAACAATGGTAGTACCCACATTTTTATCCTTAGGTAAGTGGTCGAGGAAACCCATTGTTATGTCCATGTAGTGCATAATTTCAGACTATGCTAGCCTATGGAATCATGATGAAATGTGGTGGGAAGTGTGAGGTGAGACTTTAATTAGGGGAATATGAGATAAAATCCAACATGTTCACTATTGAAATGGGCCAGAGTGATATGTTACTTGGAGCATAATGGTTATGAAATTATCAGCTCTCACTGTATGGAAAAGCTATTGAAGAAAGGAAACTCTAGCATTATTACCTAAGTCAATGCCATATAATTTGTCAACAACCCACCAAAAGAGATCTACCCTGATTTATAGTGGACTTTAAATAAGCATCAATAGGTCTTTGAAAAACATTGTGGCTTACCCCCTTCATGAACTGATCATGATCATGGTATACCATTAATTCCAGGTATTTAACCACCCAATATGCATCCTTATCAAAACCCTTTTTGCACAAAATAATGAAATTGAAAAGATTATCCAGGAACTATTGCAAGAAGGTGTTATTTGTCCTAACACTAGCCCTTATTCATCAGCAATGGTCATGGTAATAAAGAAAGAAGGCAATTGGTGCATGTGTCTAGATTTCCATGGTCTTAATAAGATAACCATCAAAGACAAGTTTTACAACCAAATTATTGATGATCTCTTGTATGAGCTTCATGGTGCCAAGTTTTTCACTAAACTGGACCTTTGCTCAAAATACCACCAAATAAAGATGAAGGAGGTGGGAATTCCTAAGGAAATTTCGACACTCATGAAGGCCATTATGAGTTTTTAGTGATTCCCTTTAGCCTTTGCAATGTCCCATCCACTTTTCAACACCCCATGAATAATATTGTGTAACGCTTCATGCACAATTTGTGCTTGTATTCTTTGATGATATCTTGATCTATAGAAAAACATGGGTAGCACATGTGGAGAATGTTGATAAAGCCTTGCAAATCCTTAGGGGAAAGTAGTGGTTCCTCAAGAATTTTGAATGTGTTGTTGGTGATTCTACGATAGAATATTTGGGCCATGTTGTCACTAGTGGATCCCAAGAAAATTGAGGATATGAAGGATTGGCCACACCCTAAGACTTTGAAAATCTTATAGGTTTCTTAGGGCTCACATGTTACTGCCAAACAATTGTGAAAAATTATGGGCAAATTGCAACCCCCTTAATCACCCTACTATAGAATAATGCATTTGTATGGAATGAGGCAACCAAGAAGGTCTTTTCAGCCTTAAAAGAAGACATGTGTACTACCCCAATATTAGTTGTGCCCAATTTCACTAAGACATTTGTCTTGGATTGTAATGCTTGAAGCCAAGGAATTGGAGTTGTACTATTGCAAGAAGGGCATCCCTTGGCATTCTCTAGTAAACAATAGTGTGACAAAATTTTAAGCATGTCCACCTACAAGAAAGAGATGATGGATATCCTTCATGATATTGATACATGGCACCCATATCCTATTGGGAGATGCTTCCATATCAAGATATATCATCATTGTTTGGTCATGTTGAATGGATCTAGAGTAGAGTCTTTCTAATAGCCCATATTAATAAATTATTCTACTTTAGCATCATAAACTAGGACATTTAGGACTTGTAGACATTTGTAAGATTAGATATTTCTAGTTTTTCATATATATTGCACAACAACTCTAAAGTTTGTATGCCCATAGGTTGATAATTAAAGTGAGAGGTTGATAATTAAAGTGAGTCATGGTGTTCAATACCTTATTTTTGTAATTATGTAGCCCAGTAGGTTGTACCCATCAAATGGATGAAGGATGTTTCTCTCTTTTCTTCATTAAGTAAAGCTACAAAAGAAGAAATATTTGTTCAAAGGATTATACACTTAATATTGTTGGTTGTTGTAGGATTTAATGTTATCATGGTGTCATCACTAAAGTGTATCATGTACCAAGGTCGAGAGCCAACTTGTTGTTTGTGCCCCAACTAACATAGACTAGCAAGAAGGTTGATCTTTGGTCTGATAAGTTTGTTGTGAAGGATATTAATAATGATTTTGTTGTTGTTTTTTAGGGTATTCTTGACCCTAAGGACACATGGTTTCCTTGAGCAAGATCCAAGGCCAACGAGCATAACAGAATTTGGCATGAGCAACTCAAACCTATGAATTTTTTAAGTATGAAACTAATGGTGGAGTTTAATATGGTTAATGGAGTACCTAGGATATTGCCTCTTAATGGTGTATGTAAAGGGTGTGTACTTGGGAAGCATCATTGGGATGCATCCAAGAAAGGGAATCCATGGAGAGAAAAGACATGGGTGGAACTTATTCGTAGTGATCTTTGTATAGTGAACCAACCATTATTAGCGAGTGCATGGTATGTTTTAACCTTCATTAATGATTTTTCCAAGTATACTTGGGTATATTTCTTGAAGAATAAGGATCATGTCTTTGAAAAATTCAAATAATTTAGGGAATTCACCAAAAAACAATGTTTCTGACCTATGAAATGTCTAATGATCAGGGGATCAAATTTTTCTCAAAAATTCAAAGTGCTCGGAATCGCTTCAAACCAGACGAGAGCGTAGGACTTGTTGTTGTGAACCCAACGCAACTCGTTTCATCTCAAACGGACGTCGAGAGTGAGAGATATTGCAATTTGTTCAGAAAGTCAAACAGGCAAAAAAAATGGGCGCTGACTGTACAGTCCGTACAGTGCGTACAGGCTAACGTGGCAGGGCCGACGTGGCAGAGGTGATGTGGATGATAGTTGGGCGAATCGGAATGCGACACGTTGCATATTCTTGATCAATGGTAAGGTGCCACGTGGCCCAGTCATGGGCTGCCACGTGGCACCCCTTTATTGGCTTTTGGTTTGTTATGTAAAATTTTATGGGTCCGTGGGGGTCGAACCCCGGACCTCACCACCGGTGTAATGCTTTAACAAAGTCCGCACGACCAATATGCCCATACATTGTTGCTTACCATATGATGGTTTGCATTGTATTTAAATTTGAATGTTTGTATATATGGGCAGGGGTCGGGTCGGGGCTTAGCCCCGGCCCATGGTTGTATTGTTATTACATATGGCCATAATATATGTGATTGCGCGCGGATATAACAAATCCCCCGGTCACGTATGCATTACCATATGACTTTGTATAACGGTTGGCGCGGTTTCAAATTGTGGTTTCAACGGTTCAAACGACCCGCCATGTGTCATGGTATTATTGCCTTTGAACTTAGCCCTTTTGCGTCGGACGTATGGAAGCCTAATGTGCCCAGGTGCTAGGCGGTTAGGGGCTGGCGTGCCCATAACCATCCTACAGTTCGCACCGTTGGCGCGATTGCACCCGGTGCTGGGTTTTCACGCTTTATATTGCGTGTGTGCCAGGTTCATGTTACAAGGGTGCATTTTGTAGATGCAGAGACAGCAAGCTTGAAGAGGGGACTTCTAGGAGGCCTAACTTCTTCGTTTTTCGACCGATTGAGGTGCCGAAAAAGCCCAGCTAGGGGTTTCTTGACGCTTTGAAGCCATTGGAGCAGTCGGTTGTTCAGTTTGAGCATTGTAAGACATGTTTTTGAGCACTTTGAACAATTAATAATAATGATCCATTGGAAGCTGGGCCGGGAGATGTAGCCCAAGAGAGGGGTGAACTCCTTTATCAATTGTTGTGTTTATGTGCTTATGTTCATTGATTATGCTTCTGTCTATTTGTATCTTGCATAATTAATCCTTTAATTTATGTGTTGAAAAGTTGATCCATTTGCTTTTAACACGTAACATTTACTTGCAATAATTTCAAGATTTTCAAGTCTTCTTCATTTTTAGATCAAGTTGGTATCAGAGCACTGGTTTTTGAAGACTTGATTGTTTTGCAAGTGCTTTGTTTCTGATGCTCACAAGGTTGAAACTCACAAGAGGAGAAGGTCAACTTGTGGAGCCAGGTTCTCATCCGACAAGGAGTAAGCATATACCATCACCGCAAGTTTCAGAGAGGCATTCACCAAGTATGGCTCATGAAGAAAGTCATGAACGTGTTCCTGCAGAAGATGAAGATCTCAGAAAGGTTGTCATGGAGATGAGAGAGATGATGAATATCTTGATGGAAAGGAACATATTATCGCAAGGTGAAGGCTCCAACCCTTCAAGGCATAAGGGAAGCAATGGTGACAAAACTCCAGACGGAAATGGAGGGAATGGTGCTTCTCCACCACCCTCTCCTCCATCTTCTTCTTCTTCTTCTACCAGTTCAAGACCTCTTCCGAATTCTCCAAGGGGACATGGTAAAACTCCTTCACAAATTCCTTCATTAAAGCTTGATATAAAATTTGAATTGCCAATATACAATGGAGAAGTTAAT
>SNQJ01S0001850.1:723905-741291 GCA_010110895.2 Picea sitchensis
TACATCAAGTGGTGCAAGAGCAGTTGGAAAAGAGTCAGGCCAAGTACAAGACGAGACATGAAAAGCATCGTGTTGATCACAGTTTCCAAGTTGGAGATGAAGTTTGGCTTTACATCAGTAAAGAGAGGCTTAGGAGAAGGTAAAAAGTTGAAACTGATTCGATATGGTCCTTTCAAGATTATCGACAAGATTGGTACAATGCTTTTCGTTTAGATTTGCCTCCTTATATGCAGATGTATGTAGTTGTTAATGTTGAGAATTTGAAATTGTATGAGCCTACGTTGATTCATGATCAAGGAGAGCATGTTCAGATTCCTTCCATAGATGATTTTTCCCCAAAGTATCTTACAGAACTGCATGAAGACACCATCCTTGACAGGAGAATGCGAACTTCAAAATGAGGAAATGTGGAGTATCTTTGAGTTGGTCTTAAAGGGATGAATCCAATTAAGGCCAAGTGGATTGAGGTTGAAAGGGTGAGGGAACTATACCCTCATCTTCACATAGACTGAAAATAGTCTTTTGGAGGTCCAAAAGCTTCCCAATAGGGAGGTGTGATCAGGGGATCAAATTTTGCTCAAAAATTCAAAGTGCTCGGAATTGCTTCAAACCGGACGAGAGCGTAGGCCTCGTCATTGTGAACCCAACGCAACTCATTTCGTCTCAAACGGACATTGGGAACGAGAGATATTGCAATCTGTTCGGAAAGTCAAACAAGCAAAAAAAGGGACGCTGACTGTACAGTCTGTACAGTCCGTACAGGCTGACGTGGCAGGGATGACGTGGAAGAGGTGATGTGGCTGATAGTTGGGCGAATCGGAATGCGACACGTTGCATATTCTTGATCAATGGTAAGGTGCCACGTGGCCCAGTCATGGGCTGCCACGTGGCACCCCTTTATTGGCTTTTGGTTTGTTATGTAAAATTTTATGGGTCCGTGGGGGTCGAACCCCGGACCTCACCACCGGTGTAATGCTTTAACAAAGTCCGCATGACCAATACGCCCATACATTGTTGCTTACCATATGATGGTTTGCATTGTATTTAAATTTGAATGTTTCTATATATGGACGAGGGTCGGGCCGAAGCTTAGCCCCGGCGCATGGTTGTATTGTTATTACATATGGCCACCATATATGTGATTGCGCGCGGATATAACAAAGCCCCCGGTCACATATGAATTACCATATGACTTTGTATAACGGTTGGCGCAGTTTCAAATTGTGGTTTGAACGGTTCAAACGACCCACCATGTGTCATGGTATTATTGCCTTTGAACTTAGCCCTTTTGCGTCGGACGTATGGAAGCCTAATGTGCCCAGGTGCTAGGCGGTTAGGGGCTAGCGCGCCCATAATCGTCCTACAGTTCGCATCGTTGGCGCGATTGCGCATGGTGCTGGGTTTTCACGCTTTATATTGCGTGTGTGCCAGGTTCATGTTACAAGGGTGCATTTTGTAGATGCAGAGACAGCAAGCTTGAAGAGGGGACTTCTAGGAGGCCTAACTTCTTCATTTTTCGACTGATTGAGGTGCCGAAAAAGCCCAACTAGGGGTTTTTTGAAGCTCTGAAGCCATTGGAGCATTTGGTTGGTCAGTTTGAGCATTGTAAGACATGTTTTTGTGCACTTTGAGCAATTAAGAATAATGATCCATTGGAAGCTGGACCAGGAGATATAGCCCAAGAGAGGGGTGAACTCTTTTATCAATTGTTGTGTTTATGTGCTTATGTTCATTGATTATGCTGTTGTCTATTTGTATCTTGCATAAGTAATCCTTTAATTTATGTGTTGCAAAGTTGATCCATTTGCTTTTAACACATAACATTTACTTGCAATAATTTCAAGATTTTCAAGTCTTCTTCGTTTTTAGATCATCTAAGATCAAACAACATAAGAGAATATGTGAATGATGCATTTGAGAGAAATGTTTGCCAACTATATTTTGGGAAAATGTTGTCTATTGATCAAAATACCTTCTGAACATGATTCCAACCAGAGATGTGTGAAATATGAACCCTCTTGAAAATTGGAGTGGAAGAAAACCCTCAGTCAGACATCTCAAAAAAATTGGATGTATAGCATGGGCTTGTATTCTAGATTATTGAAATAACTTGGACATGAACATGCTCGTATTATGGTGGGATACTCTAACAAGTTGAAATCCTAAATGGTGTTTGATCCAATCAAAAAAGCTAAAGTTATTTGCAATAGGGATGTTGTCTTTGATGACCAAACTTCAAGTACCACTCTATTGAACTCCTCTTTTGGATTGTTAAGTAGTGATCCACTTGAAATTGTGAGATATTGTGGATCAACTAAGTATTATATGACCATCAACTAGTGTGTCGACCATCTTTTCCACTCGATAGTCACCTTGAATAAAGAACGTAATTTGCAGCCAACCTTCTATAGTAGAGTCAACTATGAGCAATGGATTTCCTAATCATTCAACTTTGAACTATCGAGATGAATTTGATGTAAGTACTCTGACAAAGGGACATTTGTCTTCCTCGATGGTCAACTGAGACAATTGAAGTCGTTAGTGTTGATGTAGGTAATGTACATGACTCAAGGAAAACTAAAGGTCATAAATAGCATGGTAGTGTGGTTTTGAAGGCATGCATGCTAGAGGCATGTGATCCTTGTGTGTGTGTGTGTGTGTGTGTGAAAATGCACATGGTTGACCAAAATGGTAGAATGTTATGGCTTACAAATACACTTCCTTGATGAGGAATAAAACATGGGATTTAGTTCCTCGACTACATGGAAAGAATGTGGTGAAATGTCAATGGGTCTACATGACCAAAATTACTTCTAAAGGTATTGTTGAGAGGTATAAGGATCAATTGTAGCAAAAGGATTTTCTCGGTAAAAAGGTATCAACTACATCGAGACCTTTTCCCCTATTGCAAATATGAACTTTGTTCCATTGATCCTCCCTTACTGCTTATTTTGGATGGGAGGTACATCAGATGTATGTCAAGAGTGATTTTTTGAATTGTGATCTCAATGAGGAGGTTTATATGGAGCAACCCCCACACTTTGAGAAAGATGACAATTTTGTGTTGACTAATGAAATCTTTATATGGTTTACAGCAGGCCCCCAAGGTATGGTATAACAAAACCAACTAGTTATTTATTTTGGTTTCAAACATTGAATCAAATCATGGTATTTATCTTTTACATATAAATGATAATACTTTAATTGTTACACTATATGTTGATGATTTAGTCAATATTTGAGCTAGTGTTGATCTAATTTTGGGTTCAAAGAAACAGTTAGCAAAAGCGTTTGAAATGACTAACCTCATTCCATTGCATTTCTTTCTAGGCATCCAAGTTTTGCAAATGGATGATGATATCTCCATTTCACAACCTAAATATGTGATGAATCTATTGCAGAGATTCAAAATAGAATAATTTAAACCATGTGCTACACCTTACTAGTTTGAAGTGATGCTAAGTAAGGAGTATGATTCTCCAAAAGTCAATGCTACTCTCTTTAGGGAGATTGTTGGTAGCCTTATATATCTAACTCACAATTGATCTAATATTTCCCTTGTTAGTGTGGTCTCTAAGTTCATGCAGAATTTGAATGAGAGCCACTTGAAAGCCACAAAGAGGATTGTTCACTATCAAGGGAACTTATCAGTGCCATATAAAGTATTGTAGTAAGGATGTAAACCAATTAGTTGTTTATATCGACTTCGAATTCACTGAAGATTGAGATGACAAGAAGTAAACTTCTAGCTATGTGCTTCATCTTGGATCTGGTCTTGTAAAATGTAGGCGTTGATTTCTCTTTCAAGAACAAAATATGAATATAGAGGTGTAGTTAATGTTAGCACAGAGGTAGAACATTTTGGATTCACAACATAATGGGTGAGCTCAAATTTCGCTTTGAGAAGTCCATTCTAATTTGTTGTGACAATCAAAGTGCAATACAAGTAATTGAAAACCTTATTGCTCACAATAAATGAAGCATGTGGAGTTTTATACTCATTGTGTGAGACATTTGGTACAAGAAAAAAATGTATATTTTCTCTATTGCAAGATAGATGATCAAAGTGTTGATATCTTTATGAAGCCATTGGAAGAAGATACGTTTGGGAACCTTTGGATTATGCTTGGACTTCGGGAAGTTATTATTATGGGGGTGTTCATGTATAGTTCAACCTTCAAAATCTCCAAAGAGTTGTGCTTGTGGAAGGGTATTGGAACTATTAGAACAACAGTCGAAGTTCAACTGAAAGGTAAACTAGTCGATTGGGTTGAATTAAGGTGGTCCCAACACAATCAATTAGTGCACAGGTCAAGGAAAAAAAGCAAGAGATCCAAGTTTCCCTGGGAAATCAAAGTTGGCTATGTCCTCCTAGGTTTAAGGAAGTTAGTTATACTTTAGGTTATATATAGATGATCATATGGATTGATATATTTCAAAAGTTTTTTTTTCTTCTACATGTTAAAGTATGATCACTCGTGCTTTAATGTTATAATAGTATCTATTGACACCACCTCTTATTGGAATTCATAACTCTTCACTTCTACATTTCATCGGTTCCCCAAACAAGATAACAATAAGTTTGAGAGATGGGCTTCCTCTTGGTATACCAAGTGGTTATCCCTTGGCAAAAGAATAATTCTAGTGAAAGCAGCCCTAGAAACAATTATTGTCTGTTGGCATTCTCTAAAATATATTCCTAAAGGGATACAAACCAAGCTAAGGAAGAAAAATTTTATCTCCTTGTGGGTCAGGGAAAAGTAGAAGGTAAGTCTGCCACTGGTGAGGGGTTGGGCACTTAAAAACATTTTTCACTTTGTTAAGGATCTGGCTACAAAGAGCCTTTGAAGACTAATGTTTGGAAATCATTTATGGTAGAGGGTGAAATTTACTAAGCATGTGGAGCGCCTCTCATTAGAAGAATGGATTAGATATACAAATATAAAATGTTAGACTACATCAATACTCTAGAAAGAATTGGCGCTCTCCTTCTCTCTTGTGGGAAATTGGCTAGCATAGAAAGTAGGGGATGGTTCAATGGTTCACATTGGTATAGATCCGTGGATTTGATGTGGAGGGACATTCAAATTATCTAAATGAATTGTTGGACTCTCTTAGACAATACAATAATCTCATCTTATCATATGCACATTCTCTTAATGCAACCACATATTAGAGAGAATGACGGAGATCATTGGACAAGATAGTGATTCTCAACAATTAAACTCTAGAATGGAACAAATTGTATAGAATGTGTCTACAAACTTTTTCAAAATTCCCTTTGAGGATGACTCTTTAGTTTGGTCCAAAATCCTTGTAGGTGGAAGTTACATCACAAGACTAGAATACATGGCAATGTTTTTAGAAGGGTGGAGGAGGCAGTGAAGTGGTGGCAAAATGAGTGTATCTAAGAATCAAGACCCTAAATTAGAGAAGTTATTTGGCAAATTGGCCATAGGTCTACCCATTGAGTGATGAAAGGTTTGTATTGACCAGCTTAGTGAATTGGACCTACTTAGGTGGGCGATTAAAAGAAACACATTTGTCACTCATTAGATCTAGTAATCGCATCAAAAGCATATTTTTGTCCAAGTAAATGAGGTTTAACGATGGGAAAAATCCATGTATAGAGAGGCAAAATATCAAAAGTAAACATGTTAATCAAGAGTAATTTATTGCAACTCCTAAATATGATAATATCTCTTGCGGTGATAAAAAAAAAAACTAACAATATTGAATAAGCATATATGTGTATGATGATATGATCATACCATTAACAAGTGATCCCTTGTCAAAGAAATATGTGTATGATCATACAAATAACAAATTATCCTTTATTGGAAGGTGTAGAAATATGTGTATGATCATACCAATAACAAGGTATCCTTTGTTGGAAGGATCACACCATTGGAAGAGCATATATTCAAGATCACACCATTGAAATAGTCATATGTTGTATATAGATCATTCAAACCTCCTTAGGGTTATATGAACAGATTTGCTATTTTATTTCACTAGTTTCTAAAACATCTGACCAATTATGTGAATTTATTTTTTATTTCATTCAACAAATCCCTAAGCTGCAAACTTGGGGAAATATTTCTATGTTGTGGAGAAATAGTCATGTGTTGTATATAGATCATTCAAACCTCCTTAGGGTTATATGAACAGATTTGCTATGTTATTTCACTAGTTTCTAGAACATCTAACCAATTATGTGAATTTATTTTTTATTTCATTCAACAAATCCCTAAGCTGTAAACTTGGGGAAGTATTTCTATGTTGTGGAACCAATGCAAACAATTTTCATATTATTTTAACATGATTTCAAAAAATATAATGTTTTTATTAAATGTCCTTGAAAATTTTGACATTGAAAGTACTCAATTTCTCCTATATAATAACTTGCAACTAATTTATAAGTTTTACTTAATTGTTCAATAGACTCAATGGAAGTCAACGGTGCCTCTACAAATTCTTCTTTGATGTATATTAAAGATTTTGACGAGTATTAATGTTACATGCTAACACATGTATCCATTAGCCTTTGCTAATTGTTTTTTTATTGAAGCAATCCTTATAGGTCAGAGACTAAACATCTAACCTATATGTTATATGATATATGCATTATATCCCTAAGTTCTAAGGTTTACAATTGCACTAAAAACTAACAAAAACAGCTTTAAAAGCTAATGTCACCTTGCATTTAATGGGTGGATTGAATCACCTGTAAATGTGAAATATATATTCAAAACTAATAAAGAATTAGCATTTTACACATCAAAAGTTCACTTGCAAATGTATGAATGCCCTTACTACCTACAAGTACACACAATCGCATATGGATTGTATGTGACAAACCCAACCCATTGTGTGTTGTTGGGCACAACTGTTGATTGCAAAGGTTTTCTCATCTCATCAACAAGTTGAGGTTCTTCCTTGTTTGATGCTCTGATTCAACATGCTTAATAGGTTCTCCTTAAATCACAATCTAAACTGTAGGAGCATTACCATATATCACCTTATCTAGGTTCTTCATAAAATTGTTCTTGTTGAAAGCTTATTTAGAATTGTTTTTAACCTTAAGCTCACCGTTGTTCTTGTTGAAAGCTTATTTAGAATTGTTTTTAACCTTAAGCTCACTGTCTAGAAATGGATGGTGATGTAAATATTGAAATCATATATGCTCTAGTAATATGCATTATTTTATGATTTAGGAAGAATAAGAAGTAAAAAAAAATCAACAAATCCAAAATAAAAAGCTTATTTAGAATTGATTTTAACCTTAAGCTCACTTTCTTAAAATGGATGGTGATGTAAATATTGAAATCATATATGCTTTAAAACTATTCTATTTATACTTTATGGTTATGTGTTGCTCTAGTAATATGCATTATTTTATGATTTAAAACTATTCTCTATTTAAACTTTATGGTTATATGTTGTTCTAGTAATATGCATTATTTTATGATTTAGGATGGATAAGATCAATTAAAAAAAATCAACAAATCTAAAATAAAATTTAAAAGTAATCAAATTTGAAATATATTTATACTTTATAGTTATGTGCTTTAAAACTATTCTCTATTTATACTTTATGCTCTAGTAATATGCATTATTTTATGATTTAGGAAGGATAAGATCAGGAAAAAAAAATCATCAAATCCAAAATGAAATTTGCTTTAAAACTATTCTCTATTTATACTTTATGCTCTAGTAATATGCATTATTTTATGATTTAGGAAGGATAAGATCAAGAAAAAAAAATCATCAAATCCAAAATGAAATTTAAAAGTAGTCAAATTTGAAATATATTTATAATTTATGGTTATATGCTACTCTAGTAATATGCATTATTTTATGATTTAGAAAGGATAAGATCAGAAAAAATAAAATCAACAAATCCAAAATGAAATTTAAAAGTAGTCAAATTTGAAATATGCTTGGCAATTATATATAACAATAAGATTTCTGTCTAAAATGATTAATTTGAAGTTCACAACACTTGATGAAGAAATAGTGGTTTCAATGTGAAAGAGGCTAAGTATCATTACACCCATAGATGAGAGCATATGAACTATTAGGTACTCATGATGAGAGCTAGGTTCCCATGATGAGTGTAAGTGTTCCACACTTTCTCTGACATGCTTATCTTCCAAAACTTCTTCCTACATATTTCCCAATGGTATTAAAACAATTTACATTTTTTTAAGTGGGAATCAATCCTTTTACATACAGCTCAACCTACTCTCACACTTTCAGCAAAGAACAGGGTTTATCAGTACCCTGCAAACAACATATAATAATTTTGCTACATCAACAATATTCAATATAAATCAATAACTATTTCCAACAATCTCCATGCAAGGGAAAAACATGCCTACCACATTTTAAACACGAGTCACTGTCACAACCACCGCTCCAAGTTGCTGATAAACCACACTCCAACAGATATACAGCAATGCACATTTATGTGACAAAGCATTTATTAAAAAAATATCATACATAACAAAGTTCTTGTAACAAGACAAAATGGTATGGAAAAATGCACTTATAACTTGCCTGGAAAAAGGGGCAATTCCATCTTTCAAATAAGAGACTACTTCGCTTTCCTTCGAGTACCAGCTAAAGCTCTTCTTTCTAATTTCTCTAGTACTCAACACTCGATTTAAGGTTTCACAAATGCTTGTGGCATTCATAGAGAAGGCTTTATTCATTTAATCGTTGTAAGGGGCTGCTTTGATTAAGATTATCACTAAAAGCAGCGCACTCGTGACTACTTCAATCATGGCAATCTTCCATAAGACATTTATGGAGCTGCAACATTTGCATGGTCTGGTTCTTATCGATACCTTTGGAAAGCAGATGAAGGGTTATTAGCCTTCTAAGACCAACCCCCCAACAACTAAGACCAAAATGTGTGCAGACGCTAATTTGGGTATAATTTCCTACACAGTATATTTGCATAAAAATAGAGACTCCATAATTATGATCTGAGAGCCAAAACCAACCAGCATTATATGCTAGCATGCAGAAATATATGTTATGTTATCCTTGACATCCACCCTCCTAAAACTCTCTCAAAACCTGCATTTGAGCAATCAGAATCAATTCAAAATGCAAGACAAATGCAGGCCTAGAAATTGCATTATAAGTGTTGCAACAGTACATCTTGGGTGTTAAAATCAAATAAAAATCACCAATAATGCCTTTAATTATGGTAGCAGACTGTCTCTAATGTGTTTTAGTCAAATAGGTGTTCAACATTTGTTTTGATTTTTACTAATGGAAGCCACGTTAGAACTGAAAATTGTTGTTTACATCTCTTTGGCCTCCCAGTGCACAAATGGGAGCTACTCATTAATATTCTTATGAGATGGTGGGTTATTGAAAACTTTATTAAATTTGCATTCAATTTTATGTCATGTAATCTTCAGATTTATTCACGTCAAAAAGGTGAACAGAATACATGAACTAATATTCAAAATAAAAACCTGCATATTTAAGTTTTGTTGCATTAATTCTACAATGAGAAGAGTGGCAAATGACAACAATTATGTTCACAATAACTCAAGGAACCAAGAAGCGTCGCTAATGCCCACATTGATGGACCGGCTTATAAGACCATTGGTAGTGGGTTTTAACAACAATGCACAAAAGACATGAAGAAGTGAGCAAATAAATAAGGGCTTGAAACAATATTTGATTTGGGTGGATTTGCTAACTATTTTTGCAGCACTTATTAGTCATTAAGGATGTAGCAGATGCATGTCCTTTTACTGTCTCTGCAAATACAACATCAACCACTACCCTCAATCGTTATAACTACTAAATACAGGTAAATACTTCGTTATTAACCATGATAGAGTGTGTCGTGTCGTCCCTTTTACTTCCAAATCTTACCATCAAACGATAACTTCAACTTTGAAATTTGAAGAACCAATTTAAATTTGAGAAATTCAAGAGCCTTCAAATAATATTTGAATGGAGTGTGGATTTGCTAACAATTTTTGCAGCACTTATTAGTGGTTAAGAATGGAGCAGATGCTTGTTCTTTTACTGTTTCTGCAAATACTCACCCAGTAGCCTCAATCGTTATAACTACTAAATTTGGGTAAATAGGGACATTAACCATTCTAGAGTTTGTTGTTCCTGTTACTACCAGATCTTACCATCAAACCATAACTTTAATTCGAAATTTGAAGAACCAATTTAAATTTATTATACAACCCCCTACTTGCTTACATGTCCACATTAACAAAGAGCGAAAAAACAAGGACTGGCTGCTACACAGCACTCCCTTGTTGTATTAATAAACCAAATTTTTAGATATATACTGCTCAACTTTGGATATAGTTCACAATCTTGGTTAAGACAATAAAAGGTAAATGCAACAGGACTCTGTATTTTATAGTTCACAATCTTCGTTAAAAGAAGAAAAGGCAAATGTAACTGGCTTATGTATTTTTTGTAATGTACTTACTTTTTTTCATTGACCAAAAAACTGGTCTAGTTTAAACTCAAATTTATGCTATATTCATTTTATATTCTTGTATGAATCAGTCACCATAAATGTATGTAACAATGACTTGAGTGGCATTTTAAATATGAAATGCAAAATAGAAACTGTCAACATAAATGTATGTACCCCAATGACTTTTAGCATTTTAAAAATGAGAACACAAAATAGAAAAAAACAATGATCAAGGCATGCTAGTCTAGACCAATGAAATTTGCAATCAAAATTAATGCTATATGAAGAGACGCTTTGCATTCACTGGTATTTTGGTTCAAACCAATCAAGTGCTTGGACCCTTCAACAACCAAAAAGAATCTAGGCATTTGGATCAACATTAGACAAAATAGCTTTAACAGGATTGTTGAACAGTGCATTGCGTGAAGCTTCATATAAACATTTAAAAACAACTACCAGATGGGCGCAACCAGAAAGCATCATGTACATTTTAAATGGGCCAATTTTTGTCATACTTGGATGTAACGAGTGCAGTCTCATAGCATGTGCATGCACTTGGTCTAACATATATAGCATTACTATAACTGTATGTGTATTCATTCAAGAAGAAATGCACTATACCATGCTTGTCTAAGATCCATTACTTAGAAGTTAGTACCAAAGCAATATATCACAAATCTCTTTTAATTCCTCACAACTCTCTAGTTGTAATAGGCCTTATTTAGGCTGTTCTGAATGGAAGTTTACATAGGCCTTATTTAAACTATTCTGAATGGAAGCTTCCATTAGAGAGATCAAGATTTAAAATGTTTGATGCCTATCAAAACACTGAGATATGCATTCTGACAATAAAAGAAATATGAAACAGCAAATAATAAACGAGGGATAACAAAACAGAAACAGAAGTTAAGCAATATTCCCATTCTCAACACTTCTCAGAGTCCAGCTGAGTAGAGAGAATGGACAAGTAATTGGATTTTTTTGTGAAAGAGACACCATGCCACTCCCGTCATCTTCTGCATGTGTTGTACTATTACCCATTTTTGCTAAGGGAACATATATGAATGTCACATTTGTGTCCACATGGTTTAAGGATGAGTGCAAACAATTTGAGCAAAAAAACAGGGGTGAGAAGAAAAATCATTGCACTGATAGTAGTGAAGGCGCACCAAGTAGTGAAGACTCTACAGCCCCGGATGGAAATGATGTGTCACACATTGGGTGGGTAATGCTGATAAACAAAAATGGAAGAATTTTGACATCTGATGTAAAAGATTTAAAAAAAATGACAATAAATAAATAAACTAGCATAGATCCATCTCAACCCCAGGGAGATCTTTTACACCATGAGA
The DNA here is from genome assembly GCA_010110895.2 of Picea sitchensis. Lineage (NCBI taxonomy): Eukaryota > Viridiplantae > Streptophyta > Pinopsida > Pinales > Pinaceae > Picea > Picea sitchensis. The sequence continues at coordinate 735,732 of SNQJ01S0001850.1, forward strand.
GGTTTGCACCCCAGTTTTCTTTGATCCCTCTCTGTGCTTAATAGATCCAAGGTTAAAATGGATATTCTAGAAGACAATAAGACATGGAACCTACATTTAAGTTCAAAGCTAAAAAGGTGATCTGCATACACTAAGACATGGCATGGACCTTATAGCAAAGGCATGGCTAATATGAATCCAATCCATATGGAAACAAAGGCCCTACATTTTATAACAGCATCAAAACGCTAACTGAGAACATTGCACACAAACTTATGAAGGCTTAATAAAAAGAAATTGTTCCAACCATCTAATAGCATACACAGTCAATAAGAATTGATGTTCCTATTAAGCAACATTCTAGGATGTTGTTACTACTATATCAAGCAAATAAAGTACATTGCAAAGTTCAGTTGTCTACATTGCTGCAATCTCCCTGTGCAGCTATTTAAGCTATCTTCTATCTCCCAAAAGCATAAGAAAAGTGGGAAGAATACTCTCCATACTTTGTTCATGACATCCATTCAAAATAAAACCTTGCAAAAATTGCAAGGCTTACTAATCGTTTACTGGAACATTTTAACAAATGGTGCATCACTTACAAAAGTTATGTACCCATGAATCTCTGAAACATAAAAAGGTTTCAAAATAAATTATGATGACCTGTTGACCGGTTCCAAAGCTTCAATCATCACAACACTGTTCCCCCTGATAACCTGCACATAAGAAACAAAAAAATGAATCTTCTAGTAAATTGAACTTAACTAATTTTTTATCACATTGAAATATTTGAAAACAACATGAGAACGAGGAAAAACTTACCACCATGCCTATCTCATTTCTTTCATTGCCATTTACTTCTACAGTACCATCCAGAACTAAATTCATGAACTGGTCAAATCCTCGTAGAGTACCAACCACCACTCTGTTGGCGTTCAACTTTACTGAATTCAGAAATTAATTCTCAATATATTAGAAAAGTGAAACAGTAACTAAAAAGTAACTGCCTACCCTTGACATAATATAGACATTTGATCTTAACCTCTACCTCTTTGTGATTAGGCAAGCAGATTTGTCATGTATAGATATCATCGCAAAATATACAAGCCAATGAATTCATAAATTTAAATAGATCAAAATGACTTTCCTTGCTAAAAAAAATTAAGGGAGTTAGCTGTCGGACTTCTTAACATGCTACAGAAATTAAAGAAGTATCATTGAAAATGCAATATACCAGTAAAACAGATAAGTCAAGAGCATCACAGCGGCACAGCCATTAGCAAGTAAAAGGAAATGAAGCACAAGGGATAAAACATATGGTAGGTAACTTTCTACAACTTAATAAACTCTTAACACTAATGTTTATCAGACAGGAAAATTTGCTTACTGAGCTGCCCACTTGTATCAATCAAGCTGTTAAGAACTTACGGGTAGATCCTTGCAGTAATCAGATGGGTTTGAAGAGGGGGGACCAAAGAGAACAAGACAACTGACAAATCAAACAGAAAAGGTCAGCCTTAAAGAAAATGACCCGTTTCATGCAAGAACTTTAATAAACTACCAGCAGTTCAGGAAATAAAGTACTGGTACCAGCTTCCAAGGTAAAATCATTTTAAAGGTAGCTTGTGGGCATTTCACACTTTCTCACAGTTGTCTACAATAGTAATGTATCTGATCTATATTAATTTTCAATATTCTAGAGTTTTCTGATATCTATTGACAACAGTAACTGCAGTTTTGTTTTAACTCATTGCACTTTTACAATTGCAGATACTCAACTGAGACTAATGCATATCATGACCTGTCATTCTCTTTATGTATTTGATAAGCACTGTTTATTCTGCCAATGACAACCTAAGTGTTGGTTTATAGGCCAAAAGATCTGGAACTCTGCTGCCTGTAGTTTGCTATGAAAGCATGTTCAACAACTAATGAGGTAACACTGAGTGAAACATAAGTCATTTTACAGGTCTTTAATTCAAAGTTTAGAACTGAAACTTGCTACAGCTGGAAAAAAGTAGCAAGGTCAGGATCAGAAAACTACAAAAGTTATTGAATCACAAACGAACAAAAATAAAATCTCGAATGTTTGATGTAAGTTAGAAAATCCAGAGAAACAACTGAGAATGAGGGTTTCATCTACTACTAGTGGATAGCAGTTGCCACCAATAATCACAATCCAAAACCCACTGGGCCATTGCACTTGAAAACACTGTCAAACAAGGTGTGCTAAAGGAGCTCAGCCATCAGAGCTTGGAAGGCTGACTAACTAGACAAACTGCACAAGAGCCCAACTTCCCATCACATGATGAAGAAAAGTAATGTAAACAAAAAATACAACAAATCAGCCCCAATGTATTTCACACCATAGTTTCCATGACAATGTGTGATGTGCCCACATTGTAGGAATTTATATGGTGGCTTATGATAGTGTAGTGAAACCTTATCCACACCATTGTTTCCATGACAATGTATGGTGTGGCCACATTGTGGGGATTTATATAGTGGCTTCTGATAGTGTAGTGAAACCTTAGCCCAATTGTTGAGGCAAGTGCTAACTATTAACCAAAGGCCCATGCAAGCTAACCATATGATAGAACCTGCCAAAGTTGGCAGCCTAACCTTCTTTAGCTTTGAAGTCATTACGGAAAAAGAAAATACTGAATGTAAGAATGGTTTAAACTTTAAATAAACAGTTGAAATTCAGAAATAAAACCAGGAGAAGCAGCCAAACGGTATAACTGCTTCCAATGGACCTCCTGATATTGTTAACAGTGTAATCACTTCTGTGCAGTTCCAAAATTATGAAGGAAATTCGAATTCAAAGAGAGTACTTCATGTGGTTATAACAGAATCTAATGCGTCAGATAAGAAATATTCAAATAACACATTGGTCAGCTGGTTGCTAGGTGCTTCAGCCTTCTGGTATTAAGAAGGCTAAATTATCTATTGACTGAATAAGAACAGACAGGGCAATGTCAAGTTAGTTCTAGTGAAATTTTGAATCTTCTGTCCCTGGTTTTCCATGGTGGACTCTGACAGACCTCATATTTTCCTAGATTTCTATCAATTTCGAGATATTACTAGAGAGGTGCAACAGAGTATGCTGCAACTTGGCAAGACAACCATTAGAAACCAAATATACAAAGTTTGCCCATGTATATATCATGTAGGGGTGAATATAGCAAAATGGAACTGAGTGTGATACATTGTTTTTTTATTGAACCATTCAGTGTACACTGTTGAGTAGCCAACTCAGACAATGTATCTCTTAAGCTGAACCCTGTGTAGGAATGAGAAAGCTAAAATCTCATTACCACTCATGTTCCCTAAACATTTTCTTGTTTCTTAGATGCAAGAATAGAATTTCTATGTTTTGGTCTTATAACCCTGGAATCCCCCAACCCTCAATTTCTACTTTCTATGTGAGAGGTCCTAGGAGTCGGAGAATTACCAAACATCCTGAAATGGGGGACCGACTTTTAACTTTTAATGTTATAAACATTTATGTATGTTGATGTTTATAAAATAGGGTAAGTATTACATACCAAGGCTAAATACAAAATCAAAATAAAAAGATTACCTGTACCAACTTGACTTGGAGATGGGCAGGCTTGCATTGGACTAGGGTTTGGGAAGGGGGGAACCTTTAGTTTATGTTTTTTACATTTTTTGGTTTTGATTTTGCTTTCTAGGGGCCACAGTTTGGAGTGGTTCTTCAAACAAACACGCATTGCACTTGGTGAGCACATTGTTACCTACGGTGTCTAAGTCTTCACCGCCATGCTTTCTAGTGACATTTTGACAACCATACTAAGAGTTGGTTAGCCCCCAAGATACACCCTACACTCCCAAGCCCTAACGAGAGACAATGGAGCAACAGTTATTTTTTAGGGCATACTCCAATATCATTCAACTTACAAATATCATTAACAAAAACCCCAAGGTACAAAATAATCTTAAATATATTTGTCTCCTTGGTCTAGACTCTATAGAGGACTTAAGTTAGGAAGCCCTTCCTCAGGATCAGGAATTCAGAAAGTCAACATAAGCTAGGAAAGCCAACACTTCAGCTTTAGCTCTTGGCCAAATTCAAAGAGTCTAAAGTTTAAACCCCTTTTCATAAATGTCAATCCTAGCTTTTAACTGATCTGCTGGCTCAAGCCTCAGCCCTTTGAGGGAATCTGATCTTGTTATGATATCTTAAGGCAGTTTAAAATGATATCTCAAGGCAGCTAGCCCTTGAGAGATTGTTTGCTTCCCATGATATTAGGATCTTCGGTCGAACAAGGATTACACAGCAACTTGAACTTAAGCCTTAAGGAACCAATGCCACTGCAAGCACGGCCTGCCTTTTCTCCAGGGCAAACAGAGGCAGAAGAATTACAATTCAACCCGCCTTGGGGTGAGGTGATCTGGAGATGTTAAGAGTGGAAACTGACCAAGTGAACCATAACCAACATCCCCAGCCATGGTGAGACAGTGGGTACCTAATTGAACTTCCTGAGCTCAATATCAAAATCAATGAATATCGGGTTTCATGCTTTCCAGACTTTTAGAGGAAGTTTTAGTACTATCCTGCCCTTCGAAGCTACTACTTCTACTCGTACGACGCAGCCATTTATCTTGCTTAACTACGATACAATGGTAGAAATGCTGTTTTCTCCTTTTTTTTTTGAAATTAGAAACATATTAATATATACAGAAATTGGTTCGGAATAGAGAGCATAACAGACAAAGCAAATTAATGAATAAAACAAGGAGTCAAGAGTAATGAAGACTCACTGTTAAGCTTCTTGTCCATGTACCTGACACCAAAGAAAACCCCAATAAGCTTTCAACTTTAAGAAATCCAAACCCTGGCATAAAGCTGAGACTTAAAACCTAAATCCCGAAAACCCGAACTGATATTTAAACCCTAAACTGGTCCTAAAACCCCGAAATGAACTTTAAACTCTGAACTGTTCCTAAAACCATAAACCCTAATTTCTTATTCTTATACCAGTGAAATGTGAATTACCCATGCAGAATGCATATTTACAGAAACCATCCACTATGTACTGAAGCAACAAGAATGGATTCATAAATAAGTTCATCTTAACCGAACTAGGGTGAATTAAATACTTACTTCTTGAGATCCGGGGGCTGCCCTGACCTGCTCATGATGCCTCTTAAGAGGGGAAAGCACAATCAAAAACTTAAAAAGAGCGGCTACGTCTGAACCGAAACTCTGATAACGCGCTCCAGATAGCAACACTGGTGCCTTCACTGCTATTTGTATACCAAATTTTAGAAAAAAAATTAGAAAGCTTTGGCATTATATAGTTGTCAGTGTGAATAGTTCGTTCAATGACCCAAAGAAACCTCTTCCACGTCACTATGAGTAATCTTCTTTCTTCCGGAGGATGAAGATGGATAGAAAGAAAGAAAGAAAGTATTTTTTAACGTCCACGAGGCTAAAAATAGCCTATGGGACAGATTGTTTTTCCATCTGGCTTTTGCATTCGGCCCTTTTCCTGTGAAGTTTTACAATAATCGCTCCCAGCTTCTCAACAAACTCTTCGCTGAATAGATTATCCCA
>SNQJ01S0001850.1:754771-768308 GCA_010110895.2 Picea sitchensis
ATATAAAATTAAAGACGTGCAAGTAACAATTGATGATTATGAATATATATCTCAATTCAATGTTACAACTATGTTTCAAGAAGAGATTGACATCATTCTTGGGTTACACTGGTTAACAAAACTAGAAACCTTCATTTTAAACACGGAAAAAAAGTTTGTGACTTTTCCCTATAAAAAGAAGATGATGACTCTTCAAGACATTACTTTGAGGTCAAAATCGATAACACCTTCATCAAAAGACTTTAAAGATATCTCAAAGGTGATCCTTCCAGATAATCAGAACTTGATATCAAAAATGCAAAAAGAATATGATGAAGTTATTGTTGATAAAAACCAAGAAATATCTCGCTTAAAAAATCATAGTGAAAAACTACTTACTCAAATTAAGAAGTCAAGGGACACAAAACAACGTGTCCAGGAGTTGGAGCAAGAGAATCAAGATCTCGGGAAGAAATTATCAGGAAATGATGAAGAAGCTTCTTGTTTGAAAAACCTTAATCAAAATTTGCTTGAAGAAATTAAAAAGATGAAAGATGAAAAGCCTGAGAATCGAAATATTATAAATAAAGTCAGCAAATCAGAAGATAAAGAAGAACTTTCACGCCTAAGGGTTCATAATCAAGATTTATTAACACAAATTAAAATTTTGAAGCATGATAAGAAGACTTTACAAGAAAAGCTAGATTGCAAAACATCATTAGTCGATAAGGAAACAATGATAGACCCAATCAACATTACAACTCAAAAGGAGGCAAATCCCGCTGATGTAAAGAAGTTTTCAAATGTTGAGGTACAAACAAGCCAGAGATATCAAGAAGACTCAATTCCAAAATTTAATCAACAAAAAGCTACAAGTATACGAAGTAAGGATCGAGTTGCAAGGATGTCTTACCGACATCCTAATCACAAAAATCGATACTTTAGCCTATCCTTGTATCAACAGAAACAAATGACTAGTATGTCGAATATTATTTCCACTACAAGTGATGCACAAAGTAAAAGCTATCATTGGAGTCGAAATACATCAAGTTCTTTCCAAGAACCCTATAAACTCACCATGCAGAAGATCGAATTAGGATGGGCAGACTCATTTACAATGCGACAGTTCTGCTCAACACTTAGAAGATCTTATCGTCTAAGGTCCTCAACGATTACTAACTCGATAATGAAGAATCAAGCAACAATAATTACAAGCTAGCGCAAAAAATAAGTCTTCCATAAAGTGTGCTTTGAGGACAAAGCATTTTTAAGGGGAAGGCAATGTTATGAACATAAATATACCTATAAATAGATATTCATAACATAATAATAATTAATTAATAAATAATAACTATTAATAATGAAAGGACATGTCTCAAATGACATGACTATTGGTTAAAGGGCACCCCTGCGTGGGTATATAAACGAGCCCTCATTCTCAATTGTAAATCATCTTATATTATCTTATCTATTCATATTTTATACATTATTCCTACATGGATTACTTTGTTATATTCCAAGTATTTTCGATAATTCTTGTGTGAGTGAACTTTGTTCGTCTCACTGACCAGGGAGTGGTGAAATCCATTGTGTAATCAGTGAGGTCAAAAGGCTCCGCTCACACCGGAGTTAAGCACGAGGTTGCGTGAAGTTGGTTGCGAAGATAGTCGTCTAATACCTTCTTAGCATCAGAGATATTTATGGGGTTCTATTCGTATTTCGGGATCTTGCTAGTACCTTTACCTCCGTGAGAAGTGGTGCTTTCAAGATTTCGGGCTTTGTTACCCTACCCATACGGTGGACCGGACTTATGACTATTTGCCTGTGCATTGGTTATATTGTGGTGACTCTAGTTGTTTGACATAGGTAGCCACATAGGTTACTTGCATGGGTTATTTTGCAGGTACCTTGAGTCAGATAAGGGTCGGACAACACACATCCTTTATGGAGGATTACCTCTCTGGGGGGGTCAGATCGACTGCGTTGTTAAGCCCACGAGGGCCCTTATAACTGATTTTGATACCTCCAATATTTTGAAGGGAGTCTCAGGCCCCTCTTGGGCGATACATGCCTACTGTAGTGAGGGAGGCTCCTTTTCAGCCATTATATCTTGTTTGTGTGCATTGGCCTCTTTGCTTTATTTTGGTGTGCTCTGTGATTATTAGTTAGCCCTAGGATTTGGTTTTATATCTCGAGTCTTGAGTCATCGTGGAGAAAGACCAACCTCCTTGTAGGTCTTGTCGTTTTTTGAAGTTACCACCGCATCTTGATCCTTTACTGAATTTTCCTTCTAAAAGGTGTAAAGTTAATAAACGTGGTACATATATCTCCACTTCCTAGACTCGTGATCATCTAGTTATGAGTACTGAGTTAGACCCGAATGTCTCGGGGAGTCCCTCGACTCCTATATGCTATGTGATTAGTGGGATCCCTTCGACTCCTTCATCCTCGACAGTGGGGGTGTCGAAGGTCCCCACCTCTAGTGCTACCCAACCTGTGAGTTCTACTCGACCCATAGGAACAAACCCTTTCAGATCTCTTTTTGGTATGCCAGGTCACAATTCTCAGTCAATACCTTCGACCTCTAATCCCTTTACTTTTGGTATGCCCAACATGACGTCGCAACTCTCATCCTCTGTTCCAACAGCTAATGCGAATCCTAGTTTTGAGTATGGGGGCACGACTCCTCCTTATGCTCCTTTCTAGTTTGGTGGAGGTCATATTCCCCAAGCGAATCCTACAATTGGAGGTTGGACTCCTCTTTCCTCCAAGCCTAATCCTAGTTTCAACACTCCAAGATGGAGTGCTCAACCGGGCGGACAGTTCACTTCCTATATTATGTCCTTCATCCCCAAACCGAGATAGTGAACAAATGTCTGGAAGGCTACCTTCGTTGCTTTGTCTCTGATAAACAAACCCAATGGTTCAAATGGTTACCCTTGACAGAATGGTGGTATAACACTTCCTTTCATACTGCAACAAAAATGACACCATTTATGACACTCTATGGATATCACCCACCTTCCATCACTTCTTCTCTAAAATAAAAATCTAAGGTTCAAGCAGTGGAAGATCACATTGAGCATCAACAACAAGTTGTCCAACTCCTAAAGGATAACCTAACCCTGGCACAAAATCACGTGAAACAACAAGTAGATAAGCATCATAGTAAAAGAAGTTTTGAAGTAGGGGATTGGGTATTTTTAAGACTACAACCATACAAACAGATGTCCCTCAAGCAAGCTAATAAGGATAATAAATTTTCACCAAAGTAATATGGCCCTTATAAGGTGTTGCAAAAGATTGGTACTATGGCATACAAATTGGAGTTGCCTGCATCTTTGCGAGTACACCCAATTTTCCATGTTTCATGCTTAAAGAAGGTTATAAGTGACAAGATCCCAGTTCAAATTGTATTGCCAAAACTTGGCGAGGAAGGAAAAATCATATTGGATATTGAAGCTATCATTGACACAAGAATTCGCCAGTTGAGGAATATATCAATTTCAAAGTATCTCATTAAGTGGAGGAAACTACCTACTGAAGATTCCACTTCGGAAGATGAGTCTTTTATATAGAAGCATCCAAAATTACTCAAGCATTGCAGACAACAATTGTCTGAAGGGGAGGGGCATGTTAAGCCCTAAATAATGGCACATTACCCCTTAATTGGGGCATATTACATTAGTAATGTTATTTTATCTATGTCGGCTTGGGTCCATTAGTTGTAATTGTACCTCCTAGTCTCCTATATATACCAAGGACACCTTTTCATTTGGAATCATCTTGTATTTGGAAATTTATGTGGTGTATAAGGAGGTTTCCCCCTCGAAGAGGCTTATTATCTGAAATTCTCTCTTTTTCAAGGCGTTGAGTACTTATTCTAAGGTTTTTTTATGTTATTTTGATATTTGGTTCTTAACAGATTGGTGGAGATTCTTAGACCTTGTCTTATATATGGTTCAAATTCCCAATTACTTGTTGCATAACCAAAGAAAGTCTTTGTGAGGAAATCCAACACAAACCATACATTTTCATCTCATCATGCACTGAATTCAAGTCTGTTATAGGTCTGATAAATTGTTAATTTCTCACAAACTATAATTTGGGTTTTTTAGAAATTTTGTAGACATCGATGTTATACTTTCTTGCTTCCCCTCGCCAAAAATAAAGACTATTGAGTTCACGGATTTAAATATATGAGCAAATCATCATTAAAACATGCTTTTAATAATGTGTTGTGAATACTTCCATTAATTTCTCCTCATTTTGATTATTGTTGGTAAATGCATTGATCAAAAAATGTGATGGAAGGTTGAGGTGTCATCAATGTGTTTTCTTGTACAAATAACTTTTATTGAATTAGATTGTTGTGTTAATCCCATCTTCACAAATTTTGTCAATGCACACTTTTACGAAGAATACTCTCTTCTACTGCACACTAGTTATCTTATTTGGGCCTTATGATGAAACAATAACAAGGATCACCAAATAACCAGGATTGTAAGTTTCACATGAAGGAAAGATAGGAGTCTTACCTTTCTTTTTCTTTCTTCAAATATTGTTAAGTCCTGGTTGTAGAGTTTGGATGATTACATTCAATCTTCCTCCAACTGTTATCTTTTCTAATGACCAGACAAGTGCCTCTTTATCAAATGCCTTTGTGGTTTTGTTTTTGAAAACCTCCATTGATGTTATTCCAAATGTTTCTTCTATAGTTTCAATCTTATAATGATATTCAACTTCAAACAATTTGGTGGAATTACCCTTTGTTACTTATGTAGATGCAATCTCGACTTCCTTTGTGCAATTAGTATTGGGCTCCTCATTAACCAAAAATGCCAGTCCTTTGACTGTAGCTAATTCTCCATTGAAAGTTTGGGTAAATTTTGTAGCTATGGCTAAATCTAAACCTTGGAAATGTTCAAGAAATACCAACCAACCTGCATGCATAAAAATGTCGAAGGTTTCGGGGCTTTGCTGAATTATGTCAATGTTACCAGGCTCATTACGATTTTGAGCTCCTCCCATATTGTATAACCAGAATTTCCCTTACCTTTGTTACATATGCCTTCTTTCCTCTCGAATTGTATTAGATAGTGTAGTCTTGTACAAAGATTTCTTGTTCAATGTATAGACTAGTCTCAAGAATTTCGATGATGAACTCAACTAGTTTGAATAGAGCATAAAAATGAACCCAATGCATCCCAATAACGAAATTGCTAGTGGTAAACCCAATAGAACCCGATAATGAATCTGATAGTTCCAATGGTAGTATTCCTTACACTACTCTTATCATTATTGTTTATGCTACAAGATGTCACTTCATAGTAATCATTTCAAGCTAGAGGATATCATTTCGTAGCAATAATTTATGGGAATGTAAACTTATGTTTTGAAAAATAGTTTAAGATACAAACATGAGTTAATTCTATCTTGTAACGTTTGTATAGAAAGGAATGAGGGTTGTAGGTTATTCCTCTAACTTTCTTAAATCAAGATATATGAAATCTCTCTGTGTGTGTGTGTGTATATATATAGATTTCACCTTAGATGATTCATTGTAGCTCATCCAACATTCTAAATTATATGGTTCCAAACCATAGTTTATAAATTGATGTTTTTTTTTTTCTATCAACCTTCAAATGAACCTCATATATATTGGATATGGTAAGATCAAGCAAAATTCAAATGAACAAAGTAAGTGGAAGTTTATGAACAAGGAAAATAAGGAATATGGATAAAGATGAAGTATATGAACAGAGATAAAAGTAAGAGTAAATGAAGTGTATGGACATAGATAAAGGTAAAGATAAATGAGTATATGGATATAGGTAAATGGAGTTGATATAAACAAAAACAAGGTATATATACAAGGGTAAGGTAGAACAAGAACAAGGTAAATGTAATATAGATAGACTATATATGGATTGTTTTCATTTTTCAAGTTTATAAAATAAAATTAAAGATAAAAGTAAAAGTTATCTCAAGTCTTCAAGTAGACACAAAACCTTTTGATCAATTGAAACTTTTTCATCACAAGGCTTATAAAATAAGTGGATGTCAATGAATGCTTCGTTAATGACATTGATGATCCAATCAAGGAATTATGTAAACTTTGAAACAAAAAATTGAATCTTGGAATTTTGGAACAACCAATCATGGAAAGTCTTTGCATCACTTTTGTATCTACAAGTCTGAAATCTTATAGAAAATTTTGGCAAAGATTTGAATCTCTTCAAGTAGAGACTCATAACAAGATGTTGCAAGATCCAATCGATCAAGTTGTTGAAAATATGAAGTGTACCGAGAGTAAGATCATTAACATGACAAACATCCTTATAATTTTATCAGAGGGGTAATGCTTTATGTGGCTTCCCAATTCTTTCTCAAACCTGGACTATTGCCACCACTGATCTTGAAATTATGAAACAATCTTTTAGATTTAGAGATGATCCGAAAGCGAAAATAGGTGATTTGTACTATTATTTTCACCTTCCACAATATTCCAGGACTGCAAATGATCACGTGGAATAATGAGAGAAAACAATCATGAGATATATCCTTCCACAAACTATGCTCCTCTATTTTTATTTTAATATTGAGCTCAATCCAAAACTGGTGAAAGATCTATGCATATACAAACCACTTTTCTTGGTACTTCCCATAATACTCACAAACTACTAGAACATCTTCCTTTCACCGAGTAAATCCAATGTGTTGGCGTTTCCTTGATCATGGCTGGCCGATTTTTGGTGATGCACTATATTCAACTCCAATTTTTTGGGATGTAATATTCACTTTGATGCTAGTAAAAACATGGTTGCTATGTCAGGTTCTTGTGCATCACGAATAACTGTCAAAGCATCATATCTTGAAGCTGTGAACATGCTTCCTAATAACGACCAACAACACAGAGTAAGTGTGTTTCCTGACAAGGACTTGTCAATGCCCATCAAATTGGATACAACTATCTTAACAATAAGCTCATGCAAGGCAGAAGAGACAACAGATGAAAGGGGACCCAACATAGAGAGAATCAATATAGAAAAAAGGGCTATCAAGTGGGTCACAACATCTTCAAATTCTCCTATAGCTACAAGCTCACAAGCTTATTCTTTGCAATGCATCTTCTCCATGTATCTTTTCATGCCATGATATCTTCTCTAGGGTATTTGTACACAGTGATATCAGACCCTCCATATGACCATTACAATGTGGAATATCCACAATATTGCAAGACTAATGCTGAAAACTTTGACTTCTCATGTTTAGTTCCCTTCAAAGATGCCATATTATCCACCGACTTCCTTATGTGCAATGCATCTAATGTGCTCTATTTAGGATATACTTTAATAGGGATTTTACATTGAAGGGATTTATCATATAAATGCCCAGTCAGACAAGAAAGGACACAGGGAAACTGTAACCAGAAAATATCTTCTTTGAACTTCAGACTCCAAGTTATTGCAAGGTGAATACATTCTGGAACAACAATCAACTAATATGAGTGTTGTCAATAGAGGCTGACACAATGCAAAGTTTGAAAGAAGTATTGTAGCATTGTAAACCACCACGAGAATTATCAAACATATTCCACTGATTGTGAGACTACAAATTTGGTAGTATGCATGGTGAAGAAATTGCAATAAAACAATAAATAATATGGAAAAATGATGCAGGAGCATCTGAGCTTCCAAATCTAAGACCTAAAGAGTAGACCTAGGGAGTCTCTCAAAGTTTACTAAGGGAGTTGGTTCCCTAATGAAATGTTGTATTTCTTGAGTTTATGTGCATGTATCTAGAAGAGTGAGATTGTTAAGGAGGATAATGGTTGGTTTCTAAATATTAATGTAATTAGTTGTGAGAGATTGGAATGTAATCGAGACTGCCTAAATAGGACAGATCTCGAAGAGAGAAGTTGAGTGATTTTAAGGTCATTCGGAGGAATTTGTGGATGTGATGTCTGTATTAGGGATTTGTTGAGTAATTTGTGGATCTGAGATATGTTTAGCTTCAAACTAGGCTAATTATTTGATGGTAACTTGTAAGGCATAGATATGGCCATTGATAGGGTAGACCAGACCATATAAAGGTGGCCAATTGAAGGAAGAATTAGGCCAAAGGGGGGAGAAAAAGAGGCTTTTCGACATGATCCAGACAAAGAGGCATTGAAAGGATTATGTAAAATTATGTACATGTTATGTGCATTTGATGAATAGATTAAAGAATAAGCTCTATTTTGAGCTTACATGAAAGGAGTCTATGTTCATTGTTATGGAGTGTGTTATTCTTGCAGATGGAATGTATTTGATGTGATTATGTATAGTCTGATGAAATCATAATTGAACTCGTCCATAAGGTGTAATTTTACAGGTTGATCAACTCTGTGGATTGCAGAGATAATCGTCACACAATAAGATGAATACGAAGGAGGCAATACAATGATCATTGACCATTGTAAGGGTCAATGATATTAATGTTGTGCAAGTCTGAATTCAACGAAGGGAGGTAAATCTTGATTGAATCCAGGAAAATTTTAGTTGGAGACGTGTAATGAATAAACCTAATTGCCAGAACAAGGATTATATATAAACATGGCTACAGAACTTAAGTACAGGAGTCGTCCGATCGGGATTGTGACAGACGACAACCATTGGATTGTGGAGAAACTAAGAGGTATAGTCTCGTGGATTTAGATTAATGTTGACTGTCAGATCACGAGGTGATTGAATGTGGATCGTTGGATCTCATTGAAGAAGGCGAGTTCCATTCCGACTGTCCATGCAAGTGATGATTAAAACATCATGGTAGATGTAAATTAGTTGAAGAGTTGTGTGACATGGATCTAGTTTTCTGACCATGGGTGAGATCAACGGTGGACAAGCATTTCATAGAGCATAATTGCGAGGAGTTTAACATAGGGCAGACTACCTGAAATGATATGGGTCGTCGATTGTGAAACCACGTGTCGGCTTGTGGTCTATTTTGGGGTCCATGACCTTGTGATACGAGCCAAGAACCCAGTCTCTGAAAAGGAGCCTTTGGTCCTGGATTTCGGTCGTATGGACAAGGTTCTACTATGGATATTGATGCGTATATTGGTACTAAAGGAAAAAGTGCTTGATCCATAACGTTATGGTCATGAGCCAAGGTCATATGAGAAGAGTGAGTGCGAGGTATAAGGTATTTTAGGTCTCCATAATAGTCTCAGGTGGCAGTGGATGACAGTGTGCATGACCTACAAAATATTGGTCCTTGGACACCCCTTATGGGTTTAGTGTGTAGCCTAAACGTAAGGGTACCATTGACTGTGGGTTTTGACCGATAAGGTCATAATTTTGGTATCAGAGCGTAGTAACGCTCTTTGGGATTGGAATGCTATTGTTGTAGATAGAGAATTGGTAAATTACATAAACTGAGTTGAGAGAAGAAAGAACATTGATGTTCTTTATAGAGATTAGAGATGCATGCAGAATTGTAGAGTTGCAGGAAACATAAGTGAAAATAGAGTTCAAATTTGGGATATGATTAGGAGTTCTAGGAAAAAGGAGGAATGAGATCATGGAGAAAGATCTCTCAGGTAAAATTTGTAAATTGATTTGGTCAAAAATGTATTGTGGATGCAGATAATAACAACATGGTACAACAATGAAGTTTTAGAGTGAAATTTATTCTAAAGAAATGCTTGTGGAAGAGTTAGCAGGTAAGTTGATGAGATATGAGAACAACATAGGTTCTCAAGAGGAGATGAAGTGTGCAGTTGGAATGAAAAATCCAAGCAACTTTAGAAGTTGATGAGAAGGAGTGCTAAAAAAAGGTTATGTTGCAGAGAGCCAAGTGGATGCCAAGAAGATGACTTGGTATTGGTAACAAGAAGGAGACTAGTTACAGAGAGATGAAAGAGGCTTGTTGCAGCTCACAGGTGGGAAAGGAGATTCCACAGAAGAAGGAAGAGAAGATGACTATTGATATTCATGAAGGAAGGCACATCAAGAGAAAGAGGAAGGATGCCAAGGAAAATGGCATAAAAGGGATGTGTCAAGAAGACTTTGACATAGAGTTGGATGATTTGAAAGAAATGCTCAATATGATAGAAAAGATGCTAGATGAAGGTGAGAAAGACCAATGGTATGGCATACAAGGTTGAGGCAGAGTATGTATTTCAAGTTGAAAGAGGAACTCAAAGCAGATGAGTATGGGATGTAGACTTTTTATAGTGGACCCAAGGAAGGAGATATCCTTGGAGAAGGATATGAAGAGAAAGAGAGACTTGCAGAAGATCTCATGAACTCTTTGCAGAGTTCATATCAACATGATAATGTATTGATAGAGGAGTTGGATGAGGATAGTAACCCTCATATTTTTTTATTTATTTTAATTCATTGTATATAATTGCAGAGGAAGAAACTGGACAATTAGTTGAGACTGTCATAAAGGCTGAAGAAAGAGGGGATATATGTTTTCTAAAGGCATAATAACACCACATAATTTAAATTATGTTGATGACAAAGGAAGTCTGAAGAAATGCTTAGGACAAAGGGATAATAAGGATGAACAATTGTTTGAAACTGTTATAAATATGGAGAAAGATGGAGAAGTTCACTGGTGTGAACCTGAGCAAGAGTTGATGCTCAAGGATGATTTTGAAAGCCCCATTGATTGGTTGGAGGCATATAAGAAATCCTAGGAAAGTGTGTTCGCAGGCAGCCAAACACTAAAGGATGATGTGATGGTAAAATTATCTCGAGCAAATGGAGATAAGAAAACTTCACCAAATAGGCCAACGGGGGATTGGAGTATTGGTCAGAAAACTAGAGATATTTTATCTTCAACAAAGAACCTATAATAAGGCATGGAGTGTTCAGAGCAACACATGATGAAGATGGCAACGCCAAAAATTTTTAGTTTTAAATTTGACAATTGGTGTATGTATGCAGGTTATGAAGATTGGAAATATTCCGAGAGTATGATGAAGGAGGAATTTCCTTATTAGGGCATCAAAGGAGGACACATTCAAAATTCTGTTATGTTTGAGATTGAGGAAACATTGCTCCATGGAAGCAATGAGAAGGATGATAGAGATGTTGAGGATGTTGAAAATGTTGAAAACACAAAAGAACCAATGAATTGGCTTGAAGATATTTCAACTGATGAAATGTTGCATTGAGCTACACAAGAGTACAAATAAGTAAAGATGAAATTCAAAAAGGAAGATGTTGTTGATTGGAGAAGGGTAAGTGAAGGTATGAAGAATTTGATTTTGATTTGTCGTTTTAATCAAATGCAAGAGCATAATTTGCAGGAAAGATTCCATAACTTAACCATGGAACTAAGGAATGTGAGTTATTGAATACATGAGTATTCTCAAAGCCTTGAGAATAGCCAAAGGTGTAGAGATGAAAATGTAATGCAACCAATGGATGACAACAACAATAAACTACAACAAGGATATGCAGCCCAAGGAGATGTTTATGAATACAACAAGGGATTTCATGAGATGAAGACAACATAAATTGATTTTGTTATTGAAGGGTTATGGGAGTTGATGATGAGGCAATACAAATGGAGAAGTTGTGTGGCAAAGGAGATGATCAATCAGAATTTGTAGTTGATTGAAAGGAAAGGAATGGACCAACATACAACATATGTAAAACAACAACACATGTGTAAGGCATTTGGACAACTATAAACTCAATTTTGGGATCCAAGAGGGCTTCATCAACTCATGGAAACACATGATCAAGAGATCATGAATGTTTTCAAACTCAGGAAGCTAATGCAGGAGCATCTGAGCTTCCAAATCTAAGACCTAGGGGGTCTCTCAAATTTTACTAAGGGAGTTGGTTCCCTAATGACATGTTGTATTTCTTGAGTTTATGTGCATGTATCTAGAATAGTGAGATTGTTAAGGAGGCTTATGGTTGGTTTATAAATATTAATGTAATTAGTTGTGAGAGATTGGAATGTAATCGAGATTGTCTAAATAGGACAGATCTTGAAGAGAGAAGTTGAGTGATTTTAGGGTCCTTGGGAGGAATTTGTGGATATGAAGTATGTATTAGGGATTTGTTGAGTAATTTGTGGGTCTGAGCTATATTTAGCTTCAGACTATGCTAATTATTTGATGGTATCTTGTAAGGCATAGAGATGGCCATTGATAGGGAAGATCAGGCCATAGAAAGGTGGCCAATTAAAGGAAAAATTAGGCTAGAGGGGGAGGAAAAGAGGCATGTCAACATGATCCAAGCAAAGAGGCAGTGAAAGCATTATGTAAAATTGTGTACATGTTATGTGCATTTGATGAATAGATTAAATAAGAAGCTCTATTTCGAGCTTACAGGAAAGGAGTTTATGTTCATTGTTATGGAGTGTGTTATTCTTGCAGATGGCATGTATTTGATGTGATTATGTATAGTCTGATGAAATCATAATTGAACTTGTCCATAAGGTGTAATTTTACAGGTTGATATGCTCTTTGGATTGCAGGGATAATCGTCACACAATAAGACGAATATGAAGGAGGAAATACAATGATCATTGACCATTGTAAAGGTCATTGATATTAATGTTGTGGAGGTTTGAATTCAACAAAGGGAGGTAAATCTTGATTGAATCATGGAACGTTTTAGCTGGAGACGTGTAATGAATAAACCTCAGAGGAAATCATTAGAGCAATGGTTCTATATAAATTTGGCTACAAAAATTAAGTACAGGAGCCATCCGATCGGGATTGCGATGAACGACAACCGTTGGATTGTGGAGAAACCCAGAGGTATAGTCTCATGGAGTTAGATTAATGTTGACCGTCAGATCATGAGGTGATTGAATGAGGATCATCGGATCTCATTGAAGAAGGCAAGTTCCATTCCGGTCATCCATCCAAGTGCTGATTAAAACATCACCATAGATGTAAATTAGTTTAAGAGTTGTGCTATGCAGATCCAACCGTCCGACCACGGGTGAGATCAACGATGGAAAAGCATTTTGTAGAGCATAATTGCGAGGAGTTTAACATAGATCAGACCCTTCGAAATGATATGGGTCATCAATTGTAAAACCACATGTAATCTTGTGGTGTATTTTGGGGTCCACGGCCTTGTGATACGAGCCAGGAATGCAGTCCCCGAAAAGTAGCCTTTGGTCTTGACTTTCAGTTGTATGGACAAGGTTCTACGATGGATATTGACACATAGATTGGTACTAAAGGAAAAAGTTATTGATCTGTAAGGTTATGGTCATGAGCCAAGGTCGTATGAGAAGAGTGAGCACATGGTTTAAGGTATTTTGGGTCTCTGGAATAGTATCAGGTGGCATTGGATGACAGTGTGTGTGACCTGCAAAATATTGGTCCTTGGACACCCCTTGAGGTTTTAGTGTGCAACCTAAATGTAAGGTTGTAATTGAATGTGGGTTTTGACTGATAAGGTCATCAAAAAATAACCACTCCAAAAATCTTGTCATACATATTCCTTTTTCTTTTTTCATTTTTTTTTCTTTGCCTTCAAACCTTGCCCACCAACAAGTTGGTTTTCAAACAAGGTTTGTCCAACTGCGT
>SNQJ01S0001850.1:768318-784594 GCA_010110895.2 Picea sitchensis
CATCAAAGGAGGACACATTCAAAATTCTGTTATGTTTGAGATTGAGGAAACATTGCTCCATGGAAGCAATGAGAAGGATGATAGAGATGTTGAGGATGTTGAAAATGTTGAAAACACAAAAGAACCAATGAATTGGCTTGAAGATATTTCAACTGATGAAATGTTGCATTGAGCTACACAAGAGTACAAATAAGTAAAGATGAAATTCAAAAAGGAAGATGTTGTTGATTGGAGAAGGGTAAGTGAAGGTATGAAGAATTTGATTTTGATTTGTCGTTTTAATCAAATGCAAGAGCATAATTTGCAGGAAAGATTCCATAACTTAACCATGGAACTAAGGAATGTGAGTTATTGAATACATGAGTATTCTCAAAGCCTTGAGAATAGCCAAAGGTGTAGAGATGAAAATGTAATGCAACCAATGGATGACAACAACAATAAACTACAACAAGGATATGCAGCCCAAGGAGATGTTTATGAATACAACAAGGGATTTCATGAGATGAAGACAACATAAATTGATTTTGTTATTGAAGGGTTATGGGAGTTGATGATGAGGCAATACAAATGGAGAAGTTGTGTGGCAAAGGAGATGATCAATCAGAATTTGTAGTTGATTGAAAGGAAAGGAATGGACCAACATACAACATATGTAAAACAACAACACATGTGTAAGGCATTTGGACAACTATAAACTCAATTTTGGGATCCAAGAGGGCTTCATCAACTCATGGAAACACATGATCAAGAGATCATGAATGTTTTCAAACTCAGGAAGCTAATGCAGGAGCATCTGAGCTTCCAAATCTAAGACCTAGGGGGTCTCTCAAATTTTACTAAGGGAGTTGGTTCCCTAATGACATGTTGTATTTCTTGAGTTTATGTGCATGTATCTAGAATAGTGAGATTGTTAAGGAGGCTTATGGTTGGTTTATAAATATTAATGTAATTAGTTGTGAGAGATTGGAATGTAATCGAGATTGTCTAAATAGGACAGATCTTGAAGAGAGAAGTTGAGTGATTTTAGGGTCCTTGGGAGGAATTTGTGGATATGAAGTATGTATTAGGGATTTGTTGAGTAATTTGTGGGTCTGAGCTATATTTAGCTTCAGACTATGCTAATTATTTGATGGTATCTTGTAAGGCATAGAGATGGCCATTGATAGGGAAGATCAGGCCATAGAAAGGTGGCCAATTAAAGGAAAAATTAGGCTAGAGGGGGAGGAAAAGAGGCATGTCAACATGATCCAAGCAAAGAGGCAGTGAAAGCATTATGTAAAATTGTGTACATGTTATGTGCATTTGATGAATAGATTAAATAAGAAGCTCTATTTCGAGCTTACAGGAAAGGAGTTTATGTTCATTGTTATGGAGTGTGTTATTCTTGCAGATGGCATGTATTTGATGTGATTATGTATAGTCTGATGAAATCATAATTGAACTTGTCCATAAGGTGTAATTTTACAGGTTGATATGCTCTTTGGATTGCAGGGATAATCGTCACACAATAAGACGAATATGAAGGAGGAAATACAATGATCATTGACCATTGTAAAGGTCATTGATATTAATGTTGTGGAGGTTTGAATTCAACAAAGGGAGGTAAATCTTGATTGAATCATGGAACGTTTTAGCTGGAGACGTGTAATGAATAAACCTCAGAGGAAATCATTAGAGCAATGGTTCTATATAAATTTGGCTACAAAAATTAAGTACAGGAGCCATCCGATCGGGATTGCGATGAACGACAACCGTTGGATTGTGGAGAAACCCAGAGGTATAGTCTCATGGAGTTAGATTAATGTTGACCGTCAGATCATGAGGTGATTGAATGAGGATCATCGGATCTCATTGAAGAAGGCAAGTTCCATTCCGGTCATCCATCCAAGTGCTGATTAAAACATCACCATAGATGTAAATTAGTTTAAGAGTTGTGCTATGCAGATCCAACCGTCCGACCACGGGTGAGATCAACGATGGAAAAGCATTTTGTAGAGCATAATTGCGAGGAGTTTAACATAGATCAGACCCTTCGAAATGATATGGGTCATCAATTGTAAAACCACATGTAATCTTGTGGTGTATTTTGGGGTCCACGGCCTTGTGATACGAGCCAGGAATGCAGTCCCCGAAAAGTAGCCTTTGGTCTTGACTTTCAGTTGTATGGACAAGGTTCTACGATGGATATTGACACATAGATTGGTACTAAAGGAAAAAGTTATTGATCTGTAAGGTTATGGTCATGAGCCAAGGTCGTATGAGAAGAGTGAGCACATGGTTTAAGGTATTTTGGGTCTCTGGAATAGTATCAGGTGGCATTGGATGACAGTGTGTGTGACCTGCAAAATATTGGTCCTTGGACACCCCTTGAGGTTTTAGTGTGCAACCTAAATGTAAGGTTGTAATTGAATGTGGGTTTTGACTGATAAGGTCATCAAAAAATAACCACTCCAAAAATCTTGTCATACATATTCCTTTTTCTTTTTTCATTTTTTTTTCTTTGCCTTCAAACCTTGCCCACCAACAAGTTGGTTTTCAAACAAGGTTTGTCCAACTGCGTTTGAAAGAGGTTTTCACAGTTGGAAATATTTAAGCCAATTGATGCTAGCCAGAGACTGGTTTTCTAACATCACTATGTCTAGCAATGTTTGAGAACGTGTTTTCACTACCAATTTTTTTATTTTGTTTTTTTCATTTTACTTGATGAAAAGTAGGTAACTCAACTTTGTAAGTGGGTTGAGTCACTTTATTGATGGGTTATGGGTAGGTTGCGTTGGAATTCAAGGAGGTCTTTGTGGAGGATTCTTTGATGGAAGCTAGGGGTGTTGCTGAGGTGAAGGTTGTTGGAGTATGTGTTCAAGTGGAGGGTTTCACCATCCTTATACCAAAGCTAGGTTTTGAAAGGGAATTTGTTGCCATGGCATGGGTGAATATGGGGAAATATTTTGAGTGTGAGGTCAAAATGAGGGAAATTATGGAAATGATGACATTGGTGACAACATCCTATGGTAGAATAGAATGAGAACCTGACATAACCACCATGGAAACTCTAGAGAACCCACAAAGTGTCTTATTCAATGGCCAAATAGTAACTCCATATTGTGAGAGAATGATAACCTGACATAACCACCATGGAAACTAAAGAGAGCCCACATAGTGTCTCATTATAAATTCAAGCAATGAATCATATTGGAATCCGAAGTTTACCTATGAATCTCCTCCTTTTACCAAATTTCCTGCAAAAATGGTTAGTGCTTTGAGTGGCTCTTACTACACCACAAAATCTTCCCTGTGGATTTCTAACTTTATTCATGCAACTATTTGACCTAATCTAAATGCATCACACTACATATGAGACCCCACAAAGAGGGTAGTCGACAATTCCTCTTTGTTGATCCCCGTACCATGTGTGTTTCCTAAAAACTAGACTTGCAAATAAATAATTTATGTGCCTTTGACATCTCCCTGACAACAACGTCAAAATGACGGGTTGTTTTATTACCCTAGAAAGAGCAATAAAAGAGTCTGTGCATTAATTGTCAACCCAGGGTTCAGATGAACTTGCGAGATGTCGTGCATTGTATGTGCAGGTTCTGAGTTCTCTATTTACAACAGGTTATCTATATGCTTCTACAGAAAGTAAATTGCATTACTATCTAGGAAATGAAATGACATGGTGGAAAATCAAACACACCACACTTGTGGGAAAAATAAACACACCACACTTGCGAAAAAGTAAACACACCACACTTGCGAAAAATAAGCATGAATGACTGTTACAATTCAACTAGTCCTTGACTCTTTGAGGTAATGTGTAATGTTACCATGCTCTATTTCACTATTGTTATTATCATTTCTCATCATGTATAAGTCTATGTTTTGCATTGAATCAAACAAATATAAAAGATAACTCAAAATAAGAAAGATACTAAGCTATAGAATTAAAAGAGCATGCAATCTACAAAAATAACCCACATATCCACAACTTTTTCTCTCTAGCGTGCCCCCCCTCTAGAAAGTTAGATGCTGAGATCTGCTATAGAAAATTTAAATGTTTAAATCAATAGTAAATAAACTCACAATGACCATTATGAAAGTTGCAAAATGGAGTCATAAGAGATCTATATTTTATTCCTAAAATTCCAGAACTTCTATATTGTGAATCGTTTCTCCATTCCATCCACCGTCCCCAAACATGAGAATGGGACTGGTTTATATAACTAAAATTATAATCTATTTCTATTAACACAAATCCCTAAATCTATGGGTATGTAAAAGTTGTCTATTAAACATAAAATGCATTTTTAGGAAGGATGTACAATCCAAGGGTGTCAAGATGTCAACAACACATGAATTCCAAGGTAGAAATTTATGGGCATGGTTAAATGAAGTCAAACTGTTCCTAGATTCGCTCCTTTCCTCTGTCCAAATGTTCATTGGGAGAGGTTAACTTGGTTTCCTTCGATTTTGGTCTTCATTAATCTCTAAAGAATCTTCATCTTTCCATTTCATCCCTAGATTTTGCAACCTGTGATCTGCTTGGTCATTCCTTACAGTTCATAGTTAGCATCTTTATTTGAATTTAGAGATAAAACATCAAACTTCTACCTTAATTTCATCATATAAAAATGAAAATATAAGAAACACAATCAATTTTTACCTTTATACAATAGATGGTTAGGATGGGTGAAGAATGTCATATATGAGGGTTACGTATGGCTTAAAAAGACTCAAACATTATCCAAATAGAGACAAAAAGGTATCATTTTGGGATCCCATAAACAATTTTTCTCCATAAGATATCCCATGAGAGGAAAACCCATAAGGATTTCCTAGCCAGTGCTTTTCTGAAATCCACAATTATTTTTAACCCCCATCCCTCAAGGAACTTGGGTAGGGAAATCTACAACCAACTAACAAGGTGAGACCCAAGATTTCGATAGAGCCTTTCCACACATAGTTGAAAATAATATTTTGGATACAATTCAAGATAATCTTAGGAATGAGCACCAATAAATTCCAATATACATGAATGGCTTCCAATATAGATTTTACAAGTACAAGTCAACCTTCATGCGATAGCCATCGATTTCACCAAAAATGCATCTGACTATCCACCCTAGTGTGTAACCATTTCTAATCAACAATACCGTAGTTGTTTGGCTTGAAATTGAATCCTAACTATTTGGAATTGTCACTTAAAGAATGAGCACAATACCCAAAAAGATCCACCATCTGTTGTCTGTTGTCTGTTGATTTTTCAATAAGATAGGTTAAGCATGTAGTTCATTCCAATTTTGCATTTGTCTTAACCATAAACAATAATGTTGCAACAATGAAGATCACAAGAAGAAACACCATGCACAAGAACACAAGAAGTATCCTGGGAAACCCTTCTCAACAAGGGAAGAAAACCCAACCAAATCCTTTGCTATATTCTTCAAGAGAAAGACCTTCACCACCAATAAGACCGAAGAAAACCCAGCTAAATCCTTTGCTATATTCTTCAAGAGAAAGACCTTCACCACCAATAAGACCGAAGAAAACCCAGCCAAATCCTTTGTTATATTCTTCAAGAGAAAGACCTTCACCACCAATAAGACCTACCACACAAGAGGGTGCTCAAACCCTAGAAGACTAGCGCCCAAGAGAGGTGTGTACTTTTCCCAACTCATGTGAGAGATATGATTCCTTAATGGGGAATTTACCTTTACTTATACTAAACTGAACCTATCAATAGAAGTGTCTATTGGCACAACATGGTCGACCTCTATATCTCATAATATAATTAATATTGACCAGATTAATTATCTTTTACATTAATTAACAATTATTAATCACATTAAGGTGGGGCCGACCTGTACCCTTTACATTACAATTAGGGTTACAGGCAGTTCTGACTCTTGAACAATATAGCAAGAGATCTTATACACCCAATAATTCTCATCCACTAGGGGCACATCCATAAGGATGTCCATATCTCTGGCTCACTGCATTACACAAAAGAACCACTTCTTCACTAGTGCTCAGCCACTAGGATCACGTTCACTTGTGCTCGTCCACATGCACGTCCACTCAACAAATATTCTTTCCCACTGCATTACACATGAGAGTCATCTGGAGTTTCTCGTCAACTCTTCTGCTCAGAGGAGGATAATACATCACATTCATTTCTATTCTCATGACGATGCACCCAACACTTTGGGATTTCACACGTTCACCTTGTGCTCAACCACATGCACGTCCAACTCTACAGGTCTCCTTTCTCATTGCGTTACACAGGAGAATCATCTGGAGTTCTTCTCAACTCTCTATAAGGAGGAGGCCATCTCTACGTTCCTTCTATGTCTCAGATAGGAACCACATACCCATCTCAAGGGCTTTCTCTCAGGTTTGTAAGCTGGAGAATGTCTCACGTAGTTGCTCTCTCTCAGGTTTGTAAGTTGGAGAATGTCTCACGTAGCTACAATCATCAACACTCCTCTCAGCTAGGGAGGCATTCTTCATCATGCCAAGTGTCACACATATGTACTTTGAACTTTGTCTTGGCTGTAGTAATCAACACTCCCTCTCAACTAGGAAGGTATTCTTCACCAAGCTAATTTGGTAAAGATGTCTGCAATCTGCTCATGTGTAGGAAGGTACTGCATGTGTACTATTTTCCTCTGCATCATATCTTTGATATAATTGATATTTCATCTCAACGTGTTTCAATCCATCAAGAAACACTAGGCTCTCAAAGATCTTTACACATAACTATTGTTATCAGCATCGGATCTGTCTCATGATCAAGTAAATGTGTCAAAAGCTTGTGAAGCCACATTTCTTCACACACTCGATGTTATATACTTTGCTTTTGTGGTACTCAAGGCCACAGGGTTTTGTTTCCTGTTGCATCAGGAAACCATGGTAAACTTCACGGTAAGATAACAACTAGATGTGCTCTTCTGGTCCATTGTATTCTCTGCTCAATATGTATAGGCATATCCATACAAACTCAATTTCACACTTGGAGGCATATCTCAGACCATGTCAAACTGCGCCTCATGTATATCTCAATACATGCTTTACTGTCTCGGCTAGCTCATGGATTGGCTAAGCATTTTCACTGCATAGCATGAATCAGGTCTAGTGTTAATCAGATACATCAATGATCCAATCAGTTGTGGATCAATCTCGTCTTAATCATCATCATTTATTTTCTTCAAATCTATCACGGTGTTTTTGTATTCTGTCAAACTGAACTTCATTTAATATTCCCGTTGTATGTTTTCCTTGACTTAGGAAAATATCATCGATCCTCTGTCATACTTCTTGTCCCAAGAAGTGGTGCATCATACACATATCCTTCATCTTGAAATCAGAAGTCAAAGCTTACTTGTATCCAACAACAAGGCTTTCTGAATAAGTCATCAAAATCAGGCTCTCATCACCAACAAGGCTTTGGATCAACAACACTCTTGCTGAAACCCAAACTCATCAAGAATCCATCCATCTAATATAATTTACAACTCATGGATGGTAGTACGGATGGAAGTGTATCAGGTTTACTGGATCAAGTGTCTCATCATAGACAACTCCCTCTGTTTGTGAGAAACCTCTGGCTATAGATCTCACTTTTTATTTCTTGACACTTTTATCAGTTGCATGGTTGATCTTATAGATCCACTTGGAAGTCATCACGAACTTCCCTTATAGTCTCTGAACAATATCTTATACATCATTATTTTAATATATACTAGTATTCTTCTATTATGGCATCTTGCCATACTTGTTCTCATGTTGTTTCACTATGACAAGAAGGCTCATAATCAATGATGTGGCTCATGGCTGAAGAGTAGCTCGAAAAATTTCTTTGTTCTCTCAGGATGTGCCTTGAGAGGCCTGTATGTTTCTTTGCCTCCTGCAGAGTGAGCCTAGGCAGACCTTTTATGTCCTACTGCAATATCTCTGAACATATCAACTGGAGCAACTAGATTAGCTGGAATAATGTCTGTCTCCCTCTGAACTGCTGAAGGGGGAGAAGGAATTGTCTCACTGTCAATCTCTATCTGAGATTCTCTGGATCTTTGAAAGGCTATCTCTTCTTCAAGGACAACATCTCTGCTTGTCTCAATTTGTCTCTGACCAGGGATGTCGATCTGGAATGTCTTCAAAGATTCTCTGTTATCCCATAAACGTATCCTTTCTCCCTGAAGGGTCTGGCTTGGACTTCTTCTCTTTGGGTACATGAAAATACACTGGGCACCCAAATATCCCGAAGTGTTCAATCTCAGGCTTCACTCCAGTGAAGGCTTCTTTGGGAGTTATGTTTTTCAAAGTCTGGTGAAGACTCTTGTTCTGACCATACACTGTGTCATCCATACTTCTGCCCATAGAATCATAGAAGGATTCCGATCATGCATTATTGCATTGGTTTACTCAATGATAGTTCTATTCTTCCTCTTTCTCAAATGTTTTTGACTCCCTCTAAGTCAAGTGGCTCCTTATGACAGATAAACATATTCCTTTGTTGTTAACTTGTATGGAACAAGAAAACAAGAGGAACCAAAACAAGAATATATCCTAAATGAGAATAATGAGTACATCTCTAGAATCAAAACAATTTAAGGATTGTTGTCACAGCTACAACACCTACTTGT
This sequence comes from Picea sitchensis, assembly GCA_010110895.2. NCBI lineage: Eukaryota > Viridiplantae > Streptophyta > Pinopsida > Pinales > Pinaceae > Picea > Picea sitchensis. Next base: position 776,961 of record SNQJ01S0001850.1, read on the forward strand.
AATGTAGCAAACTTTAGAAATATAGGTTAGAGGAATGACAATTTCAATAATCAAACCCGAGGTCTTCACTTTCAGTGTGTTGTTCTTCTGAATGCACTTAGATCCCTCTGGATCCATGACTTCAGGAATAAGGTTCCTTCCTCCTACAATTTCTCTGATGAAAATGATACAAATAATATATATACAAGTGCATACCCGAGGGTGCTGATATGATTTCTCCAATGGTACCTAGCTTATCTCTATCCTCTTGATATCTTCATGAAGAGGGTAGTCATAGTGTCACCTTTTTGTATCACCCACAATAAGTATTCCTCTGAAATCTTGTCTTCCAGGAACTCGAATTTGCTTGATCCATCAAGCTTATCTTCAATCATAGGTATGTTCATCATAATTTTAGATTCCTCACAAACCCTTGTCAATTGGGCTAGAAAACCTAACGGCTAGGCTAGGCTAGCACTTTTAGGTTTTGTTGGATTTATGACTGCTAACAATAAGCTTTTGAAATATAGGAGAACACCGGTGAATGCTCGAAATTTCATTCTGAGTCTCTAGGGATGCGTTGGAGAAGGTCGTACTCTCCTATGCCAAAATTTGCCTCAATGTCCAAGTTTTAGAGGCTGAAACACTAAAAAAAAGAGGGTCTCACATAATTTCTAGGAACCCTAGGAGGGTCGTACATAATTTTCTTGCAACTCTAGCAGGGGTGTACGGTTTTGCAAGAGAAGGGGGGTGACTGGTAAAAGCTTGTAGCTTGTGCAATGGATTCTTCAAGACATATGCTCTGATACCATGTTGATTTTTCAATAATCTAGGTTAAAAATGTAGTTCATTCCAATTTTGCATTCGTCTTAACCATAAACAATAATGTTGCAGCAACCAAGATCATAAGAAAAAACACCATGCACAAGAATACAAAAAGTATCCTAGGAAACCCTTATGAACAAGGGAATAAAACCCAGCCAAATCCTTTGTTAGAGGAATATAAATGTATTCCCCTCCAAGTTGCAAAAGTAATTTCTTTTCGTACTGCAATAAAAATCTCAAAGAACCCGGGTGGGGTAATTTCCCCTGTTTTGATCATTGTCATCTAGTGCTCGTAGATTCTTTGTTTAGTTGCCTGCCTTACAACCATTTAATGTATTCTTCTTCCATTGCTTCAAATATGGAGCCGTGGATACCCTTCTCGTGGCCGGGCCGAGCAGCTTCTGCCAGAGTGTGGCCGCGGATTTTGCTTCTGTGGTTGTAGTGGTGGCACCATACTGGTACAAAGTGAACTGCGCGGTTACTCTCTCTCAGAAGCTGCTCCGCCATGGCAAGATCAGCTTCGTAGGAATGGAGATTCGGCCCATGGTATATGCCCCCTTTGACCAATTTAGGTTTACTTGGGCGATTGAATTTTTTTCTAGCCGGAAGTAAAAACAGTACTCCGAGATGTTCACAGTGGGAGGCTGTAACTGGTAAGAGGTTTGATGATGCCATTTACGCTTTTTTCCAGTTGAATTCAATTCATTTCGGCAGGTATTTACTATTGATTCAACTGAATTTGGCTGGTGTTTATTATTAAATTTTTTATAGAGCATGATTTGTTCTTGCATTTGTGATGGCCCCGACGTCTGTTAATATTTCCCGAACGGAAAGGCGTGGACCAGTTGTCTATTTACTTAGACGTGGCAGATTCCGCAACATTACCAACTGGTTGGAGCAGATATGCTTATTTTGTTCTGTTGTTGTTAGTCAGATTCATCCTAAGCTTGCCATCAAGAAAGGTCTGCCAGTAATTGCTTTGGATTGAAGGCATTTGTTGCATATTCTTTTATTTTTCAGCTTGACAAAGGGAAGTTCAATTTTGCTTCAATTGATGGAATTGCCTTAATTAAGTTGCCAAAATACTTTCAGCATAGAAAACATTTCTTGAGCTGCCAGAAGACTCTTGGGGAATTATTTGAGATGATCGGATGGGCATAGGACGAGTTTATCAGGGTTTATGGGTGCCGATTCTTCATCTTTTGGTCCAAATTTCAAAGTCTTCCCGGTAAAGAGTTTGAAGTTTGCAAAAAAGTTTGTAATGTCGATTTTGTAATCCGGAAAATTATACACAACACATTGATTGATTGATTTAGGTTTTATCGATTTATGCGTTATTGTTTTTGGTCTGGGTTTTCTGCAATGTCTCTTCTAAGGTCATTTTTACCAAATGCATTCTAAAGTGGAAGATCCCAAATCCAATTTGATAATGCATTGGTTGGAGATCTAGAGTTGGATATTCTACGAGTCCATATCCACTTTGATAATCCATTGGTTGGAGATCTAGAGTCTAGATATTCTATTTTCAACATGTTTGGCTGGCAAGGAGTTAAAAACATAGGGACGATAGTGACAATTTCCAAATAGATTTCTGCTGATGTTAATCCAAATTATTTTCTTATTTCTAAATTATTTATTTATTTCTAAAATAAAACAGTTCATAAGTGGAATTTCAATGAGGATGAGAGAATAATTTTTCCTCCCCACTACTCAAACTATACTTAATTAATAGTCAACTTGGGTGGGGAGGAGAGAATAACTTCTCCTCTCCACCACTCAAACTAAAACTAGATCCCTAATTAATAGTCAACTTGAATGGGTGAGGAGGAGAGAATAACAACTTCTCCTCTCCATTGAAACTAGACCCAATTAATAATAATCGAAATTTTATTTTCAGAGAAACAGAACAAGTATAAATAATCTATTATCAAAGAAACAGAACCAGTATGAGTGCTCTCATCAGCTATTAGAACTATGATGTGCACTTCAAAGTTCAGCATATGACTGAATTTATATTGAAAATCATTTCAATAATCTTGATTGATTTGATTTAATGCGCTACTGAAACTTTTCTAAGAAAGTGAAGCAGTATTATTCAGATCCGATTCATCATTTTCTACCTAATATCTCAGGGAGGTTGTGCTACCATTTTGATAAGGTGTAGTAGTTATTGTTTGAATATTGTTTGGTGTTTGAACTATTTTTCCAAACTTTGAAAGCATTCATTCTGTTCCCTCTTTCACCAAATTTTGCTCTGTTGAATCATAGCTGATTCCAGGAAATTGATTTAAAGTGTTTGAATATTAGTTTTCTGACTTCTGCTATTCTTTATACCTGTTCTACGTTGTCCACTTCGGTTACCGGAATGCAGAAGAACCAAAAACATGATTTCTTGTTCTTGTTCAGAAACATAACATATATTTAATGCCCAACAGAGCGATGGGGGCTTCAAATCGTTCATCCCTCTACGTGATGTCCGTGATCCCACAAAAGGATATCTGGTAGATAATACTTTGATTGTGGAAGCAGAAGAGTAGGTGATTATTGGGCATATGATTCTAGAAAACAGAGAGCTTTCTTTGGGCTCAAGAATCAAAGGGTGATGGGTTAATTTTGAAGGAGTGAGGTGAAACACAATGATTGAACCATTACATCAATCAATATACTGAATCAATATACTAGTTAAGAGTTTATCATGTTTCTTGTGGGAATTGAATCTGGGTGAGAAGATAACAATAATTCTCCCAATCATCCAAACTAAACTTAATCAATAACTGAATATCAATAACTACCCTACTACTCATTTCTTCCTACGATTTATTTTTCCTACTATTTATTTTTTTATACATTATTATAATTATGTAGCCATATTATAATTCTGTAGCCACATTAGCTGCTACACACATACAATCCCGAAAAATTGTTTGTCATCAATCTTGTGCTATTTAAATATTCATTACCTCATATATAAGATGAATATCTCTGTCTTATCAATATTACTGCTTGAGGACACAGATATTATTTGCTAGACTACCCTTTTCCTTGAGATTAAGATTATATGTAACATTTCAAGTAAAATATTTGAGATAGATTTTTATGCTGAAGAAAAGTTTTGTTTATTCCATGCATGAAACTAATGTATTTCTGAAGTTAAATTTTTCCTTCTGCAAAAGTCTGAAAATTGGATTTGGGAAATGCTTTCAACTCAAAAAAGTTGACTAGGTTGTTCTTCTCTTATAGCACTAGTAGTTTTGCTGTAACAATTCTTTTTGTTCTTTTATATTTTGGGCCAATTTTATAATAAGCCAGATAGTGTGTGCTTCTGAAATTCAAGGGGTCAGTTATTCGGAAATGCCAAAGGCTTGGAATTCACTAAAGATATGGAAGAAACAGTATACACCAAAGCTTCAAGAAATTGCAAGAAACAACCAGATTGTCAGAAAACAATATTTAAAAGGCCAGAAATGCCTCCAGATGCCTGCTTGAAAACTGATTGTTGGTAGTTTAGATGTTTTTGGCCACAACCTAGTTGTGCAGGACTTTGAATCCTAATGTGCCACATGTTTTAGTGTTTAATGTTGGTTTCACATTATTAGAGGCGTTAGATAGAAAGAAAGCAACCAAACTTCTTCATGCCTGGCTATCGATGTATTATATACAGACTCTCATGTTTCTGGCTATATCATTTCTATAGAGTCTAGACTGTTACGGAAAGTGATTTTTTTGGGGTTAAATGCTTTCTAGGACTAATGGGATTATCCATCTAGTGAGTTTGGGTTTTAGTTAGTATGATTCAGAGATAGCGTTGACAAGTGTTGAGAGCAACACCACCACTTGTTCTATAACCTGCCATTTATTTGGTTGCTTTTAGCAGCTTATCAACCTATGGTAGAATAGACATAGTTTTCTACCTCCGGTATTTTCACTGCTGAAGATGCATCAACAGTGGTAATGCCTGTGATTTTTCAAAAAGTTAACAATGCTAAAAGCTCAAGACTAGTGATTCCCAATTAGGTCTCGAAGGCATGAACTTTCAAATACGACGAACTCATGAACTTTCAAGTATATTTGCGGAGAGTTATCGATCATGGTTCTCTATCAACTGAACTACTAACCCACATGACCATATTTTAAGAGGATAGCTTGACCGTCAACATCCAAATCATATGAATTTCAAATATTACTAAATAATATCATTAACAAAATCAATATTCATAAGTTGTGTTAGATAAAATAGTGGAGAGTAGAAGTATTGTATACACACCAACACACTTTCAATTATTATTGTTACATGTACAAATTCAGATACAATACACTTATATAAGTGTTACTAGATACAATTTATTCCAAACAAAGAATATCTCAAGTGTCTTTAACAAATCCAAACCAAATCTACTAAAGTAAGCATTAATTCTAACACTCTCCCTTAATGCTTATATCACAAAGAACAATACAAAAAAAAATATTTTTGAACTTTAATCAAAATTGATCACTGTCTGGTCTGGTCTTCTTCAACATCTTGATTCACTTTTGACCTCTCTTAGACTACGCTCTTTCTCACCCTTCATTCGAGCTACCACTTCATCCATTGAAGATACAATTGCTTTTGACCATCAATGACATATTTGTAATGATCGACGATTCTTGACATACTTCTAAAAATAGTCTAGATATTGGATCATCCTATTGACATACTTCCATCTGTCAGAATACGACGAGTTATATTCGACAGTTATATAGGAAAGTAGTCTAGATTCTGGATGTATCTAGCAGTCAGTCATACAACTTTACCTTTTTCACATACACAAACACACAAAGATAACCAATAACCTTTGTTCTTGGAGCATCGAAGGACAACTAGAACCACCATCTTATAACAAATTATAGACATAATCAAACCAGTGATATATTCTTGTGGCACCAAAAAACATCAAGAACCACCAACTTAAATTATGTTACTCTAAAAAAATTTCAATATTAATTACTAGTCGCCTCCTCATTTCACTACATACGTGCACATCATACAACCAACAGATTTTGAGCACTATACGAAGAAAACATCAACACCAAAATCCCATTATAAAAGTGACAGCCTTAAGCAACGCTTCCGTTTCCAACAGTGACACACTTCCATTTTCAGCATGCAATTGATCCAATATTTTTAAGAAAGCTCTGACCATTCAACAAGATTATCTTTCAATCCACCATTCTGAATTCATCAACGGTTTATTCTCTGATTATAGATCTTGGCCAAGAGTTGATCAACAAACAAACTCTTCAACAACTACATGGATTGAATTCCAACAACCACTAAAAGAGAGCTCCTCAACCGGTGTTAGAACACTTTGGCACCGTATCTCCAACTGTCGGACTGGATCTACTTATGGCAGACACTACAAGTGTATGAATCCCTCTTCACATCATCAATCACCAATCTGAGGTCGTGATTTGCATGGAGACTAAGAAGCTATGAACATGTATAATAACATATTCAAGTAAGAGCACACATATTTGATTAAGGTTGCATTTGCACATAGATTTGAATCTCTATTTCATCACATATCTCATATGGGAATCGAACCCCTTTGTATCGATGACAACAATTGGTAACTATACGACAGTTACAGATAGTGGCTTCGTTTCTTCGTGATAGCGGCTTGATTTGTTAAGCCCTAATATTGGCTCATTAACCCTTAATTGGGGCATATTACATTAGGAATGTTATTTTATTTATGTTGGCTTTATTCCATTAGTTGTAATTATACCTCCTAGTCTCCTATATATACCAAGGAGACATTTTCATTTGGAATCATCTTGTACTTGAACATTTATGTGGGGTAAAAGGAGGTTGCCCCCTCGAAGAGGCTTATTATTTGAAATTATCTCTTTTTTAAGGCATTGAGTACTTATTTTGAGTTTTTTCTATGCTATATTGATATTTGGTTCTTAACATATGGTATCAGAGCTCAAGGTCTTGGGGTTTCGCTGCTACATCTGAGACACCATGGAATTTTCGCTATAATTTTTTTTCTACAATGATTCAGAAGGAACGACTTGGAGGATATTTAATAGACGGATCAATGTATGTTGGGTTAAAATTTCAGCTACTGAGGCCTTATACTTTCGGAGATACAACCTTTGTAAGATAGGGTTCTGAAATCATCCTAAATTGAGTAATTGCGGAAATTTCGCTATAATTTTTTTTCTGTAACATTTCAGACCCTGAACTCCGGAGGCTATTCTCAGAAATTAGTAAGGTATCTTTGGTAGCAATTTCAGCTTCTGGGTCATCTTAAATTTGTATATACACCCTGTGGAAGATAGGGTATCTGACTAGTCCTATTGACTAGTCTCAAGCAGGTGTTTTGAGTAAAAAAATCATAAATTATTCCTAGAGTATCCAAATTGAGTGAGACTAGTTTCATTGGATAGTGGACAACCCGTAGTATTTCTGGTACGAGTTTCAGAATTTTATATCAATTATTTTGTGCGGGGCACACTATACAAGTGAGATCTCTTGGAAAGGCCAAAAATCAGTAAGTTGTGGGGAAATTACCGTAAATTCCACTTGGCACATCCAATGTTTATCAGACCTGTGGCATTGAAGAGAAGAAATACCAGAGACCTACAAAAAATAAAAGTTCATACTCAGAAGGGCTGAAATTTTGGAAATACAATAAAATGAATAATGTCTAGCAGAACCACCTCAAAATCAAGGTTTAAAGTGATACTTGGCCAACATGCCACCAAAAAAGGGAACTTCTACACCAAATAAGCCTCCAGACAATCCTACTTGGACTCTTGATGAAGGTGAAGAAATGCGTAGGGAC
>SNQJ01S0001850.1:788187-804294 GCA_010110895.2 Picea sitchensis
CTCAAGCAAGCCAAGAAGGATAATAAATTATCACCAAAGTACTATGGCCCTTATAAGGTGTTGTAAAAGATTGGTACTATGGCATACAAATTGGAGTTTCCTGCATCTTCACGAGTACACCCAGTTTTCCATGTTTCATGCTTAAAGAAGGTTATAGGTGACAAGATCCCAGTTCAAACTATATTACTAGAACTTGACGAGGAAGGAAAAATCATATTGGAGCCTGAAGTCATCACTGACACAAGAATTCATCAGCTGAGGAATAGATCCATTTCAGAGTATCTCATTAAATGGAGTAAACTACCAGCTGAAGATTCCACTTGGGAAGATGAGTCTTTTATACAGAAGTATCCATAGTTACTCAAGCGTTGTAGACAATACTTGTCTCAAGGGGAGGGGCATGTTAAGCCCTAATATTGGCTCATTACCCCTTAATTGGGGCATATTACATTAGGAATGTTATTTTATTTATGTCGGCTTTATTCCATTAGTTGTAATTATACCTCGTAGTCTCCTATATATACCAAAGAGACATTTTCATTTGGAATCATCTTGTACTTGAACATTTATGTGGGGTAAAATGAGGTTTCCCCCTCGAAGAGGCTTATTATCTGAAATTCTCTCTTTTTCAAGGCGTTGAGTACTTATTCTGAGGTTTTTCTATACTATATTGATATTTGGTTCTTAACATGATTTCTTCCAAGTAGCAACAACGAACATGTAGCAAATTTGCTTATATTCGATTGATCTAGCGACTCAACATTGACAACTTATCTGTAGCGCTTCCAACAGATCTGCCAGATCTACAATCCAACTCCAATCTAAATATTGATCTACACAACTCGTCTCTGTTTCTTCTACAGGCACACATAAATCTTTACACAAAATTAATAATCACTCACAAAACAAATAAATAATCTACTCTCCTACACTCAAGCTAATTCTACAACAGGTTATTCTCTTCCATCTTCTTGGGCCCTTCCCTTCTGTTAGGGAGTTAATTTCAGACTAGCTCTGATACCAAGATAAGATAGTGGAAAGTAGACAAATTGTATACACACCAAGACACTTTCAATTATTATTGCTACATGTACAAACAGAGATACACACACCTAATTAGATCATTTGTTTGATATAATGCATATCAAGAAGATCGTTATAGAAACATTATGGAGAATTTTGGATGGAAGGAGTAACAAAGATAAAATCCCAAAGTTTGTAGTGACATTCAGGAATCTAATCATGTAATCCAAAATTTTATTCATTCTTTTAGGGTTCCTTGTTCCTAAGTGTAGGGGATAAAACCTCCCATGTTTGGGAACGACCAAGTATGAAATACAATACTAATTGATGTTTTTCTCACATTCTAAAAGTTTAACTCTTTGTGATTGTCCCAAGTGAAAAAAAAATGAAACTCTTTAAGCAAGAATTTATGATCTCTATTAACAAATAAGAATTTGAATATAATAAGAATTGTCAAGATAATCAATTTGTTTCCATATCATATGCAATGTTATACATCTTGTATTTATATTCAATTCTTTTTATTGTGATGTAGCCAGTAAATTTTGATTTATTCACTAGATCTAAAAGCCATGCAAACACATGAGAATGGGAAATAACTCTCTTTTATTCCTTCTCCATCCTAACTATTACAATGGAAGTTCAACCCCTTATAACTACTATAGAGATTTTTGAAAACAACTAATTTTAGAAAATTCTAGCATGACTCTAAAATTGATCAATAACTAAAAACTAACTAGAGAAACACAATTTGTCAACTCATATTTTTTATTAGGTGCATACACTAAGAGATAATTGATAATTACAAATTTTAAAAATACCGAAAAAACACTAAAACCCCAATTTGAGGCTTTATATGAAGGAATTTTGCCTCAGAAATGTTTCAAAATGAGGTCCCATAAGAAGGATCAAATCGACATGGAAGTGACCTCTTCGAGACACAACTCCCTATAAAATTTAAGCCCAAACAAATAATCGAGTCAAAATTTATGACCCTCAGAAATCCTTGCATCATGTTGTATCTAATATTTAATTGTTGTTTCCTTTATGTTTCATAAAGGCTATCAATGCATTAATGAAATTCCATGAGGAATGAAAAGATACTCCATCCAATTTAGTAGGCTGCCCTACTACAAGAGACTCTTTAAGCAAGAATTTGAATATAATAAGAATTGTCAAGATAAGCAATTGGATTCCATATCATATGTAATGTTATACATCTTGTATTTATATTCAATTCTTTTTATTGTATCTAATATTTAATTGTTGTTTCCTTTATGTTTCATAAAGGCTATCAATGCATTAATGAAATTCCATGAGGAATGAAAAGATACTCCATCCAATTTAGTAGGATGCCCTACTACACCTAATTAGCCCATTTGTTTGATACAATGCATATCGAGAAGATTGTTACAAAAACATTGTGGAGAATTTTGGATGGAAGGAGTAACAGAGATAAAATCGCCAAAGTTTATAGTGACATTCAAGAATCCAATCATGTAATCCAAAATGTTATTTAGTCTCTAAGGGTTCCTTGTTCCTAATTTTAGGGGAAAAAACCTCCCATGTTTGCTAACAACCAAGTATGAAATCAATACCATATTGATTGATGTTTTTCTCAAATTCTAAAAGTGTAACTCTTTGTGATTGTCTCAAGTGAAAAACAAAACGAGACTCTTTAAGCAAGAGTTTATGATCTCTATTAACAAAACATAAATTTTATTCATTACATCATCAACATATCTGGCACGATTATCCTTCTCACTGAATGACTAGTGCCTATTCTCTATTCCACACTGTGTATCCCCAAAAACTGGTCTTAGTGCCTTTGTGTTTTTTTTTTTAATTCTGTAGATCCCTCTTCTTTCCCTTTTCCTCCTCCTCTTCCTCCCTCTTTCTTCCCCACAAACTGTTTCTTGTTTTGTTTTCAATATGCGTTGGACACTGAACAATTACAATGATTCCCATTCTGAGCTGTTTTCCAACCGTTTCTTTCTTTCCCAAGATGAGTTGGATGCTAGGTTGTTTCAATGGTCAAACTTCTTCTCTGTTTCCATCCAAATGCCTCCTCTTTGATTTTTTCGCCATATTCCACAGAATCCACGTGGAGTATTCCACATTATAACCCACAACAACATAACTAGACTCGTAACCCTAGGCTTGTAACACTTCACGGTGTTGTGACAATTGGGATTATGCACGTTGTTGCAACAACGTCTTCATGGTGTTGCAACGACTGGGATTTCACATAGTGTTGTAGCAACTGGGATTTCACACAATGTTGCAACAATGTCTTCATGGTGTTGCAACAACTGTAGTTGTGGCACAATGTTGTAACAACTGAGATTTCACACTTGATTTGTTGCAACAAATGGAATCTCAACACTTGACATGTTGTAAAAATTAGAGTTTCAACACTTATTCCACCCTACATTTGCTAACATGAAATTAAAATGTTTTTGGTTGACACAGATTGCTTGAGGCCAAAGATGCTCCTGTATCAGGCATCATTGGTAAGAAAAAAAAGAGATCCAACTCATGTCGTGGTAACAATAGATTCTATAGAGGATGAAGATCCTCGTAGGCATGTCAATTCTTTTTCATAAACCCATGATGCATCTTTAGAACCCCTGTTTTTCCACTTAATTAGATACTCGTAATTATCCTTTCTCCATATCCTCTTGCTAACCCTCTTTGCCAAGATTTGTTCTAATTCTTTGACTAGTTTTACAGGTATCTGTTTCTTCCATTCAGTCATGGTACATTTTTTGTCATTCTCTGCTCCCTCATGAAACTTGTACAAATCAACCACATTGAATATGGGAGAAATTTCAAAATCTTCCGACAACTCTAACTTATATGCATTATCAGAAATCTTTCTCAAAATTCGACATGGTCCAGTTTTTTTGCAATTCAATTTAGTATATGTACCTATGGGAAATATCTCTTTCCTTAGATGTGCCATTACCAACTCCATTACTAGCTCTCCTTCTTCAAAAACCTTTTGTCTTCTTCACAAATCTTCTCCATGTTTATATTTGATATTTTTCTATTGTAGCTTTCTCTTAACTTGATCATGCATCTCCTACAAGCTCTCTGCAAACTCACTTCCATTAACACTCCTTTTGTCCTCCAGATTCGATAATTTAACCAAATCAACAACTCCTTTTGGTGACCCGCCATAAACAATATAAAATGGACTATTTTGCACATATCTATTAACATAATCATTATAAGAAAATTCAGCCTACACCAAGATCAAATCCCATTGTCCTGGCTTCTCCCCACTCAGACTCCTTAACAAATTTCCAAGACTCTGGTTTACCACCTCGGTATGTTCATCCGTTTGAGAATGATATGCATAACTATACAATAATTTGGAGTCCATCTTTTTCCAAAGAATCCTCCAAAAATGCATAGGAAATCTTGTATCCCTATCAGGAGTGATATTTCTTGGTAGTCCATGTAATCTCACAATCTCTTTGAAAAATAAAACAACCACTTTAGTATCATCATTGGTTTTCTTGCATGATATGAAATGTGCCATATTTTAAAATATGTCCACTACAACCATCGTAAAATCATGATCTCTCTATGTCGTAGGCAGTCCCAAAAAAAAGTCTATACTCATATCTTCCCATGGCCTCTCGAGTACTGGTAGTGGTGTATACAATATGATGTTCTAACTCCTTCCTTTTGCTAGTTGGAAAATTCTACAACACTCAACAATTTTTTTCACATCCTTGTTGATGTTAGGCCAAAAGTATCTTTCCTTAATCAATGTTATGGTTTTATCAATGCCAAAATGTCCACATAAATCTCCACTATGCAACTCTCTAACAAGATTCAATCGAAATGAACTCCAAGGAATGCAAAATATTTGGTTTTTAAACAAGAAACCTTCTTGGATGTGGAAATCCAAATGCGATGTCCTATCAATGCTCCAAGGCACTTTGCACGCTTTCCAAGCCTTTGCAAAATATGTGTCTTCTGCATACATTCCAAGCCAATAACTTCTACTGACAAAGTATTCATCAGTATTCCTCTCTAACTCAATGCATCTACAAGTTTATTTGACTTTCCAGACCCGTGCTTCAAAACAAACGAGTAACTTTGAAAAAATTCTATGCATTTGGAATACTTTTTATTTAACTTACCTTGATTATTGATGTCTGCAACACCTTATGATATGTAAATACGACAAACTACTTCAGTAACAAGTAATGTCTCCATTTCTTCAAAGCTTGTTCAATTGCATAAAATTCTTGATCATAACCATAATACTTCTTCTTAGCACCATTCAATTTCTTGTTGAAGAATGCAATTGATCTTCCTTCTTGTCTCAAAACTGTTCCAATCGCAGACCCACTTGCATCAAAATCTACTTGAAACACTTTATTGAAATCTGGAAGTGCCAAAAAATGTCGTTCAATCACCTTTTTATTCAAGTATTCAAATGACTTCATGGTCATTGTCGTCCACTTGAAAATCCCCTTTTTCATGCATTCAGTAAGTGGTGGATAGATCTCGCAGAAATTTCTGATAAACTTCCTATAGAATCTTTCCAATCCATGGAAACTTATCACATCAAGTTCACACTTAGGTGTTGGCAACTCCAAAATAGCCTTAACCTTTTTCAGAATCCATCTTCAAGCTTTCCTTGGAAATAAAAAATCCCAAGTAAACTAACTCCTCTTTCAGAAACACACATTTCTTCAAATTTATCAACAATTTCTCTTCTCTCAATCGCTCTAACACCTTTCTCACATGCTCTAGGTTTTCTTCTTTGGTTTTATTGAAAATAAAAATGTCATCTAAGTATATAACAACAAACTTACCCAAAAATGATTTTAAATCTTCATCCATAACTCTTGTTGTCGCAAGAGTTGGTTCTAGGTTGTAATAGAGCCAAGCCTTAGCACATTTTAAATGAAAAAATAAGTTATCACTCATAACTTTATTTGGGTTGCATGTAAGTAAATTCTGAGATAACCATGAACCACTTTTGATTAGAAACTGCCCCTTCCAACCCGAGAGGGATCTCTCGAATATATGTCACGATAGGATATCCAATAAGCTTAACAACAGGTAGATCTGTGGGTAACAAAAAGTTTTGAGGTTTTTAGGGTTGATGGGTTGGACCAGGAGGTAGTCCATTGGGCATGGAGTCAAATGATCAAGCAAATAATAAGAGTGTTTCGGAAATGGAAATCCATGGAGCAGAGGCGAGATAGAAGATGATTACAAAGATAAGGATTTATAAAAGTATGGCAGCAGAATAAAGAGAAAACATATCAATACACAAGGAGCACTTAGCAATGAGTGAATTCCAAGCATAAATAAGTCTAAAGAGATGTTTGGGATAGAGCATCTAGCAAAGGATGAATTCTGAACCTTGATCTCTGCAAGAAACAACCTATAACCAGTATGCAATAGAGAATCTAACAGAGGATTAATTCTATTATAAAAAAGTTACAAATCGAGAAGAAAATATAGATGGAGTAATATTGAAACTAAGAAAATGGACAAACTCTGCAAGCAACATCACAAGAATCTCTGATATGGATAAAACATGCTTCTGCAATCTTTTATTAAACTGAAAATGAAAGCTATAGCCCAGGAGTACTACTCCTGTGTCTTTCCTCCCCTTTTCATTTTACAAATATGCCTCATATATGTATTGAGGTCGAAATCCTCTCTAATCTAAAAGATAGCAACAGTTACAACCAATTCTTGAAACTTTCTGCCATAGAAAATGGGCCAAACTGCTGAAAAATGTGGCTGTGGTTATGGCTTTGTATCTCTCGAATCGTGATAGCTGTGTATAAATTGAAAGAGGCTTTTGTGCATATATTTATTCTGAGAAAAAACCTTTCTCAGTTTCCTGAGATCCATTTTCATTTGCCCCAAATCTGTATTTAACAAACATGTGTCAAAACAAGAAAATATGAAATCCTAAAATTGGGGCTCAAAGATGGATTTGATTCTCCCAATATGTGACACCTGTAGGAAAACTGAGAGAGGCTAATGATCTATGATGTTTTAGGCACAAAATTCTCTAACCATTTCTCAAAATGATACTCCAGTCGCTCAGAATCATCATTTGAAAATGATGACTCAACACAGTAAAAAATGCCACATTTCTGAAAACGAACCTCATCTTTCGGGGGACTTTTGACTGCCTTCCCAAGCTCCAAATTAAATTCTGAAGACACCACTAAAAATCTTAGGATTTTTATATGTTGATTGACTATTCGAACGCGGAAAACGACCTCTCCACGGCTAAGAAAATTGCATTTTTCTAAAGCAGTTTTGCATATGACTGGAGTCTTGATTTCGGGTTTTCGGGTTTCAGGGTTTTGGGTATCATGTCTTTAAGAGTTATGACATGCAAGGAATCCTGAATCACAATGGGATTAATTAGACAATAATCATTCATCTTAATTTCTTAATTAATCACGATTATCAATTAATCTTTAACCTTTCGTAGATTTAAGTGTCGGGACTTCGATAATGCTTAACGCGAGAAATCCCGAATCGCGAAATTGTGATGAAATTTATCAACGTTAATCTTTATTAATATTTAATTAACCTGGCTTATCCTTTAATACTTTAGTGAATTTGGGGATCGAGGCTGTAGTTATTAAAATATCTACGTCGGCCAAATCCCCAATGGCCAAAAATCCCGAACTCGTGAGCTTTTTCTCCATGTGGCTTAATGCTTGGTGTATGTGGTCGTTCCACTGCCAATGCTTCCATTCATTCTCCTTGTGACTCAATGCTTGAACATATGGTACATTTTTTTGATTCTCATGTGAACCCTATCTTTGGATTTTTCATGAGTTGGCTTGTGACTGTTATACTGCTATGGCATTTAGGGCTGATTTCGGCGTTATTTGATTGAAGATGACAGGTAGAGAACATTCAATGATGCGCGTGACAGATAAATGGCCGTTTTCTCACATCGACACTTTCGGTAGTTAAACACTATAAATTTTTTCTCTCCTAAGTTATCGAAAGACAAAATTTCAATATTTGTTACAACAGAGGCTCCATCTAGGGATGGTGCTTTCCTACAAAGCACCAAGAACAATAGACCATGTTCCTTCATCCATTGGGCGACCTGAGATCATCCTTATCAAAAGCTAAACCCTGTCACTTTGCTTGCACCTTTCCGAAACAAAAAACCGCTTATGCATTCATTGGGCTATGGAGTCGTAATGCTTTAAAACAAAACCATACTGGATTCCAAACTAAACTGGAAACATATTGAAAACCACTGTTGTACTCTAGTGCTCAAAGTCAAGCTTATTTATATACATCACCTATTCTAACCGATATCACTACTTTGTTCAAGTATAGGAAAACTTCCAAATCAACCAAGCGAGTATCCGACTAACAAACTTAATTATACTTCCATATTTGAGAAAAAGGATGACAGAAGCAGTTGCAAATTTCAAAACATGCCCTGGGAGCAGGTACTTATAGTTTTGAAATTCAGACTTCAAGAAGTCGGAAATAAAAAATTCAGTCCTCCATTTTGACTCCATATAAACTGCTACTGGATCATAAAAGTCAAATAGAAATACCTCATTTTGCTGCTGTTCCAACTAATTGAAATGTTGTTGCTTTTTGCCTTTACTGATCTAAATGTTAAATGTGGACTGCTCAATATTTGCTGGGGAAACATGCATGATCAACTGCTGATATGAACCTGTCTGCTCTCTTTCATCATATCCCTGTAATTTGAATTCATCACTATGATATGCTGGCCTATTACAACTGACAATTTTTAAGAGAGAAGTAGAGATATGTTCTTCATTTCCTACATTACTGTCTTGATAATGATCAAATGAAAACCGAGTCTGAAAATATGCATCATGAAAAAATTTCTGATCACTCTCTTCAACAATGATATTTTTAGAGGATGTATCAAAGTTAAAAGGATCTTCATTGGACTCTTGAATAACTTATTCATATCTATTTTCAACCATAGCATTCATACTTTTCTGATCATCTCTTAGTTGATAAATAGGATTTGATGAAATTTCATTAGACAACAAATATTTAAAATCCTCTTCATCATCACTATATTTATTGAATACTGGAAAATCAGAATAAAATCCCAAAGGTTTCTGCATTGAAAAATCAACAATCTGATCTTGAAACAGATTTCGAAAAATATCACTGTCTTCTTCATCATTGACAGCCTTTACATCAAAATCTAAATCATTCTCGAACACCAAACATTCTTCATGATGGTTAAACATGACAACCACATCTTTTTCATGAAACAAAACAGAGTCTACAAGATCTTGAAGACTGTGTGGATGCTGCAGGTCTGTGTAAGCAGGGGTTGCAACATGACTGTTTAGGAGCAGATCTATCTCTTCTTCTGTTAAAGGAGGTTGCGGTATGTGCAATTTTTGGATCAAACAACTATTGTTTTCTTTCTCTTCTGCAGGTTGACCATGATGCTGAATATCTTCTTCTTGAATGTGATCACAAGAGCTATCATATCCTACTTTTTTATCAGCTAACTCTTCTTCATACTCTTTATCTTCATCGACCTGAGAAATTTATGATATTCCTTCCTCCTCTTCAAGAAGATGTGTTTGATCTGTTTGTCTTATGAATTTTATATTACAACAATCTTCAAAAAGTATTTCAGCTGAATAGATTCTTTTACAATGCTGATGAAAAAGTATGTGAAAATATTTTAATGAAGGAATACTGGAATGAGGTAAAGATTTATACCAGAGTCTAGCATCTCTTTCCAATGAAAACATAAATAGTTTCATGAGGACATCTTCATGATGTATATTTAATTCATCCATGAGCTTGTGGAATTCAAACAAGTGTTGAGTAGGATTGTCATCCGCATATTCTCCAAATTTAGGAAGGACATCTTCCCAAACTTTAATGTCTAGAACAGTGTTTGGAAAACCATAAACATTTGTAAAGTCTAGAGGAGCAAACCTTGCAGCAATCCGAGTGACAAATGAATTCGACATTTTTAGACTAGTGGAGTTGCTAGTGAATCATGTAGAGTCTTCGAACCAAGGAGTTGCCAAGTGAATGATCACAACCAATTGAATGCCTATCCCTTGTTCACCATCAAGAAATAGATCTGAAATTTTTGTCATATCCCAGGGAAGATAACTTCGTTCCTCCGTCCCCAGCAACGGCGCTAGAAAATGTTGTCACAAGAGTTGGTTCTAGGCTGTAATAGAGCCAAGCCTTAGCACATTTTAAATGAAAAAATAAGTTATCACTCAGAACTTGATTTCGGTTGCATGCAAGTAAATTCCGAGATAACCACGAACCACTTTTGATTAGAAATTGCCCCTTCCAACCCGAGAGGGATCTCTCGAATATATGTCACGATAGGATATCCAATAAGCTTAACAGTGGGTAGATCTGTGGGTAACAAAAAGATTTGAGGTTTTTAGGGTTGATGGGTTGGACCTGGAGGTAGTCCATTGGGCATGGAGTCAAATGATCAAGCAAATAATAAGAGTGTTTCAGAAATGGAAATCCATGGAGCAGAGGCGAGATAGAAGATGATTACAAAGAAAAGGATTTATAAAAGTATGGCAAAAAAATAAAGAGAAAACATATCAATACACAAGGAGCACTTAGCGATGAGTGAATTCCAAGCATAAATCAGTGGAAAGAGATGGTTGGGACAGAGCATCTAGCAAAGGTTGAATTTTGAACCTTGATCTTTGCAAGAAACAACCTATAACCAGTCTGCAACAGAGCATCTAACATAGGATGAATTCTATTACAAAACCGTTACAAATTGAGAAGAAAAGATAGATGGAGTAATATTGAAACTAAGAAAATGAACAAACTCTGCAAGCAACATCACAGGAATCTCCGATATGGATAAAACATGCTTTTTCAATCTTTGATTAAACTGAAAATGAAAGCTACAGCCCAAGAGTACTACTTCTGTGTCTTTCCCCCCCTTTTCATTTTACAAATATGTCTCATATATGTATTGAGGTCGAAATCCTCTCTAATCTAAAAGATAACAACAATTACAACCAATTCTTGAAACTTTCTGCCATAGAAAATGGGCCAAACTATTGAAAAGTGGGGCGGAAGTTATGGCTCTTTATCTCTTGAATCGTGAGAGCTGTGTATAAACTAAAAGAGTATTTTGTGCATCTGTTTATTCTGAGAAAAAACCTCTCTCAGTTTCCTGAGATCCATTTTCATTTGCCCCAAATCTGTATTTAACAAACATGTGTCAAAACAGGAAAATATGAAATCCGAAAATAAGGGCTCAGAGATGGATTTGATTCTCCCAATATGTGACACGTTAGGAAAACTGAGAGAGGTTAATGATATCTGATGTGTTAGTCACAAAATCCTCCAACCATTTCTCAAAATGATACTCCAGTCGCTCAGAATCATCATTTGAAAATGATGACTCAATACAGTAAAAAATGCCACATTTCTGAAAAAAAACCTCATATTTCGGGGGATTTTTGACTACATTTCCAAGCTCCAAATGAAATTATGAAGACACCACTAGAAATCTTAGGATTTTTAGATGTCGATCGACTATTCGAACGCGGAAAATGACCTCTCCACGGTTGAGAAAATTGCGTTTTTCTAAAGCAGTTTTGCATATGACTGGAGTCCCGACTTCGGGTTTTCGGGTTTCGGGGTTTTGGGTATCATGTCTTCAAGAGTTATGACATGCAAGGAATCCTGAATCACGACGGGATTAATTAGACAATAATCATTAGTCTTAATCTCTTAATTAATCATGATTATCAATTAATCTTTAACCTTTCGTAGATTTAAGTGTCAGGACTTCGATAATGCTTAACGCGAGAAATCCCGAATTGCGAAATTGTGATGAGATTTATTAACGTTAATGTTTCTTAATCTTTAATTAACCTGGCTTATCCTTTAATACTTTAGTGAATTTGGGGATCGAGGCTGTAGTTATTAAAATACCTACGTCGGCCAATAATCCTGGACTCATGAGCTTTTTCTCCATGTGGCTTAATGCTCGGTGTATGTGGTCGTGCCACTGCCAATGCTTCCATTCATTCTCCTCGTGACTCAATGCTCGAACATATGGTACATTTCTTTGATTCTCATGTGAACCCTGTCTTTGTATTTTTCGTGAGTTGGCTTGTGACTGTTATACTGCTGTGGCATTTAGGGCTGATTTCGACATTATTTGACTGAAGATGACAGGTAGAGAACATTAAATGATGAGTGTGATAGAAAAATGTCTGTTTTCTCACATCTACACTTTCGGTAGTTAAACACTATAAATTTTTTCTCTCCTAAGTTACCGAAAGACAAAATTTCAATATTTGTTACAACAACTCTCATGAATGTGCTGGGTGCATTAGTTATCCAAAATGACATAATTAATCACTCAAATAATTTGTCCTTTGTCTTGAATGATGTCTTCAATTCATCACCTTCCCTTATCCAAATATGATGGTAACCACTCTTCAAATCAATCTTTGAAAATTACTTGGACCCACTCAAACAGTCCATGTGGTCATCCATCCTTGGTAAAATAAATCTTTACGTGATAGTAATATTTTTAATAGCTCGTAAATTAGTGCACATTCTCCATTCACCTCCTTTCTTGGGTGTCGAAACTGTAAGTATAACACATACTCGAAATTATCAGTCCTCCGTCAAGTAGCTCTTGCACATGCTTATTTACTTCCCCACTTTCTGCTAGAGTCATCTGATAAGGAGCTTTATTCGATAGACTTGATCCCAATATCAAATCAATCTGATGTGATATACTTCTCAAGGGAGGTAAACTTGCTGCTAATTCATCTCCAATGATATCCTTAAACTCATCCAACAAAGGTTGAATTTTTGGTGGCACATATTTCATCTTTTCATTCTCCATAACTTTTCTTAGTATTAAGGCCAAACATAAATGGGTCCTTTTTTGTTCTCTTAAAAATTCTTTGGCTGAACGCATCATAATGCCACTGTTGCTACAAATATTTTTGCTTCCCTTTCCCTTGCTTCCATTACCAGTTGACTCAGTCTCCACCATTGGCTCCAATCTATATCACTGCCCATCTTTTAAAAATTCATAAGTGTTCTTCCTTCAATCATGGAAAACTTTTTTGTCAAACAACCATGGTCTTTCAAGTAGTACGTGACAAACATCCATCTCCACTATATCACATAATAATTGTTCACTAAAATTTCCAATATGAAAACTCAACAAGCATTGCTTAGTCACCGTCACTTGCTGTCTTGTTTTCAACCATGAGACCTTATATGGATTCAGATGTGGAATGATTTTCGATTTCAATTTCTCCATTACTTCTATGGATACTAAATTTTCTGTACTTCCACTATCGATGACAATATGACAACACTTATACTGAAATTTTCACTTAGTTTTGAACAATCTCTTTCTTTGTTCAGGTTCTTTTGTTGCCTTTGTCTCATGCTTGAATAATATTGTTTTGAACATCATGTTTTCTCCTTGTTCTTGCTGAAGAACTTCAACATTTCCACTAGCAACTATTTTCTTGTCTTCTTGGGTAACTTGCATTTTGGCTTCATTTCTTCTTGCTGCATTCTGCCTCTCCATACATTCCGATGCTTCATGACCCTCTACTCCACATACATAACATGTAATCACATACTTTCCTCTGCCAAAACCTCTACCTCTTCCAACACCACTTTCTTCTCTTGTATTTTGATTGCTAGTCCCTTCATCCGATTTTTCACTACTGCTAGCAACACTTTCTCTACCCTTTCCTCTAGTTCCTTTTCCATGGAACTTTTACCACAACCTTCTATAAACCTTTTCTTCCACCTTAAAAGCAATTTGATAGGCTTCGTCTACATTACATAAGTAACACATAATCATTTCATCGTATATATGATACTTCAATCCATTTACATACCTTGCCACTCTTTGGTATTCTGGTTCCTTTATTCCCGACTTGAGAGACAATTTGAAAAACTTTTTAGTATATTGTTGGATATATGTCTCTTTCTGCTTCAAATTTTTCACTTGCTTACAAAATTTCTATTGGTAATCGACAGGTAGGAATTTCTCCTTGATTTTTCTCACCATATTCATTCTAATCTTTCCCTGTCAGTTATCTATCATATACTTCTGCAAAATATCCCACCAAAATGTTGCATGACCCTTTAGCCTGGTCATAGTGAAACAAACCCTATTGGGATCCTAAACATTTTCATACTCAAAATATCTTTCAAGCTCTCCTATCCAGCCAATGAGAGTCTTGTATTTCAAACTACCATCATAACATGAAACTTCCACTCTCGTACTACCTCTGTCTTTCAAAAAATATATCAACCGTACAATTGGGTTTGCTTCCTCAACATTTCACTCTTATTCTTTAGGCTCCTCTTCTAATTCTGAAACTGTTTCAACATATCCGAGTGTTTTATTTTCTAATTCTTATATCCTCATTCACAATTCCTCTAATTCTCTATTTCTATAACCTCCTCATGATGCTCGTGCTCTTCGTGGTGGTATCCTTACAAGTTGTCTTGCAATGCTTACTCGGACTAACATTCACAAAACTTACTTATGGGCATTATTTCCCACAACTTAGGAGTTGAACCAACTCTGATACCACTTGATGCAATCGCCCTATGTCCTGTATTAAATCACTTACAGGGACAATTTTTCGCCCATAAAGTGCACAACTAACAGATACTATTATTCACATAAACTAACAACTTAATGAATGCTAATAGGAAATTAACAATCATAAGAAAATGAAACAAGGACAACCATTTAAACAAAGAGTTAGGATCATCTCTTAACAAAACATAAAATTTATTCATTATATCACCAACATATTTGGCACAATTATCCTTTTTATTTAATGACTGGTGCCTGTTCTCTATTCCACATTGTCTATCCCCAAAAGATGGTCTTGATTCCTCTGTGCAGTTTTTGTTTATTATTTATTTATTTATTTTATTTTTGGTAGATCCCTCTTCATTCCCTTTTCCTCCTCCGCTTCTTCCCTCTCTCTTCCTTGTAAACCATTTTTTGTTTGTTTTCAAGATGCGTTGGACACTAGGCAGTTACAACGATTCCCATTTTGAACCATTTTCCAACTGTTTCTTTCTTTCCCAAGATGATTTGGACGTTAGGTAGTTTCAATGGTCCAAATTATTCTCCATTTCAATCCAACCACCTCATTAATTTTTCCGCCATATTCGATAGAATTATCCCAAGCCACGTGGAGTATGCCACATCATAACTTGCATCAATTTAACTAGCTTCACACACCCCTGGGGTTGTAACACTTCACGATGTTGCAACAACATCTTCACAGTGTTACAACAACTGGGATTTCACACGATGTTGTCGAAACTGTGATTTTGCATGGTTTTGCAACAACGTCTTCATAGTGTTGTAGAAACTATGACTATGGTGTGATGTTGTAGCAACTTGGATTTCATACTTGACATGTTGCAACAATTGGAATCTCAATACTTGGCGTGTTGTAGAAGCTGGATTTTCAACACTTATTCCACCCTACATTTTCTAACAGGAAATTGAATTTTTTTTGGTTGATGTGGATTTCTTGAGGTTAAAGATGTTCTTGCATCAATATGTCTACAACATCCATTTTCATTTCTTAACAACTTGTTCACCATCCACTAGAAAATCTAGTCTTACATTGCTCACCATGGTTCATCTCTTGAACCATTTTTCACCATCCATAGACAATCTGGTCATCCTTGTGATGATGGATTCATAAATAGGGATGCAGATCCATATTACAATAGCTAAAGAGTCATGAAAATTCTTGTAAAATTGCAATGCCCCCTATCACTGAGACCCTAAATTTTTTCAAAATATACCAACCATCCTACCTCTTGAAATATTCACATGGATTTTACACTAATTTGGAGGATGTTGATACTTATAGGTTCATGAAAAATAACACTACCCCCATAGTTGCAGATCATTTCTTTGTTGAATAAAATGGAGTATTGCTTTTGTCACTACTAGAGTTGCACTTCTATGGCAAAGTAGGGTTGTAGAATGCTAATTATATTTGAGAAAAGAGA
>SNQJ01S0001850.1:804304-833368 GCA_010110895.2 Picea sitchensis
ATATATATATATATATATATATAGTCAATTAGGTTTATCTTGGGTGGTTGGGGGGAATGATTTTTATCCTCCCCACCCAGGTTCAATTACCACAAGTGTCATAATGAGCTCACAATGAATGTATTGTTGTAATGGCTTCAAACCTTATTGTTGACTGACCTTGTGCCCTATAGATTCCATGGTTTACATTGGGCACCATCCTTGAAATTAGGGGAAGTACTTGGGGGTTTTCCCCATGATTTGTAACCTAGGAATGTGTGTGTGTGTGTGTGTGTGTGTGTGTGTGTGTGTGTGTGTGTGTGTGTGTGTGTAATATTACATATAATTGCAATCTTTTGTATCCTTTTTTTTTCAATCAAAGTGTCATTTCTGACGAATGGTGGTGTGGTAAACAAGCTATTTGTCAGGTCTGCCTGAAAATTGGTTGTGATTCATTTGAAGGATGGTCATTTTTTAGTTTGCTACCATCTTTGGGAGGAACCAAAGATAATGCCAGCGTTGAATCAAGATGGAGGAAGATAAGGAAGAGATCAATTGTGGAATTGTAATGAGTTTTCGTTCACAATGAGAACATTCCACCTCAATCCTCTTTTCAATAGTCCTTTCCATGCAACCATCAATCCTCGTTAGTGAAGTTGATTGGGAGTGTAGGAACCAAGATATATCTAAGAATTAGACAATTGTGCATGCTATGTTTTGGATCAAACATTTGTCTTAATTCTTAGGTGCAATGAACATTATTTTTCATGGTTGAAAATCACACGAGGACCATGATTTTTAGTGTCTCGTAATATATGGTAAAAGATGTGATTGTTACCGTTTTTGCTACATGTCCAACGTTTCATGCTTAATTAATGTCATTTCTTTGGAGTAAACAATTTCACTCTAAACATTTTTTAGAGAAATATTTTCTAAGAGAATTCATCAGAGTTTTGTGGTTCCTCAATTCCTATGCATATTCCTTCATGTCGGCAATATATTTTTATCAAAACTTCAAATTATTTTTCATTCAATAGTTACAGATAGAATTTGTACATTTCCCTTTAAGATCATTATTTTGTGTACCTATCATGACCATAGTGTTCTAGGGTTTAATCAAGGCATATGAAAGAATTCAAAATCCATTTCCATACTTGTTTTGAGAGCATAATTGGTAGAGGTCCTCATTACTTAGCAATAATTCTTCACTAAAACTATTTCGAAATCCATTTGGTTTAACGTTCAAGGTTTATTCATGACATATTTTTGTTTATAAAACCTTTATAAAATGGATGACATGTGATATTGTTTTATATTTCTATGTACCTAAGACATAAACCCTTATCTCTTGTTACCCTAAACCCATATAACTCACATGCTCTAGAACCCTTCACCCATATAACACCTAAAACCCTTATAACCCATATAATCCCTAACCCCTTAAAATTAACACCTTACCCCTAACACTTATACCCTTCAACCCACCCCTCCACCTGCTAAATACAATATTAACTAATAAAAACTCTATAAATCCCAACCCTAACCCATAAATATTACTATTCAAAGGATATAACAATTAAGGGTCATAGAGGTTAGATGGTTACATATTAGGAGAAATATAAGTTAGAAAGATTAGGGATGATATGACTTGGGGATTACAGGGTAGGGGTAATATAAATTGATTTTTTTAAAGACAATAGTTATAGTGGTTAGGGTTTATAAGCATCAAGGGTTGCAAAGGTTACATGTGTTAATTTACAAGTGTTGTAATCATCGGTTGTTATCACGTTCCATATGTAACCCTAACCACTTTTAGACCTAACTAGCAACCCTTATAACCAATAACCCCTATGACCTTAGAAATCAATGCCAATAAACTTTAACACATATCAATCTAACCCCTCATAACTATTACTCCTCTAAGAGCATTCATCACACTTTTGTGGTTCCTCAAATCCTTTGCAAGATTTGCATTTCTTTCTTCTTAGCAAATCTTGTTCTACGAATTGAAGTTAGCCATAGTTGGTATAGATCCTCTTTTAGCACGATACCATATTCCCATGGAAAAGAATCAAGTTCTACAACCACACCATAGTTTCTACAAATCATGTTCCCATGGCTACCAGTGGTACTTTTTCCTTACAATTGCTAATAAAGTTGTAGTCCCTAGTCTCATTTCACTCTACTCCATTTTGCTACCAAAGTTGTGGTCTACAGTATTAGTCCTTGCAATATGAGTCATCAAACCACTATTAAATGAATACCACACCATCACATCCAAAGTCCTTGTCCATGTACTAGTGGATGTTATGGAACCTCTCTTTTTTTGCGATCACTTCCACACTATTCTCACAACCTTATGATTACAAGGTAAGTTCAAGTATGTCTCTCACTTTATCTAATGATTTAATGGTATATTTTAATTATGAAATATTTATAAATTGAAATACATCATGTCCTTAGTCTATCCATCACTCTTTTTTGTTCATTTATTATTTCACCCACATCCCTTTTAGTCTATCCATCACTCTTTGTTGTTCATTTATTCTGTCACTCACATCTCTTTCCTATCATCAAAAAGTTTTTTCAATCAAGGGGAGGGAATGGCTCACATAAGCCATGTCATACACCTATATAGCAATGAGTGAGCCATGTTGTATGCCTATACTTTGGTGACATGGATACCATCAATTGGGACAGAATAAATCAGCCATGCCATATGCTTATTTAACAATGACGTGGGTATCATTGTTTAGGTGTTTTCCTTTCAAAGACCACTGCCATATTTTTTTAACACCATGTCATAACCATAATGACTTTATTTGTCATCATTACTAATATTTTCATGATCTTACTCCCAATGTAATGGCTTTATTATCATGCAGGCCATCTCTTTTCTCAAATATAATTAGCATTCTACAACCCTACTTTGCCATAGAAGTGCAACTCTAGTAGTGACAAAAGCAATACTCCATTTTATTCAACAAAGAAATGATCTGCAACTATGGGGGTAGTGTTATTTTTCATGAACCTATAAGTATCAACATCCTCCAAATTAGTGTAAAATCCATGTGAATATTTCAAGAGGTAGGATGGTTGGTATATTTTGAAAAAATTTAGGGTCTCAGTGATAGGGGGCATTGCAATTTTACAAGAATTTTCATGACTCTTTAGCTATTGTAATATGGATCTGCATCCCTATTTATGAATCCATCATCACAAGGATGACCAGATTGTCTATGGATGGTGAAAAATGGTTCAAGAGATGAACCATGGTGAGCAATGTAAGACTAGATTTTCTAGTGGATGGTGAACAAGTTGTTAAGAAATGAAAATGGATGTTGTAGACATATTGATGCAAGAACATCTTTAACCTCAAGAAATCCACATCAACCAAAAAAAATTCAATTTCCTGTTAGAAAATGTAGGGTGGAATAAGTGTTGAAAATCCAGCTTCTACAACACGCCAAGTATTGAGATTCCAATTGTTGCAACATGTCAAGTATGAAATCCAAGTTGCTACAACATCACACCATAGTCATAGTTTCTACAACACTATGAAGACGTTGTTGCAAAACCATGCAAAATCACAGTTTCGACAACATCGTGTGAAATCCCAGTTGTTGTAACACTGTGAAGATGTTGTTGCAACATCGTGAAGTGTTACAACCCCAGGGGTGTGTGAAGCTAGTTAAATTGATGCAAGTTATGATGTGGCATACTCCACGTGGCTTGGGATAATTCTATCGAATATGGCGGAAAAATTAATGAGGTGGTTGGATTGAAATGGAGAATAATTTGGACCATTGAAACTACCTAACGTCCAAATCATCTTGGGAAAGAAAGAAACAGTTGGAAAATGGTTCAAAATGGGAATCGTTGTAACTGCCTAGTGTCCAACGCATCTTGAAAACAAACAAAAAATGGTTTACAAGGAAGAGAGAGGGAAGAAGCGGAGGAGGAAAAGGGAATGAAGAGGGATCTACCAAAAATAAAATAAATAAATAAATAATAAACAAAAACTGCACAGAGGAATCAAGACCATCTTTTGGGGATAGACAATGTGGAATAGAGAACAGGCACCAGTCATTAAATAAAAAGGATAATTGTGCCAAATATGTTGGTGATATAATGAATAAATTTTATGTTTTGTTAAGAGATGATCCTAACTCTTTGTTTAAATGGTTGTCCTTGTTTCATTTTCTTATGATTGTTAATTTCCTATTAGCATTCATTAAGTTGTTAGTTTATGTGAATAATAGTATCTGTTAGTTGTGCACTTTATGGGCGAAAAATTGTCCCTGTAAGTGATTTAATACAGGACATAGGGCGATTGCATCAAGTGGTATCAGAGTTGGTTCAACTCCTAAGTTGTGGGAAATAATGCCCATAAGTAAGTTTTGTGAATGTTAGTCCGAGTAAGCATTGCAAGACAACTTGTAAGGATACCACCACGAAGAGCACGAGCATCATGAGGAGGTTATAGAAATAGAGAATTAGAGGAATTGTGAATGAGGATATAAGAATTAGAAAATAAAACACTCGGATATGTTGAAACAGTTTCAGAATTAGAAGAGGAGCCTAAAGAATAAGAGTGAAATGTTGAGGAAGCAAACCCAATTGTACGGTTGATATATTTTTTGAAAGACAGAGGTAGTACGAGAGTGGAAGTTTCATGTTATGATGGTAGTTTGAAATACAAGACTCTCATTGGCTGGATAGGAGAGCTTGAAAGATATTTTGAGTATGAAAATGTTTAGGATCCCAATAGGGTTTGTTTCACTATGACCAGGCTAAAGGGTCATGCAACATTTTGGTGGGATATTTTGCAGAAGTATATGATAGATAACTGACAGGGAAAGATTAGAATGAATATGGTGAGAAAAATCAAGGAGAAATTCCTACCTGTCGATTACCAATAGAAATTTTGTAAGCAAGTGAAAAATTTGAAGCAGAAAGAGACATATATCCAACAATATACTAAAAAGTTTTTCAAATTGTCTCTCAAGTCGGGAATAAAGGAACCAGAATACCAAAGAGTGGCAAGGTATGTAAATGGATTGAAGTATCATATATACGATGAAATGATTATGTGTTACTTATGTAATGTAGACGAAGCCTATCAAATTGCTTTTAAGGTGGAAGAAAAGGTTTATAGAAGGTTGTGGTAAAAGTTCCATGGAAAAGGAACTAGAGGAAAGGGTAGAGAAAGTGTTGCTAGCAGTAGTGAAAAATCGGATGAAGGGACTAGCAATCAAAATACAAGAGAAGAAAGTGGTGTTGGAAGAGGTAGAGGTTTTGGCAGAGGAAAGTATGTGATTACATGTTATGTATGTGGAGTAGAGGGTCATGAAGCATCGGAATGTATGGAGAGGCAGAATGCAGCAAGAAGAAATGAAGCCAAAATGCAAGTTACCCAAGAAGACAAGAAAATAGTTGCTAGTGGAAATGTTGAAGTTCTTCAGCAAGAACAAGGAGAAAACATGATGTTCAAAACAATATTATTCAAGCATGAGACAAAGGCAACAAAAGAACCTGAACAAAGAAAGAGATTGTTCAAAACTAAGTGAAAATTTCAGTATAAGTGTTGTCATATTGTCATCGATAGTGGAAGTACAGAAAATTTAGTATCCATAGAAGTAATGGAGAAATTGAAATCGAAAATCATTCCACATCTGAATCCATATAAGGTCTCATGGTTGAAAACAAGACAGCAAGTGACGGTGACTAAGCAATGCTTGTTGAGTTTTCATATTGGAAATTTTAGTGAACAATTATTATGTGATATAGTGGAGATGGATGTTTGTCACGTACTACTCGAAAGACCATGGTTGTTGACAAAGATTTCCATGATGGAAGGAAGAACACTTATGAATTTTTAAAATGGACAAAGATATGGGTGGAGCCAATGTGGTGGAGATTGAGGAGTCAATTATTGATGAAGGAAGCAAAGGGGAAAGGGGAAGCAAAATATTTGTAGCAATGGTATTACGATGTGTTAAATGAGGAATTTTAAAGAAGGGAAAAAAGGGCCCATTTCTATTTGGCCTTAATGCCAAGAAAAGTTATGGATAATGAAAAGATGAAATATGTGCCACCAAAAATTCAACCTTTGTTGGATGAGTTTAAGGATATCATTGGAGATGAATTACGACAAGTCTACCTACCTTGAGGAGTATATCACATCATATTGATTTGATATTGGGATCAAGTCTCTGAAGACAAGATCCTTGTCAGTGACTCTAGCAGTGAGGAAGTAAATAAGCATGTGCAAGAGCTGCTTGATGGAGGACTGATAATTTTGAGTATGTGTTATACTTACAGTTTCAACACCCAAGAAAGGACATGAATGGAGAATATTTTTAATTCATGACTATTAAAATATTACTATCCACGTAGAATTTATTTACCAAGGATGGATGACCATGTGGACTGTTTGAGTAGATTAGTAATTTTCAAAGATTTGTTTGAAGAGTGGTTACCATCATATTTGGATAAGGGAAAGTGATGAGTGAGGTATCATTCAAGACAAAAGGCCGGAGGATTGTTTGAGTGATTAATTATGTCATTTTGGATAGAGTAATGCAACACATTCATAGAGAGTTGTTGTAAAAATATTGAAATTTTTTCTTTCGGTAACTTAGGAGAGAAAAAATTTATAGTATTTAACTAACTACAGCGTAGATGTGAGAAAATGGACATTTTTCTGTCACGCACATCACTGAATGTTTTTTCATGTCATGTTCAGTCAAATAACGTCGAAATCAACCCTAAATGCCGCATTATCACTAGGTCATAAAGCCAACTCACGAAAATCCAAAGACAGGGTTCACATGGGAATCAAAGAAATGTACCATATGTTCGAGCATTGGATCACAAGGAGAATGAATGGAAGCATTGGTAATGGAACGACCGCATACATCGAGCATTAAACCACATGGAGAAAAAGCTCACGAGTCCGGGTTTTTTTTCGTCAGGGATTTGGTTGATGTAGATATTTTAATAACTATAGTCCTGATCCCTAAATTCACTAAAGTATTAAAGGATAAGCCGGGTTAATTAAAGTTTAAGAAAGATTAATTTTAATAAATCTCATCGCAATTTCATGATTAAGGATTTCGTGTCAGAAGCATTATTGAAGTCCTGACAGTTAAATCTACGAAAGGTTAAAGATTGATTGATAATCGTGATTGAACTAAGAGATTAATATGAATTATTATTGTCTAATTAATCCCATGATTCGGGGTTCCTTGCATTTCATAACTCTTGAAGAGATGATACCCAAAACCTCGAAACCCAAAAACCCAGTAGGGACTCGATCATATACCATTTGCTTTAGAAAAACACATTTTCGGTCGTGGAGAGGCCTTTTTCCAGCGTTCGAATAGTCGATTGACATCTAAAAATCCTAATATTTTCATTGGTTTCTTCAGAATTTCATTTCAATCTTGGTAAGGCAGTCAAAAGTCCCACAATATGAGGTTCGTTTTTTAGAAATGTGGCATTTTTTGTCATCTTTGAGTCATCATTTTCAAATGATAATTTTGAAGCGAATGGAGTATCATTTTGAGAAACGGTTGGAGGATTTTTGTGCCTAACACATCAGAGATCATTAGCCTCTCTCAGTTTCCTACAGGTGTCACATATTGGAATAATCAAATCCATCTCCGAGCACTAATTTTCGGATTTCGCCTTTTCTGTTTTGACATGTTTATTAAATACGATTTGGGGCAAAATGAAAATGGATCTCAGGAAACTAAGAGAGGTTTTTTCTCAGAACAACAGATGCACAAATCCTCTTTCAGTTTATACGCACAATAATCGCGATTAGAGATCTGAAACCATAACCACAGCCCCAGTTTTTAGTAATTTGGCCCATTTTCTATGGTGGAAAGTTTCAAGGTGGTTTATCAGCATTTTGTTATCTTTTAGATTAGATAGGATTTCGACCTCAATACATATATATGAGGCATATTTGTAAAAGGAATGAGGAGGGAGTAGTACTCTTGGGTTGTAGCTTTCATTTTGAGTTTAATAAAAGATTCTTGAAGCATGTTTTATCCATATTAGAGATTCTTGTGATTTTGCTTGCAGAGTTTGTCCATTTTTCTTAGTTTCAATATTATTCTATATATCTTTTCTTCTCGATTTGTAACTATTTTGTAATAGAATTCATCCTATGTTAGATTCTCTATTGCCGGTGGTTATAGGTTTTTTCTTGGAGATCAGGTTAAATTCATCCTTTGCTAGATGCATTGTCCCAGCCATCTCTTTCCATTGATTTATGCTTGATTCACTCATGCGTAAGTTCTCCTTGTGCTTGATATGTTTCTCTTGTTCTGCCATACTTTTATCAATCCTTCTCTTTGTAATCATCTTCTATCTCACCTCTGCTCCATGAATTTCCATTTCTGAAACACTCTTATTATTTGCTTGATCATTTGACTCCATGCAAAATGGACTACTTTCCGGTCCAAACCATCAACTAAATCCCTCAAAACTTTTGTTACCCATGGTCACTTAGTTGTTAAGCTTATTGAATACTCTATTGTGACTTATATTTGAGAGATTCCTCTCGGTTTGGAAGGTTCAACTTCTAATCAAAAGTGGTTAGTGGTTATCTCATAATTTACTTACACACGCAGCAAATCAGAGACCATGAGTGATAACATTTTTTCATTTAAAGTAATGCTAAGGCTTGGCTCTATTACAACCTAGAACCAACTCTTGCGACAATAAGAGTTATGGATGAAGATTTAAAATCATTTTTGGGTAAGTTTGTTGTTATATGCTTAGATGACTTTTTTATTTTCAGTAAAACCAAAGAAGAAAACCTATAGCATGTGAGAAAGGTGTTACAGTGATTGAGAGAAGAGAAATTGCTGATAAATTTGAAGAAATATTAACTACGAAAAGAGAAGTTAGTTTACTTGGGATTTTTGATTTCCAAGGAAGGCTTGAATATGGATTATGAAAAAGGTAAATGATATTTTGGAGTGTTCAACACCTAAGTGTACATTTGATATGATAAGTTTCCATGGTTAGTAGATTTCATAAAGATGTTTCATCAGAGATTTCAGTGAGATTTGTGCACCACTTGTTGAATGCATGAAAAAGGGGATTTTCAAGTGGACGACAGGGACCATGAAGTCATTTGAATACTTGAATAAAAAAGTAATTGAACAACCAATTTTGGCACTTCCATATTTCAATAAAGTGTTTCAAGTAGATTGTGATGCAAGTGGATCTACGATTGGAACAGTTTTGAGACAAGAAGGAAGATCAATTGCATTCTTCAATGAATTGAATGATGCTAAGAAGAAGTGATATTACGATTATGATCAAGAATTTTATGCAATTGAACAAGCTTTGAAGAAATGGCGATATTACTTATTCTTGGAAGTAGTTTATGCGTGTACACATATCATAAAGATTCTGGAGACATCAATAGTCAAGTAAGTTAACTAGATAAAAAGTATTCCAAATCATTATGAAATTTTTTTTCAAAGTTACTTGTTTGTTTTTAAAACGCAGTGCGGAAAGTCAAATAAAGTTGTAGATGCATTGATTTGGAGAGGAATATTGATGAATACTTTGTCAGTAGAAGTTATTGGCTTGGAATGTATGCATAAGACACATATTTTGCAAAGGATTGGAAAGCATGCAAAGTGCCTTGGAGAATTGATAGGACACGCAGCATTTGGATTCCACATGCAAGAAAGGTTTCTTGTTTAAACCAAGATTTGCATTCCTTGAGTTCATTTAGGTTGAATCTTGTTAGGAGAGTTGCATAATTTATGTGAACATTTTGGCATTGATAAAACCATAACATTTGTTAAGGAAATATACTTTTGGCCTAGCATCAACAAGGATGTGAAAAAGTTTGTTGAGTGTTGTAGAATTTCCAACTAGCAAAAGGAGTTAAGAACATCATATTGTATACACCACTACCAGTACTCGAGAGGCCATGGGAAGATATGAGTATAGACTTTTTTGGGGCCTACGACATGAAGATCATGAATTTCTGATGGTTGTAGTGGACATATTTTCAAATATGGCACATTTCTATATCATGCAAGAAAACCAATGATGATACTAAAGTGGTTGTTTTATTTTTCCGAGATTGTGAGATTACATGGACTACCAATAAGTATCCTCTGATAGGGATACAAGATTTCTAATGCATTTTTGGAGGATTCTTTGGAAAAAGATGGATTCCAAATTTATGTATAGTTATCATTCTCAAGCGGATGAACATAAATTGTTAGAACAGAGTCTTGGAAATTTGTTAAGTAGTTTGAGTGGGGAGAAGCGAGGACAATGGGATTTGATCTTGGTGTAGACTAAATTTTCTTATAATGATTATGTTAATAGATATGTTCAAAAGAGTCCATTTTATATTGTTTACGGCGGGTCACCAAAAGGAGTTGTTGAGTTTGGTTAAATTCTCGAATCTGGAGGACTAAAAGGAGTGCTAATGGAAGTGGGTTTACTTGAGCTTATAGGAGATGTGATCAAAGTTAAAGCTACAATGAAAAATATCAAATATAAGCAGGGGAGGAGATTTGTAGGAAGACAAAGGTTTTGAAGAAAGGAGAGGCAGTAATGGAGTTGGTAATAAGTACATCTAAGGAAAGAGATATTTCCCATAGGTACGTATAATAAATTGAATTACAAAAAAACTGGACCATGTCGAATTTTGAAAGATTTTTGATAATGCATATAAGTTAGAGTTTATTAGGAAGATTTTGAAATTTCTCCCATATTCAATGTAATTGATTTATACGAGTTTCATGAGGGAGGCAGAGAATGATGAAAAGGTACCATATTTGAATGGAAAAGCAGAGAGATACTATAAAACTAGTCAAAAATTAGAACAAATCTTGGCAAAGAGGTTAACAAGAGGATATGGAAAAGAATATTCCAGAGTATCTAGTTAAGTGGAAAAACAGGGGTTCTAAAGATGCATCATGGGTTTATGAAAAAGAATTGACATGCCTACAAGGATCTTCATCCTCTGTAGAATCTATTGTTACCACGACATGAGTTGGATCTCATTTTTTTCTTACCAATGATGCCTGATGCAGGTATCTTTACTGGCCTCAAAAGCTTAATCCTGTCCAATAAAAACATTTCAATTTCATGTTTGCAAATGTAGGCTGGAATAAGTGTTGAGACTCTAATTTTTGCAACATGTCAAGTTTTGAGATTCCATTTGTTACAACAAATCAAGTGTGAAATCTCAGTTGTTGTAACACTGTGCCACAACTATAGTTGTTGCAACACCATGAAGACATTGTTGCAACATTGTGTGAAATCTCAGTTGCTACAACACTATGTGAAATCCCAGTCGTTGCAACACCATGAAGACGTTGTTGCAACGTGATACATAATCAATTAATGCTTACCGTGAAGTGTACAAACAGGGTATGAGTCTAGTTACGTTGTTGTGGGTTATAATGTGGAATACTCCACGTGGATTCTGTGGAATATGGCGAAAAAATCTAAGAGGAGGCATTTGGATGGAAACAGAGAAGAAGTTGGACCATTGAAACAACCTAACATCCAACTCATCTTGGGAAAGAAAGAAACGGTTGGAAAACAGTTCAGAATGGGAATCGTTATAATTGTTAAAGGCGTCCAATGCATAATTATGAAAACAAAACAAGAAAGCAGGTTGTGGGGAAGAAAGAGGAGGAAGAGGAAAAGGAAAAGGGGAAAGAGAGGGATCTGAAATTAAAAAAAACACAAGGCACTAGACTGAGTTTTGGGATACGATTAATGGAATTTATATCTTGGAATTTATTGGCCCTCATTTCTATGATTATCCTAGAATTGTATCAAATATTATTTACAACTATGTGTGGAAAGGCTCTATCGAAATCTTGGGTCTCACCTTGTTAGTTGGTTGTAGATTTCCCTACCCAAGTTCCTTGAGGGATGGGGGTTAAAAATAATTGTGGATTTCAGAAAAGCATT
Source organism: Picea sitchensis (assembly GCA_010110895.2). NCBI lineage: Eukaryota > Viridiplantae > Streptophyta > Pinopsida > Pinales > Pinaceae > Picea > Picea sitchensis. The sequence goes on from SNQJ01S0001850.1 coordinate 816,263, forward strand.
GGCTATGAAATCCTTATGGGTTTTCCTCTCATGGGATATCTTATGGAGAAAAATTGTTTATGGGATCCCAAAATGATACCTTTTTGTCTCTATTTGGATAATGTTTGAGTCTTTTTAAGCCATACCTAACCCTCATATATGACATTCTTCACCCATCCTAGCCATCTATTGTATAAAGGTAAAATTAGTTTGTTTCTTATATTTTTTCATTTTCATAGTGAAATTAAAAGGTAGAAGTTTGATGTTTATCTCTGAATTCAAATAAAGTTGCTAACTATGAACTGTAAGGAATGACCAAGCAGATCACAGGTTGCAAAATCTAGGGATGAAATGGAAAGACGAAGATTCTTTAGAGATTAATGAAGACCAAAATCGAAGGAAACCAAGTCGACATCACCCAACGAACAGTTGAACAAAGGAAAGGAGCGAATCTATGAACAATTTGACTTCATTTAACCATGCCCAGAAATTTCTACCTTGGAATTCATGTGGTGTTGGCATCTTAATGCCCTTGGACTGTACATCCTTCCTAAAAATGCATTTTGTGTTTAATAGACAACTTTTACATACCCATAGATTTAGGGATTTGTGTAAATACAAGCAGATATAAATAGATTATAATTTAAGTTATATAAACCAGTCCCATTCTCATGTTTGGGGACGGTGGATGGAATGGAGAAACGATGCACAATATAGAAGCTATGGAATTTTAGGAAGAAAATATAGATCTCTTATGACTCCATTTTGCAACTTTCATAATGGTCATTGTGAGTTTATTTAATGTTGATTTAAACATTTAAATTTTCTACTCATAGGATCTGACATCTAACTTTCTAGAGGGGGCACGCTAGAGAGAAAAAGTTGTGGATATGTGGGTTATTTTTGTAGATTACATGCTCTTTTAATTCTATAGCTTAGTATCTTTCTTCATTTGAGTTCTCTTTATATTTGTTGATTCAATACAAAACATAGACTTATACATGATGAGAAATGATAATAACAATAGTGAAATAGAGCATGGTAACATTACACATTACCTCGAAGAGACAAGGACTAGTTGAACTATCACAATAATTCATGCTAATTCTAGTGTGGTGTGTTTACTTTTCCCACAAGCATGGTGTCTTTGATTTCCACCATGTCGTTTTCATTTCCTAGATAGCAATTACAATTTACTTTACGTAGAAGAATATATAGATAACCACGTTGTAAAATAGAACTTCGACACGCACATACAATGCACAACATCACCATGAAGTTCATCACGAACTTCTGGGTTGACAATTAATGCCGCGGTCTCTTTTATTGCTCTTTCTAGGGTAATAAAACAACCCATCATTTTGACGTTGTTGTCATGGAGATGTCAAAGGCACATAAATTATTTATTTGCAAGTCTAGTTTTTAGGAAACACACATGGTACGGGGATCAACAAAGAGGAATTGTCGACTACCCTCTTTGTGGGGTCTCATATGTAGTGTGATGCATTTAGATTAGGTCAAATAGTTGCATGGATAAAGTTAGAAATCCATAGGGAAGATTTTGTGGTGTAGTAAGAGCCACTCAAAGCACTAACCATTTTGCAGAAAATTTGGTGAGAGGATATTCAAGCATAAACTTTGGATTCCAATATGATTCATTGCTTGAATTTATAATGAGACACTATGTGGGCTCTCTTTAGTTTTCATGGTGGTTATGTCAGGTTATCATTCTCTCACAATATGGAGTTATTGTTTGGCCATTGAATAAGACACTTTGTGGGTTCTCTAGAGTTTCCATGGTGGTTATCTAATGGGGTTCTCATTCTATTCTACCATAGGATATTGTCACCAATGTCATCATTTCCATAATTTCCCTCATTTTGACCTCACACTCAAAATATTTCCCCATATTCACCCATGCCATGGCAACAAATTCCCTTTCAAAACCTAGCTTTGGTATAAGGATGGTGAAACCCTCCACTTGAACACATACTCCAACAACCTTCACCTCAGCGACACCCCCAGCTTCCATCAAAGAATCCTCCACAAAGACCTCCTTGACTTCTTTCTCAACTCTCTCATAACCCATCAATAAAGTGATTCGGTCCTATTACAAAGTTGAGTTACCTACTTTTCATCAAGTAAAATGAAAAAAAAAAATTGAGTAAGATGGCTCGTTCTCAAACATTGCTAAACATAGTGATGTTAGAAAACCAGTCTCTAACTAGAATCACTTAGTTTAAATATGTCCAATTGTGAAAACATATTTCAAGTGCAGTTGGAAAACCTTGTTTGGCTCCAACTTGTTGGTGGAAGGCAGGTTTGAAATGCGAAAAAATGAAAAAAAAAGAAAAAAGGAATATGTGACAAGATTTTTGGAGTGGTTATTTTTTGATGACCTTATCAGTCAAAACCCACAGTCAATTACAAACTTACATTTATGTTGCACACTAAAACCTCAAGGGGTGTCCAAGGACCAATATTTTGTAGGTCACACACACTGTCATCCAATGCCACCTGATACTATTCCAGAGACCTAAAATACCTTAAACCACGTGCTCACTCTTCTCATACGACCTTGGCTCATGACCATAACCTTATAGATCAAGAATTTTTTCCTTTAGTACCAATCTACGTGTCAATCTCCATCGTAGAACCTTGTCCATACAACCAAAAGTCAAGACCAAAGGCTACTTTTCAGGGACTACGTTCCTGGCTCATATCACAAGGTTGTGTACCTTGAAATACACCACAAAATTACATGTGGTTTTACAATCGATGACCCATACCATTTCGAAGGGTCTAACCTATGTTAAACTCCTCGCAATTATGCTCTACAAAATTCTTTTCCATCGTCGATCTCACCCGTGGTTGGACGGTTGGATCTACATAGCACAACTCTTCAACTAATTTACATCTATGGTGATGTTTTAATCAGCACTTGGATGGATGATCGGAATGGAACTTGCTTTCTTCAATGAGATCCAATGATCCTCATTCAATCACCTCATGATCTGAAGGTCAACATTAATCTAACTCCACGAGACTATACCTTTGGGTTTCTCCATAATCCAACGGTTATGGATTTCATCATAATCCTGCGATCGGATGACTCCTATACTTAAGTTATGTAGCCAGATTTATATAGAACCATTGTTCTAATGATTTCCTTCGAGGTTTATTCATTACACATCTCCAGCTAAAACGTTCCATGATTTAATCAAGATTTACCTCCCTTTGTTGAATTCAAACCTCCACAACATTAATATCAATGACCTTTACAATGGTCAATGATCATTGTATTTCCTCCTTCATATTCGTCTTATTGTGTGATGAATTGTCCTACAATCCAAAGAGCTTATCAACCTGTAAAATTACACCTTTTGGACAAGTTCAATTATGATTTCATCAGACTATACATAATCACATCAAATACATGCCATCTGCAAGAATAACACACTCCATAACAATGAACATAAACTCCTTTCCTGTAAGCTCGAAATAGAGCTTCTTATTTAATCTATTCATCAAATGCACATAACATGTACACAATTTTACATAAGGCTTTCACTGCCTCTTTGCTTGGATCATGTTGACATGCCTCTTTTCCTCCCCTCTAGCCTAATTTTTCCTTTAATTGGCCACCTTTCTATGGCATGATCTTCCCTATCAATGGCCATCTCTATGCCTTACAAGATACCATCAAATAATTAGCATAGTCTGAAGCTAAATATAGCTCAGACCCACAAATTACTCAACAAATACCTAATACATACTTCAGATCCACAAATTCCTCCCAAGGACCCTAAAATCACTCAACTTCACTCTTCTAGATCTGTCCTATTTAGGAAATCTCAATTAGATTCTAATCTTTCACAACTAATTACATTAATATTTTGAAACCAACCATTATCCTCCTTAATAATCTCACTCTTCTAGATACATGCACATAAACTCAATAAATACAACATTTCATTAGGGAACTGACTCCTTTAGTAAACTTTGAGAGACCCCCTAGTTTTGATCCTTAGGTCTTAGATTTGGAAGATCAGATGCTCCTGCATTAGCCTCCTAAGTTTGAAAACATTCCTTGATCTCTTGATCATGTGTTTCCATGAGTTGATGAAGCCCTCCTAGATCCCAAACTTGAGTTTATAGTTGTCCAAATGCCTTACACATGTGTTGTTGTTTCTGGATGTTGTTTGTTGTTCCATTCCTTTCCTTTCAATCAACTACAAATTCTGATTGATCATCTCCTTTACCACACAACTTCTCCATTTGTAATACCTCATCATCAGCTCCCATAACCCTTCAATAACAAAATCAATTTATGTTATCTTTATCATGAAATCCCTTGTTGTATTCATAAACACATCTCCTTGAACGCATATCCTTGTTATGGTTTTATTGTTGTTGTATCCATTGGTTTGCATGCATTTTATCTCTACACCTTTAGGCTATTCTCAAGACTTTGAGAATACTCATGTATCCAATAACTCACATTCCTTAGTTCCATGCTTAAGTTATGGAATCTTTCCTGCAAATTATGCTCTTGCATTTGATTAAAACAACAAATCAAAATCAAATTCTTCGTACCTTCACATACCATTCTCCAATCAACAACATCTTCCTTTTTTGAATTTCATCTTTACTTATTTGTACTCTTGTGTAGCCCAATGCAACATTTCATTAGTTGAAATATCTTCAAGCCAATTCATTGGTTCTTTTGTGTTTTCAACATTTTCAACATCCTCAACATCTCTATCATCCTTCCCATTGCTTCCATGGAGCAATGTTTCCTCAATCTCAAACATAACATAATTTTGAATGTGTCCTCCTTTGATGACCTAATTAGGAAATTCCTCCTTCATCACACTTTCGGAATTTTCCAATCTTCATAACTTTATACATACACCAATTGTCAAAATTCAAAACTAAAAAATTTTGGCATTGCCATCTCATCATGTGTTGCTCTGAACACTCCATGCCTTATTATAGGTTCTTTGTTGAAGATAAAATATCTCTAGTTTTATGACCAATACTCCAATCCTCCACTGGCCTATTTGGTGAAGTTTTCTTATCTCCATTTGCTTGAGATAATTTTAACATCACATCATCCTTTAGTGTTTGGCTGCCTGCGAACACACTTTCCTAGGATTTCTTATATGCCTCCAACCAATCAATGGGACTTTCAAAATCATCCTTGACATCAACTCTTATAGGAGTTCACCGGTGAACTTCTCTATCTTTCTCCATCTTTATAACAATTTCAAACAATTTTTCATCCTTATTATCCCTTTTTCCTGAGCATTTATTTAGACTTCCTTTGTCATCAACATAATTTAAATTATGTGGTGTTATAAATATGGAGAAAGATGGAGAAGTTCACTAGAGTGAACCTATGAGCAAGAATTGATGCTCAAGGATGATTTTGAAAGCCCCATTGATTGGTTGGAGGCATATAAGAAATCCCAGGAAAGTGTGTTCGCAGGCAGCCAAACACTAAAGGATGATGTGATGTTAAAATTATCTCAAGCAAATGGAGATAAAAAAAAACTTCACCAAATAGGCCAACGGGGGATTGGAGTATTGGTCAGAAAACTAGAGATATTTTATCTTCAACAAAGAACCTATAATAAGGCATGGAGTGTTCAGAGCAACACATGATGAAGATAGCAACATGAGTACAAGATTTTAAATTGACAATTATGTGAGTTATGAAGATTGGAAATATTCCAAATATATGGTGAAGGAAGAATTTCCTAGTAGGTCATCAAGGGAGACACATTGAAATTCTGTTATGTTTGAGAAACATTGCTCAGGAAGCAATGAAAGGATGATAGAATCATATGAGGATAATTTAGTGAAAACACAAAGAACCAATGAATTGGCTTGAAGATATTTCAACTCATCAAAGGAGGACACATTCAAAATTCTGTTATGTTTGAGATTGAGGAAACATTGCTCCATGGAAGCAATGAGAAGGATGATAGAGATGTTGAGGATGTTGAAAATGTTGAAAACACAAAAGAACCAATGAATTGGCTTGAAGATATTTCAACTGATGAAATGTTGCATTGAGCTACACAAGAGTACAAATAAGTAAAGATGAAATTCAAAAAGGAAGATGTTGTTGATTGGAGAAGGGTAAGTGAAGGTATGAAGAATTTGATTTTGATTTGTCGTTTTAATCAAATGCAAGAGCATAATTTGCAGGAAAGATTCCATAACTTAACCATGGAACTAAGGAATGTGAGTTATTGAATACATGAGTATTCTCAAAGCCTTGAGAATAGCCAAAGGTGTAGAGATGAAAATGTAATGCAACCAATGGATGACAACAACAATAAACTACAACAAGGATATGCAGCCCAAGGAGATGTTTATGAATACAACAAGGGATTTCATGAGATGAAGACAACATAAATTGATTTTGTTATTGAAGGGTTATGGGAGTTGATGATGAGGCAATACAAATGGAGAAGTTGTGTGGCAAAGGAGATGATCAATCAGAATTTGTAGTTGATTGAAAGGAAAGGAATGGACCAACATACAACATATGTAAAACAACAACACATGTGTAAGGCATTTGGACAACTATAAACTCAATTTTGGGATCCAAGAGGGCTTCATCAACTCATGGAAACACATGATCAAGAGATCATGAATGTTTTCAAACTCAGGAAGCTAATGCAGGAGCATCTGAGCTTCCAAATCTAAGACCTAGGGGGTCTCTCAAATTTTACTAAGGGAGTTGGTTCCCTAATGACATGTTGTATTTCTTGAGTTTATGTGCATGTATCTAGAATAGTGAGATTGTTAAGGAGGCTTATGGTTGGTTTATAAATATTAATGTAATTAGTTGTGAGAGATTGGAATGTAATCGAGATTGTCTAAATAGGACAGATCTTGAAGAGAGAAGTTGAGTGATTTTAGGGTCCTTGGGAGGAATTTGTGGATATGAAGTATGTATTAGGGATTTGTTGAGTAATTTGTGGGTCTGAGCTATATTTAGCTTCAGACTATGCTAATTATTTGATGGTATCTTGTAAGGCATAGAGATGGCCATTGATAGGGAAGATCAGGCCATAGAAAGGTGGCCAATTAAAGGAAAAATTAGGCTAGAGGGGGAGGAAAAGAGGCATGTCAACATGATCCAAGCAAAGAGGCAGTGAAAGCATTATGTAAAATTGTGTACATGTTATGTGCATTTGATGAATAGATTAAATAAGAAGCTCTATTTCGAGCTTACAGGAAAGGAGTTTATGTTCATTGTTATGGAGTGTGTTATTCTTGCAGATGGCATGTATTTGATGTGATTATGTATAGTCTGATGAAATCATAATTGAACTTGTCCATAAGGTGTAATTTTACAGGTTGATATGCTCTTTGGATTGCAGGGATAATCGTCACACAATAAGACGAATATGAAGGAGGAAATACAATGATCATTGACCATTGTAAAGGTCATTGATATTAATGTTGTGGAGGTTTGAATTCAACAAAGGGAGGTAAATCTTGATTGAATCATGGAACGTTTTAGCTGGAGACGTGTAATGAATAAACCTCAGAGGAAATCATTAGAGCAATGGTTCTATATAAATTTGGCTACAAAAATTAAGTACAGGAGCCATCCGATCGGGATTGCGATGAACGACAACCGTTGGATTGTGGAGAAACCCAGAGGTATAGTCTCATGGAGTTAGATTAATGTTGACCGTCAGATCATGAGGTGATTGAATGAGGATCATCGGATCTCATTGAAGAAGGCAAGTTCCATTCCGGTCATCCATCCAAGTGCTGATTAAAACATCACCATAGATGTAAATTAGTTTAAGAGTTGTGCTATGCAGATCCAACCGTCCGACCACGGGTGAGATCAACGATGGAAAAGCATTTTGTAGAGCATAATTGCGAGGAGTTTAACATAGATCAGACCCTTCGAAATGATATGGGTCATCAATTGTAAAACCACATGTAATCTTGTGGTGTATTTTGGGGTCCACGGCCTTGTGATACGAGCCAGGAATGCAGTCCCCGAAAAGTAGCCTTTGGTCTTGACTTTCAGTTGTATGGACAAGGTTCTACGATGGATATTGACACATAGATTGGTACTAAAGGAAAAAGTTATTGATCTGTAAGGTTATGGTCATGAGCCAAGGTCGTATGAGAAGAGTGAGCACATGGTTTAAGGTATTTTGGGTCTCTGGAATAGTATCAGGTGGCATTGGATGACAGTGTGTGTGACCTGCAAAATATTGGTCCTTGGACACCCCTTGAGGTTTTAGTGTGCAACCTAAATGTAAGGTTGTAATTGAATGTGGGTTTTGACTGATAAGGTCATCAAAAAATAACCACTCCAAAAATCTTGTCATACATATTCCTTTTTCTTTTTTCATTTTTTTTTCTTTGCCTTCAAACCTTGCCCACCAACAAGTTGGTTTTCAAACAAGGTTTGTCCAACTGCGTCTGAAAGAGGTTTTCACAGTTGGAAATATTTAAGCCAATTGATGCTAGCCAGAGACTGGTTTTCTAACATCACTATGTTTAGCAATGTTTGAGAACGTGTTTTCACTACCAATTTTTTTTTTTTTCATTTTACTTGATGAAAAGTAGGTAACTCAACTTTGTAAGTGGGTTGAGTCACTTTATTGATGGGTTATGGGTAGTTTGCGCTGGAATTCAAGGAGGTCTTTTTGGAGGATTCTTTGATGGAAGCTGGGGGTGTCGCTGAGGTGAAGGTTGTTGGAGTATGTGTTCAAGTGGAGGGTTTCACCATCCTTATACCAAGGCTAGGTTTTGAAAGGGAATTTGTTGCCATGGCATGGGTGAATATGGGGAAATATTTTGAGTGTGAGGTCAAAATGAGGGAAATTATGGAAATGATGACATTGGTGACAATATCCTATGGTAGAATAGAATGAGAACCTGACATAACCACCATGGAAACTCTAGAGAACCCACAAAGTGTCTTATTCAATGGCCAAACAATAACTCCATATTGTGAGAGAATGATAACCTGACATAACCACCATGAAAACTAAAGAGAGCCCACATAGTGTCTCATTATAAATTCAAGCAGTGAATCATATTGGAATCCAAAGTTTACTTATGAATCTCCTCCTTTTACCAAATTTCTTGCAAAAATGGTTAGTGCTTTGAGTGGCTCTTACTACACCACAAAATCTTCCCTATGGATTTCTAACTTTATCCATGCAACTATTTGACCTAATCTAAATGCATCACACTACATATGAGACCCCACAAAGAGGGTAGTCGACAGTTCCTCTTTGCTGATCCCCGTACCATGTGTGTTTCCTAAAAACTAGACTTGCAAATAAATAATTTATGTGCCTTTGACATCTCCTCGACAACAACGTCAAAATGATGGGTTGTTTTATTACCCTAGAAAGAGCAATAAAAGAGACTGTGCATTAATTGTCAACCCAGAGTTCAGATGAACTTGCGAGATGTTGTGCATTGTATGTGCAGGTTCTAAGTTCTCTATTTACAACGGGTTATCTATATTCTTCTACAGAAAGTAAATTGCATTGCTATCTAGGAAATGAAATGACATGGTGGAAAATCAAGCACACCCCACTTGTGGGAAAAGTAAACACACCACACTTGCGAAAAAGTAAACACACCACACTTGCGAAAAATAAGCATGAATGACTGTGACAATTCAACTAGTCCTTGACTCTTTGAGGTAATGCGTAATGTTACCATGCTCTATTTCACTATTGTTATTATCATTTCTCATCATGTATAAGTCTATGTTTTGCATTGAATCAAACAAATATAAAAGAGAACTCAAAATGAAGAAAGATACTAAGCTATAGAATTAAAAGAGCATGTAATCTACAAAAATAACCCACATATCCACAACTTTTTCTCTCTAGCGTGCCCCCCCTCTAGAAAGTTAGATGCTGGGATCTGCTATAGAAAATTTAAATGTTTAAATCAGTAGTAAATAAACTCACAATGACCATTATGAAAGTTGCAAAATGGAGTCATAAGAGATCTATATTTTCTTCCTAAAATTCCATAGCTTCTATATTGTGCATCGTTTCTCCATTCCATCCACTGTCCCCAAACATGAGAATGGGACTGGTTTATATAACTTAAATTATAATCTATTTATATCTGCTTGTATTTACACAAATCCCTAAATCTATGGGTATGTAAAAGTTGTCTATTAAACACAAAATGCATTTTTAGGAAGGATGTACAGTCCAAGGGCATTAAGATGCCAACACCACATGAATTCCAAGGTAGAAATTTCTGGGCATGGTTAAATGAAGTCAAATTGTTCATAGATTCGCTCCTTTCCTTTGTTCAACTGTTCGTTGGGTGATGTCGACTTGGTTTCCTTCGATTTTGGTCTTCATTAATCTCTAAAGAATCTTCGTCTTTCCATTTCATCCCTAGATTTTGCAACCTGTGATCTGCTTGGTCATTCCTTACAGTTCATAGTTAGCAACTTTATTTGAATTCAGAGATAAAACATCAAACTTCTACCTTAATTTCATCATATAAAAATGAAAATATAAGAAACACAATCAATTTTTACCTTTATACAATAGATGGCTAGGATGGGTGAAGAATGTCATATATGAGGGTTAGGTATGGCTTAAAAAGACTCAAACATTATCCAAATAGAGACAAAAAGGTATCATTTTGGGATCCCATAAATAATTTTTCTCCATAAGATATCCCATGAGAGGAAAACCCATAAGGATTTCATAGCCAATGCTTTTCTGAAATCCACAATTATTTTTAACCCCCATCCCTCAAGGAACTTGGGTAGGGAAATCTACAACCAACTAACAAGGTGAGACCCAAGATTTCGATAGAGCCTTTCCACACATAGTTGTAAATAATATTTTGGATACAATTTAGGATAATCATAGGAATGAGGGCCAATAAATTCCAATATATATAAATTCCACACTGTGTATCCCCAAAAACTGGTCTTAGTGCCTTTGTGTTTTTTTTTTTTTTTTTAATTCTGTAGATCCCTCTTCTTTCCCTTTCCCTTTTCCTCTTCCTCCCTCTTTCTTCCCCACAAACTGTTTCTTGTTTTGTTTTCAATATGCATTGGACGCTGAACAATTATAACGATTCCCATTCTGAACTGTTTTCCAACCGTTTCTTTCTTTCCCAAGATGAGTTGGATGTTAGGTTGTTTCAATGGTCCAACTTCTTCTCTGTTTCCATCCAAATGCCTCCTCTTTGATTTTTTCGCCATATTCCACAGAATCCACGTGGAGTATTCCACATTATAACCCACAACAACGTAACTAGACTCATACCCCTAGGCTTGTAACACTTCACGGTGTTGCGACAATTGGGATTATGCACAATGTTGCAACAACGTCTTCATGGTGTTGCAGCAACTGGGATTTCACATAGTGTTGTAGCAACTGAGATTTCACACAATGTTGCAACAATGTCTTCATGGTGTTGCAACAACTATAGTTGTGGCACAGTGTTACAACAACTGAGATTTCACACTTGATTTGTTGTAACAAATGGAATCTCAAAACTTGACATGTTGCAAAAATTAGAGTCTCAACACTTATTCCAGCCTACATTTGCAAACATGAAATTGAAATGTTTTTGGTTGACACAGATTGCTTGAGGCCAAAGATGCTCCTGCATCAGGCATCATTGGTAAGAAAAAAATGAGATCCAACTCATGTCGTGGTAACAATAGATTCTACAGAGGATGAAGATCCTTGTAGGCATGTCAATTCTTTTTCATAAACCCATGATGCATCTTTAGAACCCCTGTTTTTCCACTTAACTAGATACTCGTAATATTCCTTTCTCCATATCCTCTTGTTAACCCTCTTTGCCAAGATTTGTTCTAATTCTTTGACTAGTTTTATAGGCATCTGTTTCTTCCATTCAGTCATGGTACCTTTTTCATCATTCTCTGCTCCCTCATGAAACTCGTACAAATCGACCACATTGAATATGGGAGAAATTTCAAAATCTTCCGACAACTCTAACTTATATGCATTATCAAAAATCTTTCTCAAAATTCGACATGGTCCAGTTTTTTTGTAATTCAATTTATTATACGTACCTATGGGAAATATCTCTTTCCTTAGATGTTCCATTACCAACTCCATTACCAGCTCTCCTTCTTCAAAAACCTTTTGTCTTCTTCACAAATCTCCTCCCTGTTTATATTTGATATTTTTCTATTGTAGCTTTCTCTTAACTTGATCACGCATCTCCTATAAGCTCTCTGCAAACTCACTTCCATTAGCACTCCTTTTGTCCTCCAGATTCGATAATTTAACCAAATCAACAACTCCTTTTGGTGACCCGCCGTAAACAATATAAAATGGACTCTTTTGAACATATCTATTAACATAATCATTATAAGAAAATTTAGTCTACACCAAGATCAAATCCCATTGTCCTGGCTTCTCCCCACTCAGACTCCTTAACAAATTTCCAAGACTCTGGTTCACCACCTCGGTATGTTCATCCGTTTGAGAATGATATGCATAACTATACAATATTTTGGAATCCATCTTTTTCCAAAGAATCCTCCAAAAATGCATAGGAAATCTTGTATCCCTATCAGGAGTGATACTTCTTGGTAGTCCATGTAATCTCACAATCTCTTTGAAAAATAAAACAACCACTTTAGTATCATCATTGGTTTTCTTGCATGATATGAAATGTGCCATATTTGAAAATATGTCCACTACAACCATCGTAAAATCATGATCTCTCTATGTCGTAGGCAGTCCCAAAAAAAAGTCTATACTCATATCTTCCCATGGCCTCTCGAGTACTGGTAGTGGTGTATACAATATGATGTTCTAACTCCTTCCTTTTGCTAGTTGGAAAATTCTACAACACTCAACAATTTTTTTCACATCCTTGTTGATGCTAGGCCAAAAGTATATTTCCTTAACAAATGTTATGGTTTTATCAATGCCAAAATGTCCACATAAATCTCTGCTATGCAACTCTCTAACAAGATTCAACCGAAATGAACTCCAAGGAATGCAAAATCTTTGGTTTTTAAACAAGAAACCTTCTTGGATGTGGAAATCCAAATGCGGTGTCCTATCAATGCTCCAAGGCACTTTGCATGCTTTCCAATCCTTTGCAAAATATGTGTCTTATGCATACATTCCAAGCCAATAACTTCTACTGACAAAGTATTCATCAATATTCCTCTCCAAATCAATGCATCTACAACTTTATTTGACTTTCCAGACCCGTGCTTCAAAACAAACAAGTAACTTTGAAAAAATTCTACGCATTTGGAATACTTTTTATCTAACTTACCTTGACTATTGATGTCTGCAACACCTTATGATATGTAAATACGACAAACTACTTCAGTAACAAGTAATATCGCCATTTCTTCAAAGCTTGTTCAATTGCATAAAATTCTTGATCATAATCGTAATACTTCTTCTTAGCATCATTCAATTTCTCGTTGAAGAATGCAATTGATCTTCCTTCTTGTCTCAAAACTGTTCCAATCGTAGATCCACTTGCATCACAATCTACTTGAAACACTTTATTGAAATCTGGAAGTGCCAAAAAATATCGTTCAATCACCTTTTTATTCAAGTATTCAAATGACTTCATGGTCCCTGTCGTCCACTTGAAAATCCCCTTTTTCATGCATTCAGTAAGTGGTGCATAGATCTCGCTGAAATTTCTGATAAACATCTTATGAAATCTTACCAATCCATGGAAACTTATCACATCAAGTGCACACTTAGGTGTTGGCAACTCCAAAATAGCCTTAACCTTTTTCATAATCCATCTTCAAGCCTTCCTTGGAAATCAAAAATCCCAAGTAAACTAACTTCTCTTTCAGAAACACATATTTCTTCAAATTTATCAGCAATTTCTCTTCTCTCAATCACTGTAACACCTTTCTCACATGCTATAGGTTTTCTTCTTTGGTTTTACTGAAAATAAAAATGTCATCTAAGTATATAACAACAAACTTACCCAAAAATGATTTTAAATCTTCATCCATAACTCTTATTGTCGCAAGAGTTGGTTCTAGGTTGTAATAGAGCCAAGCCTTAGCACATTTTAAATGAAAAAATAAGTTATCACTCATAACTTGATTTGGGTTGCGTGCAAGTAAATTCTGAGATAACCACGAACCACTTTTGATTAGAAACTGCCCCTTCCAACCCGAGAGGGATCTCTCAAATATATGTCACGATAGGATATCCAATAAGCTTAACAACGGGCAGATCTATGGGTAACAAAAAGTTTTGAGGATTTTAGGGTTGATGGGTTGGACCAGGAGGTAGTCCATTGGGCATGGAGTCAAATGATCAAGCAAATAATAAGAGTGTTTCAGAAATGGAAATCCATGGAGCAGAGGCGAGATAGAAGATGATTACAAAGAGAAGGATTGATAAAAGTATGGCAGTAGAATAAAGAGAAAACATATCAATACACAAGGAGAACTTAGCGATGAGTGAATTCCAAGCATAAATCAATGGAAAGAGATGGTTGGGACAGAGCATCTAGCAAAGGATGAATTCTGAACCTTGATCTCTGCAAGAAAAAACCTATAACCAGTCTGCAACAGAGCATCTAACATAGGATGAATTCTATTACAAAATAGTTACAAATCGAGAAGAAAAGATATATAGAATAATATTGAAACTAAGAAAATGGACAAACTCTGCAAGCAACATCACAGGAATCTCTAATATGGATAAAACATGCTTCTGCAATCTTTTATTAAACTGAAAATGAAAGCTACAACCCAGTAGTACTACTCCTGTGTCTTTCCCCCCCTTTTCATTTTACAAATATGCCTAATATATGTATTGAGGTCGAAATCCTCTCTAATCTAAAAGATAACAACAGTTACAACCAATTCTTGAAACTTTCTGCCATAGAAAATGGGCCAAACTGCTGAAAACTGGGGCTGTGGTTATGGCTCTGCATCTCTCGAATCGTGACATGTGTGTATAAATTGAAAGAGGATTTTGTGCATCTGTTTATTCTGAGAAAAAACCTCTCTTAGTTTCCTGAGATCCATTTTCATTTGCCCCAAATCTGTATTTAACAAACATGTGTCAAAACAGGAAAATATGAAATCCAAAAATTAGGGCTCAGAGATGGATTTGATTCTCCCAATATGTGACACCTGTAGGAAAACTGAGAGAGGCTAATGATCTCTGATGTGTTAGGCACAAAATCCTCCAACGATTTCTCAAAATGATACTCCATTCGCTCAAAATCATCATTTGAAAATGATGACTCAGCACAGTAAAAAATGCCACATTTCTAAAAACGAACCTCATATTTCAGGGGACTTTTGAATGCCTTCCCAAGATTGAAATGAAATTCTGAAGACACCACTGAAAATATTAGGATTTTTAGATGTCAATCGACTATTCGAACGCGGAAAAAGGCCTCTCCACGACTGAAAAAAATGTGTTTTTCTAAAGCAGTTTTGCATATGACTGGAGTCCCGACTTCGGGTTTTTGGGTTTCGAGGTTTTGGGTATCATCTCTTCAAGAGTTATGAAATGCAAGGAATCCTGAATCACGATGGGATTAATTAGACAATAATAATTCATATTAATCTCTTAATTAATCACGATTATCAATCAATCTTTAACCTTTCGTAGATTTAAGTGTCGGGACTTCGATAATGCTTGACACGAGAAATCCTGAATCATGAAATTGCGATGAGATTTATTAAAATTAATCTTTCTTAAACTTTAATTAACCTGGCTTATCCTTTAATACTTTAGTGAATTTAGGGTTCGAGGCTGTAGTTATTAAAATATCTACGTTGGCCAAAAATCCTGGACTCGTGAGCTTTTTCTCCATGTGGCTTAATGCTCGATGTATGCGGTCGTTCCATTACCAATGCTTCCATTCATTCTCCTTGTGATCCAATGCTCGAACATATGGTACATTTCTTTGATTCCCATGTGAACCCTGTCTTTGGATTTTTTGTGAGTTGTCTTATGACTGTTATACTGCTGTGGCATTTAGGGTTGATTTCGACGTTATTTGACTGAAGATGACAGGTAGAAAACATTCAGTGATGTGCGTGACAGAAAAATGTCCATTTTCTCACATCTACGCTTTCGGTAGTTAAACACTATAAATTTTTTCTCTCCTAAGTTACCGAAAGAAAAAATTTCAATATTTGTTACAACAACTCTCATGAATGTGCTGGGTGCATTACCTATCCAAAATGACATAATTAATCACTCAAATAATCCGTCCTTTGTCTTGAATGATGTCTTCAATTCATCAACTTCCCTTATCCAAATATGATGGTAACCACTCTTCAAATCAATCTTTGAAAATTACTTGGACCCACTCAAACAGTCCACATGGTCATCCATCCTTGGTAAAATAAATCTTTACGTGATAGTAATATTTTTAATAGCTCATGAATTAGTGCACATTCTCCATTCATGTCCTTTCTTGGGTGTTGAAACTGTAAGTATAACACATACTCAAAATTATCAGTCCTCCATCAAGCAGCTCTTGCACATGCTTATTTACTTCCTCACTCTCTGCTAGAGTCACCTGATAAGGATCTTTATTCGGTAGACTTGATCCCAATATCAAATCAATATGATGTGATATACTTCTCAAGGGAGGTAAACTTGCTGGTAATTCATCTCCAATGATATCCTTAAACTCATCCAACAAAGGTTGAATTTTTGGTGGCACATATTTCATCTTTTCATTATCCATAACTTTTCTTGGCATTAAGGCCAAATAGAAATGGGTCCTTTTTTGTTCTCTTAAAAATTCTTTGGCTGAACACATCATAATGCCACTATTGCTACAAATATTTTTGCTTCCCTTTCCCTTGCTTCAATTACCAATTGACTCAATCTCCACCATTGGCTCCAATCTATATCTTTGTCCATCTTTTAAAAATTCATAAGTGTTCTTCCTTCCATCATGGAAATCTTTTTTGTCAAACAACCATGGTCTTTCGAGTAGTACGTGACAAACATCCATCTCCACTATATCACATAATAATTGTTCACTAAAATTTCCAATATGAAAACTCAACAAGCATTGCTTAGTCACCGTCACTTGCTGTCTTGTTTTCAACCATGAGACCTTATA
>SNQJ01S0001850.1:839948-870761 GCA_010110895.2 Picea sitchensis
GACTCATAACTTGTCCAATGTTTCTGACTTAGAAGAGATTTGTTAGGGCATCGTACATCTTCTTTGATGAGTCAAGATGAGAGATGTAGGGTATCAAGTGGTGTTTTATGGAATCCACTATGATACTCATGGCATTGATGTCAACATCTTTGAACTTCTCCATAGCTGCAACGTTCTGCGGTTCCTTCTCTTCTCCTCCTTTAAACTCTGGCTTCACGATCTTTCCTTTCACAATATCCAACACTTTATTCTTAGCAAGGATGAGGTCAATGCTTGTCTTCCATGCTCTGAAGTTAGAGGCTCCATCTAGCTTGTTCTCAGACTTCATAGAGTTTGTCATGGCTTGCTTGACTTGCTCAAACCCTAGATTTGACCGGAAATCCAAACTTCACGTCTTGGCCTTCTGAGTGTACCAGGAGATGCACTGGGCTAGTGTGCACTGATCTATCCAGAGATTAGGTCAATCTCGTCACTTAAGGTGCCTTGACAAGAGGTTTTAGGGTTTCTGCAGCTGCTTCTGCTAGTGACCCTAGCTGTAGTGCTTTTGGAAACTGCTCCTGCTAGTAACTCTAGCGGCAGTTCCTCAATGAGCTCAATGTCTAGCGACTATGTTTCCTTCCAGCATTTTAGGCTGATTGAAGGGGTGTGGGACCATAACCTGTTAGAATATAGAAGACAGTGTGCTCATTTTACCATTGACGATACCTTCGTCACCAACCCATAGGCCAAAGCCTCCCTCTGAGCACCTTAACCTTGACTAAGAATTACTCCAGAAGCAAACCCTAGGCTAGATAGCCAAACAAAGAGTAGCGCATCAATCCCCAAGGACAGTGCATCACAAAAAGCTGATCAGATGTTCCAAACCCTAGCCAAGAGATATTCAAGCCAATACTGAGAACTAGCTGCTACTAACGCTGCACCTGCAACCCTCCTCCAAACCTGTGCACTAGACTGCAACTACAGTGCGCACCAACTGGGAAACTGCAATTCTGAGATGATGGAAATGAGAACTGGCGCCCTGTATTTACAGTAATCCTGCCAGTTTTGCTGGGGCCGACTTCTCCTTCTGGGTATGTGTCTGTTCAGTATATTATTATTATTTCTGGCTGACTTCTTCTCTTGGAGGCTAATACATGGGAGGATTGAGTGTGCACACCCTCATTATTAAACACACACATACACCCTAAAAAAATACATGGGAGGATTGAGTGTGCACACCCAAGAAGGATTAAGTGTGCACAACCCCACCAACAAAGAATCACACCTTCAACCTTGAAAAAGTGAGTGGTGGAGTGAGTATATATATCCTCATAATACACATTTTCACACTCAAAAATATAAATCATAAATATCTACACTACCCACCATCAAAAACACATATACACATTAATAAATATATAATCAATTAATAATAAAATACATATACCCTACATGTAAACTCTCACCACCCAGAATAATAAATAGTAAAATATATAAATGTCGTGTAACTATACATTACAATCTTCATTAAAATATCATTTCAAACACTTCTCATTGAAGCCGATAAACATGAACATTATCCAAAAACTTTAATCCCCACCATTGAAAGAATATTGTGACCATGGAAAAATGTCGGCCACCGTCGAAAGAATCTGATTTACCATGTAAAAATGTCGGCCAATATCTCAGAACGGAAGAAAAAGTACAGTGATAAAAGTTAACGGTCTGTAAATTTTTTTATTCCCCACCATTGAAAGAATCCGATTTATCCTGTAAAGATGTCGGCCACCATTGAAAGAATCCGATTTATCCTGTAAAGATGTCGGCCCATATCTCACCGTGAAATTGAAGTGGAATGGAGAATATTACATTTGGGTGTGTCTGAGATGGATAAATTATCGCAGAGATGCCGCTCCCCGTCTAATCTTCAACTGTTCCTCTTCTGTTTTAGTGCCCTGCAACACACTGTTCGAGATCGAGCTCTGGTGGGCTCAATTCCCGGTTGGATACTGATTTGATATATATAGTGCGAATTGTTAGTGGTTTATATATTTACTTCCTTGCGGTGATAGAAACGCTCAATCTCTGAGCATCCCTTGGCTCGTCGAATCTCTTCCGGTGGCGGCGAGGGCCAAGGGAGAGAAACTGAGGAATATAGGCCTCTGGACTCTGATCCAGAGGCCTACATTTCTCAGTTTCTCTCCCTTAGCCATCATAAGCTCTTCTGCCAGAGCTACTAATTATCGGCTTCGACGAGTCCATAGTTGAAGGGATCCAAGGAGGATCATGCGCTCGCTCGGGGATTGAGCGTTTCTATAACCTCACGCAAATAAATACGGCTCTGATGATGGCGGTAAAATCCCCACCATCCGATAAGCGTGTAAAGAGTACGAAGGAAAGCAATCAAAATTTTCAGGTGGGTAATGCTATAGATTCCATTGATAGGTGTTCCAGTTTCAGTAAAATATCGGGCAGCTCATGTCGTTGCCATTTTCATCTGGGTGTGCAGGCGCAGGGTTTGTATCGAAGCATCGGTGCATGTGGCGCTGTGCAGGCCTGGAAATCACAGCCCTTCAATTTTCCGTCGTCCTGGCGTTTTTATAATTTTTGTTTAACTGGTCTTTCTAATTTGTAAAAGTAGTTTACAACTAGCCCAGCCACTTCACCCGTGGCTGATGAACGCCCAGAGGCGATAACATCTTGTCACTGGATATTTTGTAGTCTGCCACAGCTTGTCACTTGATATTTTGCATTCTGTCATAGCAGTTTGCAAGTCAGTGTATAGTAGGAAATTTATGACTTAGCAAGAGCCGAGAAGTCCCTAAACCTATCTAAGTGGAACCTCTATCCCAAGAGACGGTACTCTTTGTGGGAATTGAACCCTAGTGGGGAGGATAACAAACATGCTACCCAACTAAGCTAAAAACCCTAATGATTAACTGATACAGAATGACATACTCTTAGGTTATTTGTGCTAATCTTATTCTTTAATTAGTAGACAAAACAAAAAATATTTAAAAAAAATGTAGTTAAATCTCTGTCACACATTGCTTATTGCTTATTTCTAATGAAAAGACTGATTAATCTGAAAGTTTTCAGATAAGTATAGGCCTCTCTACATAAATATTTTTTTAATTATTTTCCTACTTTGATAATATAGTATTGGCATGGGCTGGTGGCATCGGAACAGAGACAAAATCGCCTGCAGGCGTCATGAGCCCAAGGCAGTCGTGGCTATGCTATGTCTCCTTGTCTGTGTTGGAATTGTGATTCACTGGAATTGCTTAAAACTGCTTATGAAATAGGCTTTCATACTTAAAAATCAAGAATAGGCAAGAAAAATCATCTGTGGAACTAATTTTAATGTGTGGTGCTTATAAATCTTAGTGATCCCAATACATATATCATTGATTTCATATCTAAGTCCAGGTAGATTTGCATTAAAGTTTGCTGAGCTCTGTATCAAGTATTTGAATTCCACATAGTTAATTAGTAGCAGCTTCATAACTTTTAGGTGATATAGGTGTATGTTAGACGTGTGTATTTGTTATTTTAAATTTTTTGATATGCAAGTTGATTCTATTTTTTTTAAAAATATTAATTGTTTGAACAAAATTTCTCATAAATGTAGAGAATTTCAAATGTTTATATAAAACATGTGCAAACCTCAAACTTTCTTAAGTGTATTAGCATATGTATTTAAAAATCATTTTTTTCAATGTGTTCAACTAGAAAAACATAGGTATTAGTATATGTATTTAAAAATCATTTTTTGAAAAACTGAAAGAAACATACTAATGCACTTTATCACATCACATATCTTAAAAAATCATTCTTTTCAATATGTTCAACTGAAAGAAACATGCTAATACACTTTATCACTTAACATATCTTAAAAATCATTCTTTTCAATGTGTTCAACTGAAAGAAACATTGCACTTTATCACATGACATATCTTAAAAATCATTGTTTTCAATGTGTTAAAACTGAAAGAAACATACCAAACATACCAGTGCACTTTATCACATAACATATCAATTTTCTTATAACAACACGAAGCATGGATGACCAAAAGAATGGTATAACATGTATTTTCATTACATTGTTTGAAGATAACATACTTGTATTGATTGCAGTTTTGGCTCAAATAAATGGCAATTGGAATAAAGTGGTAATATTGAAAGGTTGATTATAAATATTTTTCATTTAATATCAAAATATACATTTAAATAAATGACAACTGGAATAAAGTGGTAATATTGAAAGGTTGATTATAAATATTTTTCATTTTTCATTTAATATCAAAATATACATTTAAGTATATTAAGTTATTTCTTGCCATTTGTAATAAGTCTAGAATTCAATTATATGTCAATTCTCTTATTGAATATTTGTTTCCTTTTCTTGTGCATTTAATCGAGTTTGAATAAATATCCCTCGTCTTTCATAGGTTCTTGATTCAGTGTCAAGTATATGTGTACATGATATTCCTTCGGTCCTATCTATAACAATATATCATAAGGTATTATTCGAAACACGATACTACAGATATATATTATATGAAAATGAAGATCCACTTTACCTTAACACCTATAACATGCCATCCCTAAACAACCATCCTAGGCTAGGAGTACTTCACCATGAACAAGATCTATTTTATGATACCCTAGTAATATGTGGTTATTCAAAATGTAAATGGGTTAAAAATGAACTTTTAGAGTGTCACTTCGTCCCATTATGTTCATGATTGACCTCAAGTTAATGATCTGATACCTCCCATTGATCTTAAAGATCCAATATGTGACATAGAAAATGCATGTAGGAATTATTCCGTTGAGTTTGAAATTTAACCAACCCATCTCCTTCAATTGAGTCAAATGAGATTTCTAGTGAGCCAATGTATTATCAACCTAATGTTTTTCACCTATTTAGTATTGAATATTTTCATTCGAAAAACATCATAATGGAAGTCATAACCCTCATTTCCATCATCATGTGACCAAGTAGTATCACCATACTGAACCAATTCAAACCATAATTTGACCAAATAAATCACAGTGCATTGCACTATTTCCTTAATTTTCTCCATCTAGAGTGCACAAGAAATCCATTACAATTTTCTCTATGGTATTAAAGTAAAAAAAAACATTATTTTATCAACTCATTAATGCATGTGTGCCCTTCAAACCAATGTAGTGGGTAAGTGTGGACTAGATGTCAATCCGTTATTGTTACTTATAGGTTTGATATAATCTTCTTTAATCATCCTCATCCCAATACTTCATTAATACATTGGGATAGTTCACATTGAAACTAACTCCATAAGGTCCACCATTTCATCTATAAATAAAGCCATTGAGGTCACAAAAATGATCCATAATCCATAGTAAAGTTATGTTTCCAAAATTCCTTTAGAGATATTTAACACCCTAGCTATTGTCCCTCTACCATCAAGAATTCCCTCATTCTACCAAGCTCGGAGTTCTAGCACACAAGGAGGTAAAGAACCCATTCCCAAGGGTGGATTTGGAGCCCATCTAGCTACATCAAATCTTTCATAAGCTGTCATATTGGTAAATTCCTTCCATTACTTAATAAAATCATTCATTCGTTTATATGGTTACGTTTGGAATTTACTTTTATTATGCATGGTTTTGTTGTTGTCCTTTCATTAAATATATTTTGAGTAGAATAGTTTCTTACTAGTGTTTTATTATTATTTCTTTCATTTTTCGATGATATAGTTTACACAACCATTAAGAGATTTTGACACACCCTTATGAAAAAAATCCACAAATAGATTAATGACTCCATTAGGGAAGTTGACCCTTGTCTCATTTCCTTAGTTGTGTGTGTGCTTCCTAGGTATTTTAGTAGGTTAGTGTCCTTTCTATTTTTTTTTTAATGTTTATTGCTTATTTATAGCCTTAGTTTCTTAAATGATTTGGGTGGAAACCATAGTTTTCTATGTTGACTACAAGATGTCCATAACATAGTTTTCTTTTAGAAAGTTTTCTAGGTAACTTTACTAGAATTTTTTTGTGTTAGCATGGTTTATGGGGCCATTTTCAAAGTTGGGAAATCTTTTTCAACTTTTTTTTTCTTTTCATCTTCAATTTTATGTTTTATCAATTTGTATGATTGGTCCATTCAACTTATTTCCAAATTAGTATTGTTTATTTTCAATATAAGCATTGTAGGTAAAACAAAATGTTATTAATCTTTAGTATTTTATACCTTTAGGGTTTCTAATTGACTACCTATTTCTCTTTTTACATTTATTTTAGAATTTTAGTTGGTTGTTTCATTACTTTAGATTTACTTAAAATTGAAACAAAGATGAGATAATGAATAAATCCTTTCATTTTGAGTTTTAGTAATAATTTTTCCAAATCTAAATTATTTCTCAACCATGAATCACTACATTTTCAGCATATAGTCCATTATTTGTTTGATGGTCTTAACGTTGTTTAATTATGGAAGTTTATTCGTTAAAGAACAAAACTCCTTAATTTTTGACTTCTTATTCAAGCTTCTTTTTTATAAATTTTAATTTGCATTTTAGAGTGCACAAGACCATTTCTAATTTACATTAAAAAATTTAGTTGTTGGTTTTTTGTTCTTTAAAAGATTGTTTTAATAAGTTTAGGAAAGGTTTTCATTGGAAAAAGAAAAAAAATTCTTCATCTCTAGTAGTTGTCATATTTATTTTTCTTTTCTTGCAAGTTTTATGCACTAACATATGCATTTCCAACCCATGGAACATATGGGGGAAGACAAGTTGTTTATTAGGACGACTCATTTCACTTAAGTTGAAGCTCAAACAAAAATAAAGCTTCAATTGCTCATAGTCACTTGATATGATTCAATCTTACTTCAACTAAATATGGCTTAGACAGATAACCATTTGACAACATGTATATTGAACCGGAATATTATTTCTTAATGTTATGTATATTATGTAGCAAGTAGATAATCTAGAAATGTAGCAATAAGTAATAGTGATATTCTTCTATACTTATGCATATGTTAATTATGTAAAAGTTTTTGTGAATATCATAATGATAACCCCTTGGTTATTCTTGATTGTTGGGTTAATCCCCTTATGGTTGTTGTTGAAAGGACATAGTGCTAAATTCCTCAATAAAGTCCATTTATAAGATTAATTTATCATTATACCACCTTTCAAATCAAATTGATATAAACTCCCCCACCCAATTTCCTTTAACATCTACCAACTTTAGAATATGTGACAAAACAATTACTTACATAATTGGAAACCTATACTTTTGTCCTTAAACCCCATCATGGGGCTTATAACTTTTAATGTGGTTTCTCTTGTTATTTTTAAAATTTTGTTCATTATTATAATTCTTAACATTTAAAATGTTTATCATAGGGAACAATAAGAAGAAAAAGTGTAATAATCAAGTTACTGTTCACTATGTTAAAGGTTTTTGTATTTCTCTTTAAAATTTAAATAATTAATGCTTTTCTTTGTTATCAATTAAGAATTAAACATTTCTCTTTAAAATTTGAACAATTTATGTTTTTTTTAAAAATTAAATTCTACAGTTGAATCTAAATGAAAGAAGAATATTTGGTAATTGATTGGAGGTTTAGTATTTTTGACTCCAAGTTCTATGAATATATTGCTAGAGAACATTGACTCGTCTAGATAACTACTATAAAATATTCTCAAAATAAGTGTATTTCTTCAACAAAACATTTTCTTACTAATTTATGTAACATGTATAAAAATTGTTTGACTAGATTATTTGTTATTAGTTTCATTTTTTTTTTATTGTAATGCAATCAAAAGTAGTGGATTATTTTTACTTGTATTTGATTTTAATGGAATTTTCTATCATAGCTTTGAAGATACAACATGAAAAAAACATAATGAGAAAATGGGAAGAGTTTCAAATTACATAATAGAGGAAAAAAAAGTGGTTTCATGAAAAACAATTTCTTGAAATGTGTTTGTAAAATGAATCTTTTAACATTTTAATTTGGATGACACATTTGAAATAAAATATAACAAGTATTCTTAGAAATTTGGTTACGTAAAGATTATGAGACCAACTTGTGTTTACATAGAATATTTTAGATTGAAAACAACATAGGGAACAAAGTACAACTGGAAATCTAACAAAAGTTTTTGCACACTAAGCAATTGAATAAAATGTGAACAACTTATTTTAATTATGATGCAAATGACATTGTTATAATAGATGATTCACTTGAGAATGTGATAAAAATCCCAAAGAAAATGTGATCCATGCTACTTCATTCGAGTCAAAAAACCAAGATGATAAATGGTTGATAGTCAATCTATGGAGAACACTAAACCAATTTTTTGAAAGATCTTCAACACCCT
The DNA here is from genome assembly GCA_010110895.2 of Picea sitchensis. Classification (NCBI taxonomy): domain Eukaryota; kingdom Viridiplantae; phylum Streptophyta; class Pinopsida; order Pinales; family Pinaceae; genus Picea; species Picea sitchensis. Next base: position 848,309 of record SNQJ01S0001850.1, read on the forward strand.
TTAATAATATCTGATGATGAATTTAACCAATATGTGTGTGATATTCCTATATAGAAAAAAATGTCAAGTTTATAATATAAATTCTTGTTAATTTCACATGATTTCCATATTTTTATATTTTGTAGCCCCATAGACAAAATTCTAGTGTTAATATAAATTCTTAGTCATATTGTGTGTGTGATATTATTTCTATATTTTGTAGCCTTTTTCAATTTAAGTTCACTTCTATTTCATAAATTAGTGGTTTGGTGTATCTTTACTAGAAATTTATTTTGTTTATTTCTATCGAGATATTGAGTTATTAAATTTCCATTTCATTTGTTGTATGCAAGTTTAAAGTGCCTCATGATGTTTATAACTCTTTAAAATTTGTGTTTTAAATGGTGGTTTTATGTCTCTCTATATAAATTTTTTATTGAAAGAAATTAAAAAATTGTACTAGCTTGTATATGGAAATTGACATATACTTATTTTGTTTTCTTCAATTGGGATGTTTTTATGATATTTTTCAATTTCCATTTAACTATGTTTGCAGAAATCCATTTCTATACAAATGGAAACAATTGATAATAGCTAGCAATTTAATTTTTTAAAATGTTTTCAAAAATCATGTTTTGATGTCATTAGTTAACGAAGTGTTGAAGTGGAGATATGTTAATAATGTCATATATGTGTCCTAAATGTATATGGGTGTTAATATCAATCTGAATATATTTTTGATGTTCGAAATGGAAGGAGTCTTCTTCTCATCATACTTCATAAATGAACTAAGTTGTAATATTCGAAGAAAACCAATTTGGGAGTTTGGTGGCCGATCATATTTTTTGAGGCCTTTCCAGTCATAAGTACTGAAATACTGCTTAAATTTTTATGATGTCTCAATATGGACACTAGATGTTACTTACAAGTACATTTGACAAGTACTTGCGAAATATGCAATTGTTATAGAAGACTTTGAAACATGGGACATGCCCCATTGTTGTATGAAAACAATAATCAATGCAACAAGTACGATACAATTTTACTAGAAAAGGTTAAGTGATGTGTGGTCTCAATATGGAGATAAATATGATAAATCAAATGCATTTTTATTAGATACATCAAATCCCTCACAATTCGTCGGATATTAGTCAAACCACATCTTAATAAAAACCTATACAAGATGGAATAAGAAAGATACTTGGATTATGCATGTTCTAATCCCCCTTTTCCATTATATTAAAGAGAAATTTGACTACATTCAAATGCTCAGTAGAGTGTTGACTTCATTGTGGTATATGAATATCATAAACTTCGAGAAATTCATTCACATGTACATTACAATTTTCAATACAACATGGACATTTGTTAGTGAATCAATGTGTAAGATTTTAGATATTTTTTAATATATGGGAATTAACAATGAAATTTAGATATATTATTTTATATAACTGATTTTGGATTAACCTTTTTTTGCTAACACATTTGATTTTCCATCACATAATTTTTTGTAAATTGTATTTTTAAATCAATTATTTATAATAGCAGTCATCTCAATATATAACCATCAAGGCACAAAGTCATTTTATAAATTTTATTTGACTTTATGCATGCATTAATATGAGTTTATAAATGTGATATGTAATATTTGTAATTAAACTCCATGTAATTATACGAGTGTTTATTATATAAAAAGAGATTTCATTTACTAGATAATGAGTGATAGGTTGACCATTCATGCTAATAAGATATGGACAATGGATGAATGATGTTACACCTCAGATTATTTGCAGTGTACCCTACATTTTTTCACTATATGTGACCACTCTGATGAGTCCAAAGTGTGATGATTTCTTTGTATGCGACCATGATGGGATAATTGATGTACAAGTGCTGGTTAGCGATTTCTCATATCCCCTTAAGTGGATGGTCATGGAATATCCTTTTAGTCCTCATTCTAAGGGTGTTGGGTTTTATTGCTCCGACCAACTATCCCTTGGAGGTGGTAACTCCCTCCATGTCGGACATTTATGTATTGGGTAGGTATGCAGACATTATGAAGTGGATCTACTAGGATACATGATTTACAAGGGCCCTAACTATTCACTTATTATTGTGCCATGTAAAAGGTGATTGCACTTTGCAAGGGTTGTCACACTCATGGTTTAGCACACCTATTTTACCCCACATGGACCCTCTATTTATTTTGTATGTACCTTTTGATACCTTTTTGTGCTTTCATTTTTTCCCTCCCACATTCTATTTTCCCCACTTCTTTACTCCTTTTCTTTTCCCCCTTCTGTACCTCCCATTTTTCTCATTTCCTTTTATCCCTTCTTTTTCCCTTTCTTGGTTACTATACTTAGAAATATTCCAGTCTACGGACCTTCGGTTTCGTGGGTTGTCACATTTTCATTTCCATCCACTTACTCATGTAAGTCTACTTCAACACTTAGATTTTTTCTTCAAATTTGTGGGTATGCGGGCTCAAACACTTGCTCCTTTTTCTGTGACCCTCACATTGCACTTCAACTTCCATGATCTACATTTCGACCATCACTTAACCTTTAGCTTTGTCACGGGTGCCGAGTTCCAAAGTATTCAATTTTTCATGCACGTTGTTGAGGGAAAGGTATGGATTACCTTACTCAATCATTTTTGAATCTTTCCTGGCTAGGACAAGATAGCCAGGAATGTCACCCGGGGTTTTATAGACTCAAAATATTATCCCAATCTGCAAGTATTAATTACTAAGATTGAGGATGATTTATTAATGGAAATAATATTGCAATATAAAATAAAATTTATACAAGTTTCTGTGATGAACACAGATTTTTTAATAAAGTAAGCATGGAGCTCAAAAAGCAAAAAGTAACCAAGTCACAAATACACATTTATGAGACATAATTGCAATTTGATTTTATTTCATTCCGAGATATCAAAAATGTTTTTCTCTTTACAAAACCCCTGCGAGGGAATGGACCAAAGTTTGATTTAGAGATCCCCAATGAACACCATACAAAAAGACTCCAACAATAAAGTAAAACTGAAATTTATAATCTGGATCAGCTTGCCACAAACTGCAACCATTTTGACTCTCCAAGATATCCTTTACATCCATGAAAATTAATTCACAAACAGGCAAGAATACACAGACTATCAAGGATGGATCAACACCTCTAAAACAAGCGTCTGAAAATTTTGGTTCAATCTTGAACCTTGCTATCTATAATAAGACCCTGCTATCAAAAATAGAATTAGGCTTTGAATAAACTCATAAATTAATGAAAACTGAAACTATCTCATGCAACCAAAGAGAAAACCCTAGTCTTGCTTTCTCCTTCTATTCTCCAAAAAAAAAGAAGGTATGGATTACCTTATTCAATCATTTTCAAATCTTGTCTGGCTAGGATAAGATAGTTGGGAATGTCACCCAGGGTTTTATAGCCTCAAAATATTATCCCAATCCACAAGTATTAATTACTAGGATTGAGGCTGATTTATTAATGGAAAGAATATTGCAATATAAAATAAAATTTATACAATTTTATGTGATGAACACATATTTTACAATAAAGTAAGCACGGAGATCAAAAAATGAAAGTACCAAGTCACACATACACATAAATGAGTCAGAATAGCAATTTGATTTTATTTCATTCCGGGATATCAAAAATGTTTTTCTCTTTACAAAACCCATGCAAGGGCATGGACCAAATTCTGATTTAGAGATCCCCGATGAACACCATACAAAAGACTTCGACAATAAAGTAAAACTGAAATTTATGATCTAGATCAACTTGCCACAAACTGCTGCCATTTTTACTCTGCAATATATCCTTTATCAGCCATGAAACTTAATTCACAAACAAACAAGAATACACATACTATCAAGGATGGATCAACACCTCTAAAACAAGCGTCTGAAAAGTTTGGTTCAGTCTTGAACCTTGCCGTCTACAATAAGACCCTGTTGTCAAAAAGAGAATTAGGCTTTGAATAAACTCAGAAATGAATGAAAACTAAAACTATCTCATGCAACCAAAGAGAAAACCTTAGTCTTGCTTTCTCCTTATATTCCCCCCATTGTCTCTTCTTCTCAATCAACTTTTATTCTTTCCAAATAAGTTGAAGTAGTTCAACTACTTTTTTTTAGTTAAGTTGATTTAACTTGACTAATTAGTTTAGGATAAATAAATAATAATAATATAGTGAAGGGTCTTTAATTAATAATAATTAAGTAGGTGGGACCCCTTGTGACTCCCTTAATTTAATCCTTTCAAATCATAAAATATAACACAAAAAGGATAATCATTTTGACCATATGCCACCCCTTGTAGCTCCCTTAAATATATTTCAAACTAGATATTTAAATATCATAAATAATTTATATCATATCCAAAAAGAATGTATATGTCCACATTATCCACATTATCCATTAAATATCAAAACAAAGCTTGCTGTCCAAAAATACTGAAAACCAATAAGCACTATCTTCATCAACTGAAATCATAAAAAACACATAATCTAAAAACCATATTTGCCACTTTGTGAGGCAATTTTTCTTTTTTCACTGTTGTTTCCCTTATATTTCTTGGAAGTAGCCCGTGGTTGATTAGACCCTTGGGGTTGTATCTTGTTGATCACATGGGAACAATCATCCTTAAAATGCATGCATAAAGACACAAATTTTGAGGAATCATCAGAGGGAGAATAAGGGGAGGCAACTTCTTTTCCTTTATGTTGCACAGATTAGGGAATATCAGTTTTTAGTCTCTTACTAGCATGTGAAGATTGAACTAGTGAAACAACACGACCAATCTAGACATTGGGATTGACATGTGGTGGAAAAGACAATGACATAGTGGGCCAACCAAGATGGTGAGAGACAGGTGGGTTGATGATCTCTTTCCATCCTTCATTTGTGGGGAATTATGGCTACAAGGACACATGTGGAGGAATGAGAATGCCAGGGATGTTCAGAGGAGGCTGGAAAGGGGGTCTTTCTGGTCGAGGGTGCACTATTCCATGACCAATCAAATTAAAGAACCCATCTTGGAACAACTGGTTCAATTCTTGAGGATCAACGTCAAAATGGATAGAAAATCTAGGCCTCCTATGGCCTCGATTCCAATTTCCCCTGCCTCTGTTATTTCCGCCATTGCTACCCCTACTGAAAAAAATCATCCTGTAGAAAAAGTTCGTCAGTAACAAAGCTCTTAATAAACCATACATGACACTCTCCTTACATGAATAAAAAATTGGCTCAAAAATTGACATGAGATACATGCAAATCCATCCATAACAAACCATTCATTAATTTCCAAGTGAACATGGGATTATAGGGTTCATGGGAAATATGGAGGGAGTGTAATTAACGAAAAGTGGTATAATGATAGGGGACTAATACACGAATATTGTTCATCAATTAATCAAATAATTTACTGTGTAATAAAATATCAAAATATCAACGAAAAATGATAGAATGACAGGGAATCAATATGGATATTGTTCAATTGAAAATAAATCAACACATGTAATCAAAACATATCTCTGCCCAGACCTTTAAAGTTTAACAATGTTCCTTTTTCAAAAAAATAATTCGAGCTGTTACTTTCTTTGACAAATTTGCTTGCTGGATTCCAAATTATTTTATGCATATATATATATATATATATATATATATATATATATATATATATATATATGCCCACAATTTTTTAATCACAACAACCATTGTATCCACATAATCATTATATGCCAGTGATAATGAACAATATTGCAATCACAATAAGACACCACAATATCCTTTGAGCCACGACCATTAACTTCAATGCTTAATCCCTTAAAACCAACAGGAACACGCATAAAGTGTTGAAAATCAACTCATATCCATAATTTATTTAGTCATTGTTCAACGCAATCAATTTGGATGTTATAACTCTTATCCGGGCCTCAAACATTTCGCACACATGTGCCACTTTTAAACAATCCACATAATGATTGAAACCAAAAACAATCAATATCTTGAACACAAGCTTCAAATGAATGGACGAGTATGAATTTCTTCCAGAATTAACAAACAAGAGACCAAACAAAATCGTGCCCAGGTACCCAGGCAAGCACCGTGCTCTTATCAACCATCAAATTGGAGTAAATATGATTACAAAGTAATATTCAGGGTTTAAGAAAACAAGTGGAAGAGAAAAAATGTGACTCGACCAGAGATCTTGGCATTTGAATGGAACAAACAACTCATTCTATAGGTGCCCTATGAAAATTTACCATAGAACAATAACATGCAATAATTCTCTCAACTGTAAGGGTTTCAAAACAATAACTTCCAACAAACAACACAAATGAAGCCAACCCCTTTAACAACACTGCAAAATGAGCGACCAAGTATAAACCTGTGCTTGACCAAAAAGTATAAATAATCCTTTCATCAACTTCTGGGTGGAGGTATCTTCATACTGTGCAATATTTTCCAGGAAACTATGTCGGTGAGGACATACCAAGGTAGCTAACAACTCAATTTTTTTCCAAGAAAGGGAAAAAAATACCTCAATCTTCCATCAGAAAAAAACCACAGAGTCGAACATGGCGTGGGAAAACTTAATCATAGAGACCCGTAATGTCAATCCATAGGTGGGGTATTCACAAAGCCTAGATCTTTGGCAAACAACGATAACCAATTTCAACAGAGATTCCAACCGAAGTACAAAGCCATGGAAAAGAAGGATTTTATTCAACCATTCCATGCGAAGGATTACACACAACAACAAGACCGTGACTATTTTCTTTTTTAAACGCCAACAGTCCAGAACAACCACCATGAGAAACCAAGGATGAAAACACCAATACACAGTTCAAAAATATCATAACATCTTGAGAATCACACAGACCATGAGAAACCAGAGCCAACATTTGATTCAAAGGGAAGAGTAACTATCATGGATGGAAAAGTAAGAAAACCCATACCTAGAAAAGCCTGCGCAAGGAAAAAAACAAGACTGTATACCTCCTTCACGATCGAGCAAAGCAGAACAATAACAACTACCAGAGCCAAAACAATGCAAGACTGACTAAGGTGACGGGCTCGAGGGGAGTTTGAGTGACGTGCATTAAATGCACGTCACTTCTCCCTTCCAACTTCATTGAATTATTAATACGATCCAAGCTATTCACCATAGCACTACATCATTAATCAACCAAAAAAAACATTTACCATATCACTTTTGCAAAGTGCACACCCCTTGGTAATATTAAAATTATTCAAATGACCACTTGCTAGGAACACAACACAACATGAAACTCATACAATGCGCATGACCATAGTATCAAGGGTTGAGATCACCCAAATTCTTGCCATGAATAATACAATATCAAAACCAAAATTGAATTATAATTCTTTTATCCGAAAGGGCAGATCATCCAAACCATTTAATGCCATGTTTTAATCATCCAACCAACACATATTACCATAACATTTTTAAACCATGATCTGAAACAAATGAACTGTAGAAGACTGTGTTTCTACCATCACATAAGCAAAAAATATAAGCGCTGCTTATCCACCATATTACCATACGTCTAACAAAGGTGGTCCCCCCCCACTAGTTTAGTATTAATATAAATAAATAATAAATCTCGGCAATCATTTGCAAGCATATCATTCATCGTTGCATTTTTAAGAGTCAATAAACGCGAGTCTGACTGACCTCTCCTCTATGCTTAGTTTATTTTGATCATCTCTACAACCATGGGTTGTGGGGTTGGTGGGTTTGTAGGTTGGAGGGTTCACAAAAATTCTATATTGAAATTCTCTCACACGTCCCTGCCATTACGTTTCTTTTCCCAATACGCATTAAGTACTGTGTAAATGCTAACAACTTTTGTGCATGCCCTAAAAAGGTCCTCATTAATGGCGAAATGATCGAGATTTTTTTAATTAAATTCTCATGTAATCTTCATTTACCAAGGAATTAAACTATTATTATCTTTCAGAAAAGGCTTATTTGTGACCATTACCCAGTTGAAGAAATAGTTCCGTCAACTTAATGGGAACATCAACTCGAAAACAGTTCTGTGGTGACACTCTGAATGTTTTTGGATGCAAAGATCAGAACTTCCAATGGTCGAGAGCATATTGGTATTATTCCTCCCCTCCTATGCACAGAAAGACGAGAACACAATTTAGACATCTGGTATTGCTCATGTTGGTTGTGTTCCATAGGTTTTCGATTGTAAGGAAATCGTAGCATGGTGTGAGGACAAGGACGTACCGAATCAAAGAATCATACAACTCCAGGGACATTCTCCAATTTCTCTTTCACCTCAAGTCTTCCACAATATGTTAAAGCTTCCAAAGTTGTCTCTTACTTTCAAAGGTGAAGATTGCAGATAATTCTCGAAGAAATATAATAATGGGCTCGACCTCCTGCCAGAGTATTTGGAGAATCTCGTGTTTGTCCCAACAGACATAACCATAATCCATGCTGACTCTTTAAAAAATCCCTATCAAGAAATTGCTTGGCTATTTACCAGAGTAGCAGGTTAGGAGAATATTTCTTCTATATCTCAGATTATTCTATATATTCTGTATTTTATAGTCCAAGAAAAAATTATTTTTGATTGGGGAAAGCTCATTTCTATCGAAATTGCTTCCCAATTATCACATTACAAAAAGGATAGGAAAATCTTTATGGCCTCTTATTTGATATTTTTTTATCATGCATTGTTTCCAATTCCCAAATTTGACTATCATTAAAAGGGTAAATTGTGAAACAGACCCTGCTACCTTTTGGTATCAGGCATTATGGAGGCATAAAACCCCTCTATTTTTCTATGAAGTTTATAATAACTTTGTTTCAATTTTCAAAAAACTTTTGTTGGGAGAAAATACTCCCATTATTTTTGTTGACGTTGCCAAATTTTTAGAGAAAAAGGGGACGATAGAGAAAATGGAAAATCATATTATCACAATAATGTTTTGTTCAAAAGAAAATCCTTCTTTTCTTCCATATTATGTACTTGCTAAATTATTTATCACACAGGTAGCAAGACAATATAATTTCTAGCTGCACTTTTTCCATGAGAAAAGGAAAAAACAATGTATTCCTCTTCCATGGAAGATTGGAGAACTTGTATTGAGAAACATAAATAAATTGATGAATTTTCAAGTCACTTTAACAATGTGAGTTTCAAATATGATGAAAATATCAAAGGTTTTGATTCAAACAAAATATTTATTGAACATATGTTATCAATAAGGTTTATTAATTCTTTCATTCAAACTGTTTTGAGCGAAGAAGAAGTCAATAACCAGAATACTCCTGTACATAACACCGACGATTTAGAAACATTACTTAGCAGTAATGATCTTTACAAGAAAAAATGAAAAAATACCAGTGAAAGAAGTTCTCAATATCCAGTTGTCACTCCGAAGAATTCTACATCCAGGAGCAGTACTCCAACGACCCACCCAATTAAGAAGTCTGTCAATAATAGTTCTGGTGGAGGAGGAGATAAGAATCCTCCCTCTAGAAAAATTGAAAGTTCACATAAATTGCCTGTGAGAAAGAAAAGAAAAACCCCATTGCACGAGGAAGAAAATAATCTCATAGAAAATGATATTCAAAGATTTTCCTTGGAATATATGGAACTAGAAGTAGACATTGAAAAAATATTTCCTACAATAGAACAACAGGAACATGTTTTCAGAGTGTTGTTTTTGAAAAAGAATCTAAAAAGTTGAATGTGGACAGAATTGACCAGAAAAATAAGAAAAGAAAATCCCACTCAGAGGTCGACCTCAAGTATATGTGATCGTCCCATATTTTTAAAAATTCATAAGGCAATCAGGGACGCACTTGGTGACTCTATTGATGGTTTAGAGGTTGAGAATGCCAGCTTAAAGGAAAATATCAAAGAATTGGAAATTTCCTTGATACCTCTTCTTGTTGATATTATGGTAGCTGCGGGAGGTATTATCATCCACATGTAACCTTTAACAAGACTAGAATATTCCGGGAAGCAAGAGAAACTCTAAAATGTTGTATAATAACCCTAGGAGACAAGTCGACTCAAGAGAATATTTAATATTGAGTTATTAGCCTCTATAAAGAGAAGTCAACCCAATGAAGTGAGATAGAGAAGTATAAATAGAGGGCGCTAGAGCTCATTTGTCACTCTCACTCTCACAACTGCATAATACTAGTGGTGTGCAAGTTTGGAGAGGGAGTGTAGCTGCAGCTGCTGCAACTGGTATTTTGGATTTTGGTTGGACTTTCTCTTAGTTATGGTTTGGAATTTTTGCTTGGTATTTGGTTATTCTTTCTTGGTGTGCTAGACTTGGAGAAAGGTGCACTACCTTGGATGGCTATTGGATTGCTTCCAAAATTATTCTGTCTGTCAAGGTTAAGGTGCTCAGGGGTGGCCTTTGTGTCTATGGTTGGGTGACAATATTGATATATTGGCTATGGTGAAATGAGCACACCTATTTTTTCTAACAGGTTATGGGCCCACACTATCTTCAGATAGTCTAACCACTGGAAGATAGATTGGGAAGTTATTTTTTAAGCTCATTGTGGCACCAGTTACAGTTGCAACTAGGTTTTCTGATTATGTAGCTGCAACAAACCCTAATACATATGTTCGGGAACTTCTGATGAAGTGTTTGACCTAATTCCTTGACATCCTAGTGTGCCCTATCCTAACACACCTCTTGGTAGTCTCAACAAGCTAAGACATCAAGTTTGAGTTTTTGGGAAAAGTCAACGGTTGACCAAGTGAAAGCAGTCATGAATTACTCTATGAAGTCATAAGGCAAGTTAGAAGGGGATTCTAACTTCAGAGCATGGAAGACAAGGATTGACCTCATCCTTGCCTATAATAAAGTGTTGGATATCATGAAAGGAAAGATCATGGAACCACACTTTGAAGCAGGAAAAGAGAAGGAACCTCATAATATTGTAGTTATGGATAAGTTCAAGGAAAATGACATAAACTCTATGAGTATCATAGTGGACTCTGTAAAATACCACTTGATACCTTACATCGCTCATCTTGACTCATCTAAGAATATGTACGATGCCCTAACTAACCTCTTCTCAGTCAGAAATATTGGACAAGTGATGAGTCTGAAGAATGAGCTCTGTGACATGAAAATGAATGATGATGACAACATAACATCATACTTTCTAAAAATATCTTAACTAAGAGATCAACTACAAGCTATTGAGGAAATCATTTTAGAAAAGGAATTAGTAAATATCGTACTCAATGGTCTTCCCAAGACATGGGATGCATTTGCCACAAGCATGAACACAAGAACGAAGTATCCCACATTTGAAGAACTTTGGACTTATTGTGCACAAGAAGAATCAAGGATTAACGCAAAAGAGAAATCCCAAAATAAAGATGATGATCAAGCATACACAAAAAAGTTCAATAAATTCAGAAATAAGAAGAAGTTTGGTTCAAGGAAAAAACCAAATCAAGAAAAGGATATGTCAAAAATACAATGCTTAAACTGTCTAAAATATGGTCACTAGATGAACCATTGTCCTGAGTTAAAGAAAAGGAAGGAAACACGTGAAGCAACAATTGTCGAAGAAAAGGAACCCTAAAAGAAAGTTAAGCAAGATGAAGCAAACTTCTTATTCTAGTCAAGGTAACAATATTCTTCTGTAACATAGGTCTTGTACATACCATGTTTACATAGTTCCTGTACATATCACGTGTATCTATTTATTAGAAGATAACGTGGTCAATGAAACAATACCTATGGAAGAATAAAAAGATAAGGATTGCTATTACGATGACTACAAGTCAAGTAATGTACATGAAAAAGATGAAGTACGTTGACAATATTTGGTGACAAATTCTTGAGGAATCTATTATATAAGTAACAACTGTCACATAGGAAGAAATTATAATCAAAATTGAAGAAGACCCATAAGGAGTCAAACCACAAAGAAGTCATTAATCTTGAGAGGAAACTAGAATAAGACTTGTGACACTTTGTAGAAATCAATAAGGATGTAGACATAAGCATGGACTCTCTTAGATCGAGGGAGTTGATTGTAGAATTCCAAAAGAAGAGCATTTATTCATGCATGAAGCCAGGATTGGGAGGGTGCTAATCCTAAATGATATGACCCATTGAAGAATCTATGAAGATTATAAAGTATATGTCCATGTTCCCCATTTAAAGTAGCAGCCATGATAAGCAACATGTGTTCAATTTGACTCTAGAAGAAGTCTTCTTCGAAAAGAAGACTTAAGTATCCTTGGTTATCCATCTACATCTATGTTCCTATGATGAAATGAAGAAGTTAGAATCTTCAGGAAGGAAGGGCATGGAATATATAGAAGACTCCATGGACCCCAACATTGAAGAGAAACATGAGGAAGAACATGAAGACTCCAAGAAATAAAGAAAATTCAGAACAACCAATTGAACCAGTTTGAAACCACTAGAAGTAGTCAAGCAAAAGGAATGGAAGGAAGTTGTGATGAAGAACAATGTATGTGAGAAATTTTGAAGCATTGATATATAGAAGGCGATACTCAGGGCTAGAGGGTTCTCCCAGAAGGAGTGAGAAGACTATGATGACAACTTGTTCCAGTAACCAGACATACCTCTACCTGAGCCATTATATCTCCTGTAGTATCCATGGGTTGAATTTTACATTATTTGGATGTAAAAGAGTGTTCTTTCCAATAGATAAATTGAGGAAGAAGCTTATGTAGAGAAATATCAAGGTTTTTAGGTATACCATAAAGAGACCCATGTATGCAAATGGAAGAAGACCTTGTATGGATCCAAGTAACTTGATGCAGAGCATCTCATGTACAACAGAAGCGTGGAGAAAACTTCCTATGACAGAGAAAGTGTATCAGGATGGTTCTTCAGTAGTCTGGGATGATAGATTGAAAATCCATGACAAACTCCCATTATGAAAGATATGAATAAATTGAGAGACTCTAATCCAGTAGACCCGTCCCACAATTGAATGGCTCATTAATTTTTTTGGAGAATACTCAGCCATATATTTTCTTTACTATGAAAATAGTTCCAGGTGGAACCTAGCCACAAGAATTGAAAAATTGAAAAGCATGCATTGAAATTTTTTCGTGGGATGTTTGAGTTATGATATACAAACTGCATGGATTTATTGATTCATATTGAGAAGGGAGTGCAGAAGAAAAGAGAAGTGCTACCTGGATATATTTCAGTTTGAGCTTTGCCACAATGTCATCGGCTAGTAGGAAACAAAAGTCTAATGCACTCAACACTGCAAAAGTAGAGTATATTGAAGCTTGCGATGCTTTTATGGAAGCAGTGTGGCTCTCTAAGTTGGTTTTTGGACTATCTGATCAAGTGTTGAATTCGACTGTAATATATTGTGATGGTTAGACCTATGTGAAGGTTTCAGAGAACCTAGTGTTCCATGATAGGTCGAAGCACATTGAGATCGACTATTATTTTCTCCATGATAGAGTCCAGAGGGGAGAAGTGGTTCTCCAATATATCTCCAAAGATGAGTAGATAACATATATTTTGTTAAAGCCTCTGTCCAAGATGAAAAGTTTGTGTACTTAAGGGACAAGCTGGGGATCATGGAGACAGATTCCTTATTGAAAAAGAAAGTGATTACTCCCAGGTTGGGAGAGAGAACTTATATGTTATTGATCTATGGACAATCATTTTCCAGTTCGGAAAATTGTCCAGGTTGGGCAGTTCCTTTCCATTCCAGAAAGTGGTTCAATATTTCTGACGGACATGTATTTTCCAATTCATAAAATGGTCCAGATCGAACAATCACTTTCAGAATGAAAATGGTCCGATAGATTGTTGATGTACCATAGACAACGATTCCCGTTGTGGCGAGTGTGGGGGAATGGTCTAGGACAATAATTCTTCTTGGTAGTCACTATGAGTAGTGGTCAAGTAGAATGGTCCACCTCATTGGGCAGTCATTCTTTCAAATTTCATAGTTGTGAGAAGTTTCAGAGAATGGTCCATTTTGGAGGTTGGTGCAAGAAAGTCATTTCCATAGAAAATGGTCTGGATAGTCATTCCCTAGGGAAAAATCATTCTCTCCAGGTTGAAATGTGATTAGTGTTGGAATAATGGCTTAGTTAGGTGAATGGTCCAAGTTCAACAATCAAGGATAGGCATTCCATAGGGTAGACTCATTCTCTCCAGGTTTCACTATGATTAGTTCCAGAGGAATGACCCAGTTAGGTGAATGGTCTAGGTTCAGAAATCAGGGGCAATTATTCTTCTATGCTTGGGAAGAATAGTCCAGATAGCCCATGGCTGGTGTTTTACTTTCTGAGGGAAGATTCTCTTCCATATATGACAGATGTGAGTGGAAGAATGGACTAGATGACTCAGTTTGTATCATGATAGTGTTATGCAGGTTTATATCATATGATATGATTGTTAATGTAGAGACTGTATGTCTCTGGACAATAGTTGTATGCTATTGTTGTGGATGTGATCCACTGGTAGGGATTGTATTTCATTGGTTAGTAGTAGTGTGATACTAAGAGTGGTTGTGTACCACTATATATTAGTTATATACTACTATGAATAGACACAATTGTGTTCTATTGGATGACATTGTTTTCATTGCCATGGAGACTATCTAGTTGGATAGTGATGATGGTGCTCATGATTTGATCATGAGATAACTTGTGTGGCTATGATGATGCTGCTAGTTGAATGGTCTGTTTGTGCTCAAGATAATTTCCTTTAATACCTCCCTATCTAGGAGGGAGTGTTGATATTATGGTAGTTGCGGGAGGTATTAACCTCCATGTGTAACCTTTGACAAGACTAGAATATTCCGGGAAGCAAGAGAAACCCTAAAACGTTGGATAATAAACCTAAGAGATAAGTCGACTCAAGAGAATATTTAATATTGAGTTATTAGCCTCCAGAAAGAGAAATCGACCCAGTCAAGTGAGATAGATCAATATACATAGAGGGCGCTAGAGCTCATTTGTCACTCTCACTCTCACAACTACATAAGACTAGTGGTGTACAAGTTTGGAGAGGGAGTGCAGTTGAAGTTGTTTCAAATGGAATTTTGGGTTTTGGTTGAACTTTCTCTTGGTTATGGTTTGGAATTTATACTTGGTCTTTGGTTATTCTTTCTTGGTGTGCTAGCCTTGGAGAAAGGCGTGGTACCTTGGTTGGCTATTGTATTTCTGCCGAAATTGTTCTGTCTGTCAAGGTTAAGGTGCTCGGGGGTGGCCTTTGTGCCTATGGTTGGGTGAAAATATTTCTATATTGTCTATGGTGAAATGAACACACCTATATTTTCTAACACTTCCCATATTGGCCAGCGCTTTGACAATGATAAAACCAACCACACTTGGTATCAAGTTAAAAGGATCATCAAGTTTTATTACAATGGTTCGAAATTATGTTGAGAAAAATATTAAAAAGAGAATTTCATTGATAATAGAGGCATGGGAAGTCCCTAAAAATATCGTTTCTTTTGTCTCAAGAGCACATGCATTTCATGAATATATTCAAGTTGATTTTAAGAATGAAGAAGTATTTTACATAGATGTTGTTTTACCATTTGGGGTCAAAGTTTCAAACATGACAGAAGCAAAGAGGAGAGAAGAATATATGCCTTCTTCTAGTCGAATCAAACAATTGATTGCTTGTTGGAAAGAAAAGATTAAGAATCTGAGAAATGTTGTCCAAGCATGTAATGAAGCTATAGTCAAAAGAGAAGAACTATTCAGAAGGATTACATAAATATATTTAGGAGGAAGCACTGGTGAGGTTCAAGATCCTAAATTAATATTCAATTCAATGTTTATGATGAGGCAACAATTTGATGAACACGTGGAGATACTAAAGGGATTATCGACTGCAAAATATAATGGCATAATTGAGTATAGTGAAGAAGAGATAGATAATTGGCTTATCGATTATTCTATGAAAAATCAATATATTTAGGAATTGATCCACGATATTTCTCATTACCTAAGATATTTAGAAGGTGAATTATTTGATATCAAAATTAGACATGAGATAAATGTTGCACCCATGAATAATTACATTGAGGATTGGTTTAAGATGGAAATTGATAAGTTAACTAAATAGGGCCAAGAAACGAAAGTTGAGACAGTTCCTCTAACCGTTAGCAAAGAGAATGAAAGGACAACAACAAGCAAGTGAAAAAGAGAGATACCATCATAGTAAGTTTATGTTGATCACATTTTGCTTTCCTTATCAATTTTTCATCTAGTTATTTCACTTCTTTGATTATAAAGGTCTAACCAAAATTTGATAATTTCCTTTTTGTCTTCCTTCCAGGTCTTTCTACTCTGCCTCCACCCACCTTCTTCTCTCCACAATCTATTTCATGTTTATATTTACTTTAATGGTCCGTGGGATCCCTAATCCCAATCCTCTGGACAAACACATTTTAATTTCAAAGCATTGTAATAGACCTTAATATGTTTTCAGAAATCCCAAGAGAACTAAGTCGGGATCATTTTTTACGGTGTTTTATAACTATGAGTTTTGAGTATAAAATATTTGAAATTGGTCTATCATTTTCTTCCTTTGATCTCTACATGTGTTTACTCTATGAAGGTTATCTTATTCATCTGGATCATCTTCTTTTATTTTTATGTGTGATCATAAATCTTTATTTTCGCTATGATGGATGTGAGGAAATCTTATTTATATTTTCAAATGTGTGATGTATGAGGTTCCTGGTCATCTCTCAGGAATTCTCTTTAAAAATAAAACATTTTATATTTTTTCTGCAATTTTTATCTTTCTTTGAGTATAAGAGTGGGATTTCTCAAGGTCCTATATCATTTTGGAAATCTAGATTATCAAATAATATCATAAAATAGAGAGAAATACCACCTCTATAAAAAATCAGGAGGATTCACATCCTCGTGAGGTTATCGTTTCGATCCTGATGGATTCAAGCATCAACATTTTTGGCGACCATACTAGGGAGCAACTGAAAAATTTGAAATCTAGTTTAGCATTTTTGAAAATACATGACTTTGCCTCAGGCTAATCAGCCCCAATTAGAAATTGGATTGAATATTCAACGGAGTGTTCTACATCATCTATATAATCTTGTAATAACAATAGCCGAAATCAAGGAAGAATTGGAAATATCTTGGTAAACATTAGTCCAAGAAGAGGAAAGATAAATCCTTTGAAGACAAAGGAGGGACAAAAGACAAGACTGAAGGAATGAGAGGCGAGCACGGAGAGCTTTAGAACAAGGTCAAAATTGAAACTGGATAAATACGAAGGACCCCTCACTAGAAGAAAAATCAAGCAATTACATACTTTGAAAAGTGAAGAACTTATTCATAATGAAAAGGATAAGCTTCTGGAAATGGCAGAAAGAAGCGAAGAAATACGTGAAGGACCACGTGAAGAAATACGTGAAGGACCATGCAAAGAATGATGGGAGGAAAGAAGGCATGAAGAAGATAGAAATGAAGGAATGAGAAGATTCATAAATCCCAGAAGAATGAGAGATTCTCCCCTTGACTTGCGTGGTGAGCAACATGAACTCCCAATCCTTCTTAAGGGTACTCTGAAATAATTTTCTGGAGATGGAATAATCAACGATAAAAGACATGTTGATTTATTCTCAGATGTTTGTGACTTTCATCTTGTGGAAAATGACGATGTAATGGTAAGGTTGTTTCTCCAAACCTTATCGGGCCAGGATTACGAATGGTATACAACATTTCCCACTAGATCTATTGGTTCTTTTGGTGACCTCGAGAACATGTTTTTGACTATGTTTTCTCCCCCAGTCACGTACCACACTCTTCTCACTAATTTTACTTAGATATACTTAAAGAATAATGAGAGAATACAACATTTCAATCTTAGGTTTAATAAAACCTTGAATAATATTCCTGAAGACAAGAGGCAAAATGACCTAGTGATACTTGGTTGTTATAAGAATGTGATGCCACCAAATGTATAATTTTCTCTCAGGACATCCCAAATAAATAACTTATAGGAAGTAATGACTAAGTCCACAAAAATGGAGGAAACCATGATTGAAATGGGTGTTGAGCCTTGTTATCGCGCAATTTGTACTTGTCCTGAAGGGAAAGTCTAAGGGAAGGAAAATTGGCGTAACATGAGGTTATCCTATCACTGTCACCTTAATAAGATACCTCTTTCTATTTAGGGATGATAGCCCAGGGGAGACGTCCCCGGTGACCAGCGCGGATTTGAGAAGGAAAAGGTTAAAGTGTCAATAAAAAGTATCCCCTCTCACAAGTCACACTGATCAGAAAGTCCCAAAGTTTTAATCAATGAAGCAATGATGTGCTTAGATGTACCTTCCTAGAACAACGCAACAAGAAAACAATATCTTTTGCAAGTACAATTTGATGTTAGTGCTTCATAAAACCTTGGACTTGTCAATAAAAGAAATAAGTTGATGCAAGATGAAGCAAACATAATTTTATAACATAAATGTATACAAGATAATAAATTCACAATAAATGCCTTAAAAGAGCTTCACAATGACCAAAATAATAACCCAATAATAACAATGTACTAGTAGTTGTCAGAAGCTAACTAGGCCGTGTAGAAATCAACTTTTGCAATTGTTTTTAAGTTATTTTAGTGTTGTAATAAATGGTTGTAGCTTACTTTTGTAACAAAAACAAGAAGGTTAGTGAATTAATATAATCTAGGGTTAGGAAAGGTTAGGAGGTTGCTCGAGGTAAAATATTTAAGGGTTGGTTTCATCAATCATTCAAATCCAAGGTCTAAATCAATGCCTTTTAGGGCTAATGGAGTCACTTTGCAGCAACTAACTTGAAGGAAACAAATGATGATGTAAGAGATAAGGACCAATAAGGGTGATGAATGAGGTGTTGGTAACCCAAGGCCTCAATCAACAAGCCTTAGAAGGAAAACAACTACCAGGAAGTAGGTGACCCTAGGCCCTAGTAGGTTCCCTTCTTCTTTATCTCAATATTGAAACAATTGATGGCTTGATGAAGAAAATGATACTAGAGTGTTGCAATGGTAGGGCTCTAGTACAATTTTTCAAAGGTAGAGTTTCTAGCACAATCTAGTAGGTGAAAAATTGTTAAGACAAGGACAATAACATGTGCTTGTGTTGATACTGAGAGGGGGGTGAATCAGTATCAAGTGAAATTTAAAACCTTCTTCAACTTATACTTAAACCATTCAATTATATCAAATGAGAAATGAACAATAGTATAAGAGTTACACCAATACACCATAATACACCATGCACAATATATGAGAAATAATCAATAGTTTATTGTTCAAGGGAAGTAATGACTTCCAAAGGTAGCTGCAGCTTCCAAATGTAGAGGGAGGGATAAACCTCCAAGAGGAAGATACAATCCTCCAATATCAAGAGAGAGTTTAACTCTCCATCCTTGCCCCTTCCTTCCACCCAAGAATATATGAGAGATAATAAAACTTTACATTAAATTATCACCATCAACCAATCATCGCATAGAACCTGATAATGCTTCCCGAGACTTCTTCAATTTCTGCAATTCTTCAATTCTTGGAGTAATCTGATCCTGTAGATAATATTACTCAATGTATTCTCTGAAACTCCTCCAATTTTCACTCCTTGAATCCTCCCCAAAAAGAGGTTATAGAAAGAATGATAGACTTTATTCAATTCTGGTATGTTTAGAAGACCCAACTTGTACAACATTCCCTGCGCTCAATATTTAACATCCAATTATAAAAATCGTACACAAGAAACTAAAGTCTGTACTCTTTCCAATGGAATTGATCCCACTTCATTTGGATTCTATATGAAAAAGTTATGACTGTTTTACCCGGAACGCCTGTTTATTGACTAGCTTAAGGACTGGTCACAAACCCTATCTTCCATAGAGTGTATCTCCATAATTATAGCGAATAAAGAGCTATTTTTTTTATCAGAGGTACCTTGATATGTCTTCTAAATACCATAGAGATTTAACCATCTGAATCATTCTAGAAAAATTTTTATAGAAAAAGTGGTAAGATGACCTGAAAATAACATACCTTAGAACACATCACCAAAATACTTCATCCTCCCTTGAAATTCGGCCTTCTTATCTTCTTATTACCTCTAAAATTTTACTTGTATCAAATGAATGTATAATGATGTTTATTTATACCATTCATGTCACTTCCTTTTAACATTAGAGCCGACCTGACACTTTCTTATTTTGTAATTCTTTTCTTTAATTATTTTCAGGGCCTACATGTACTTCCTTCTTCAATTCACTTTGTGATCTTCAAAAATTCATTTCTCCTCAACCATGAGGATCCATGTGAAGTGACACATACCACCGGAAACAACATGATGTATACTATCCATTCATGGGTGTTTTATATGCATTTGCATTTCCCTTCATGTCCAAATACCTTTATCAATCTTGCGGTCCAAAACCCATGACTAGGGTTGACATCAATGACAATAACCAATCTTCCAACAATCTCCCCCTTTGTCATTGATGGAAACACTCATGCTCCCCCTATCATCATGATCCCAATTTCTCTCCCCTTTGGGAAATCAATGACAAAGGTTAGGGCTTCTCCCCACGAGTTTAATGGAAAAATGTAACTCTCTTCTTACGTTTGGTTGTTCCCCACGAACCACATTAACTCATGTGCTTCATCCTTATTTTGGTCTTTGGGACGTTTTCTTTATTAGAATCCTTTTGTGTGGCTAAATCTCTCTCTTCTTCATGCCCAGGATGTATATGTTGTTCGGTCTTCTTATTTAGGTTTTGTAATCTTCCTAAGTTATTTTTCTCTGATTTTACATTTTGGAGAATCAAGCATAAGAGTGTATCATCATGATCAGAAATTTTACTAACAACTGAGTAGATTATGATTCAAGTCTTCAAACAATGAAACATTCTTTGCTTTTACATTTTCTTCGAGTCTTCAACCGATAGAACATTCTTTGATTTTACATTTTTCCTTCCAATCTCTACTACACCTTCTCCAAGTATTTTGGTAGATGAGTCATCTCCAAATGCAACATTACCACCCTTTCTCTTCAAGCTGATGAATTTGTCTTGATCCCCGATCATGTGTGAAGAACATCCACTGTCTATGTACCATTTATCTTCTTCTTTAAATTCTTCAACGGTCAATGCTATTCAACAATCTTAATTGTTTGGAATCTCTTTCCTTCTCCATACCGTGGTTGGAATAGGGACATATTCATTCATATATCTGCAGTCTCGTGCTTTGTAACCAAGATAATTGCATTTGTAGCATACAATATTTTTGTCCATCAAGGGGTAAAATGAATTATAAATTTTGTTGACAAATCCACGATTATTTCCATATCTTTTGTTTACACCATTCATGTTTCTTGCGTATTTGTTCCTTTCATAGATTCTACAATTAATTGCCTTATGTCCAAATTTTTTTCAAGTATAACAATGACCAAGAAAGAAATTTTGATACCTTGGAGTAAGTGGGCTTCTTTGTGATGTAGTCCATATGGTTTCATGATATATTCTTTTGTAGTTTCCTTCATATTGATTGAAGCTTCTTTGATTCCTGAAGGTAGGAGGTCTTCTTGGATATTCATCTCGTTTGTAATCATTCCTTCTTTCTGGTATCCCGGTCCACTTCTCATCAACTGTCTATGTAGTTCTTTCTTCAACATTTTTGTTGGTATTTTCATCTTCTTTGTATGAAGTTTCACCCATGCATCCAAGATGTGTTAAGTCTTTTGTCACTTGAGAGTTTCTTAAGCTCTTCCTCAATGTGACAACTTCTTATTCAAGTTTCTCGCAATCTTCTTCTTTCTTCTTCATTTGGACATTCCTTACTTCTCCTATTCTTCTTTCTTCTTCGAGTAGATTTCTCAATGAAATGGTTTCTTCTCTTAGTTTCTCAAAGTATTCTAATTGTTTCTTCAAGATTACAACTGTCTTTTCACAACTAACCAATTCACTTCTTAGTTTTCTACGCGTGTCTTTGAGATTGCTATTTTCAATGTCAACATGCTTCAATTTTTTAAGATTCTCATCTTCTTGTTGAATCATTTCTACTTTATGATTTTCTTCTTTTTCATTGTCATCTCTTTCAATCCTTGGATGAGGACATTAAAATTCAACATGTCCTACTCCTTCACAATTAAAGCAAAAGAACTGACCTCTATTTTCTTCTTTGAAATCTGAGATGTTGTAATCTTCTTCAACTTCTTCTTCTTCTTCTGCTTCTTCCCTTGCATAAAGGTCTTGTAGCTTGTCCTAAATCTCTTTTGCTGATGCACATGATCCCACCTTGGATTTCATTGAATCTATCAATCCATCCAGGATGGTATCTATTGTCAGTTTGTTGTTCCTTTTTGCTTCCTTATGAGCTACAATTTTTGCTTTCTTCAAAGCATTATATCCTAAAGCAACTGAGAACCAAACAACTTCC
>SNQJ01S0001850.1:870771-896487 GCA_010110895.2 Picea sitchensis
AATTTAAAACCTTCTTCAACTTATACTTAAACCATTCAACTATATCCAATGAGAAATGAACAATAGTATAAGAGTTACACCAATACACCATAATACACCATGCACAATATATGAGAAATAATCAATAGTTTATTGTTCAAGGGAAGTACCGACTTCCAAAGGTAGCTACAGCTTCCAAATGTAGAGGGAGGGATAAAAATCCTAGAGGAAGATACAATCCTCCAATATCAAGAGATATTTGAACTCTCCATACTTTCCCCTTCCTTCCACCCAAGAATATATGAGAGATAATAAAACTTTACATTAAATCATCACCATCAACCAATCATCACATATAACCTGATAACGCTTCCCGAGACTTCTTCAATTTCTGCAATTCTTCAATTCTTGGAGTACTCTGATCCTGTAGATAATATTACTCAATGTATTCTCTGAAACTCCAATTTTCTCTCCTTCAATCCTCCCCAAAAAGAGGTTATAGAAAGAATGGTAAACTTAATTCAATTTTGGTCTGTTTAGAAGACCCAACTTATACAGCATGCCCCGCACTCAATATTTAACATCCAATTCTGAAAATCGCACACAAGAAACTAAAGTCCATACTCTTTGCAATGGAAGTGGTCCCACTTAATTTGTATTCTGTATGAAAAAGTTATGACTGTTTTACCCGAAACACCTGTTTATTGACTAGCTTCAGGATTGGTCACAAACCCCATCTTCCATAGAGTGTATCTCCACAATTATAGCGAATTAAGAGTTGAAAGAGCTGAAATTTTTACCAGAGGTACCTTGATATGTCTTCTCAATACCATAGCGATTTCACCATCTGAATCGTTCTAGAAAAAAAGTTATAGCAAAAATGGTAAGATGACCTGACCCATGACTAGGGTTGACATCAATGACAATAACCAATCTTCCAACATCTTGTTCTCCTAGGGTTTTAGACTAGCAATTTCATAATCTTGGAATAAATTCTAAGTAAATGTACTATAACCATTCAAAGAAAAGAAGGATTTTAGAAATTCACTTACATCCACCAAGAATAATCTAGTAATAAGCCTAGTTGAATATTTTACACCAAGAAAAATGCCAAGAAACACCAAATTTATCCTCCTCCAAGAAGTGTGCCTAAAATTTCAGCCAATAAGCCCTAAGTAGGGCGCAAATTTCAGACCTCACTTGTGTGAGTGAAAGATGATGAAAAAATACAAGGGCAAAAACCCTTATTTATACAGTTGCAATGACCTTCAATTACAAAATTAGGTCAAAAAGGCCGACATGGCTAGTTTACATGAAATATCCAGTTTTTTTACATAAAATTGACAAATTAAACCCTAAATCAAGCAATAGAGGTGACGTCATGCCCTTCTAAGGTGATGTTGGGCCTCCTAGGTGAAACATTGGCCTCCAGGAGCAAAACGTCAGGCTTCCCAAGCCCTCTGGATCAAGCCACATGTGCCACTTGGCACACAATTGCCTCCATCATGTTCTTCCAACCCCGGGTGACATCAAGGGTCACAGAGGTGACACCATGGACCTTCCAAGGCCAACATAATAGTGGGAGGGAAAGACCCCCTGGGTCCAGGCCTATCAGGTTGTCTCTTGTGGAACGTCCTCCTCTCTCTCTGGTGTAAGCCTTTGATATGTGTCTACCCTTGGTTGGGGTCTCAACATCCATATGGTGGGATTTTAGCCTTATGGAGGTCTAAACTAATCATCTCCCCATGTGCATTTGTTCGTTGGGTGTGGACCTACAACAACAACACGTACTCTCTCCATGGGCTCATAAGTCACATGGATCATAGCAATGCCAATCACGTCTAATAATAAAGTTATTTAAACATGTGCATAAAACCCTCCTTTCCCAGACAAGTGCTCAAAGACGTTATACTATTCTACAAGCCATGTTTGGAGAGGGTTTCAAGAGGTCCTATTGGGATAATTCTCATTGGATGTGGGATGTTTCTAAGTGAATACCAATCCAGGTCATGTAAGTGGATGAGGTGGTATGGGGATGTTTGAGTAATGGGTGTAGTGATGGCAAGGAAATGTATGGCTTACCTGTGGGTGCCTCTGAAGAGGGTGAGATACACCTTGTCATGGATGCAAATTTTTCCAAGCCCATTCAATGCCTTTTACCTTTTTAGCTTATTTATTTTTCTTTCAAGAGAATAGTTGGAGGAAACTGCCCTCGCATGGTGACCAGTGGTGACAGTGTTACCCACAAACATTTCATGGAGATGAGAAGGCCGACACGTGATGAGACCCCCTTTCTCTTGGCTATGCCACCAAGAAACACTACCTTGGTGTGGTGACCAGCTGAATGGTAGTGTCATACTGCTACATTCCCATGGAACTAATAGTATGGATCGTGATGAGACCCCCTATCCTCCAATTAGGTCTTGATTTTATTATTTTATGGGTCCCTGCATTTCTTGTTGAGAATGTTTTTATTGCTTTCTCAGGGATCCCTGGGCGAAGCATCTGAAGGTTTTGTTCTTTTGTCTTTTATCTTTTGCCAACTACTTTTACCCTCTGAGCCTTTATCCCCTTCTTCCCACAAGGAAAGGTACAACCCTTTGCTAGCTTGGCAAATCCAATGCTCGAACCAATGCAGGGGATGGATGAGAGAGAAAATAATGAAAAGTGATAAGTATGGTGGGAATGGACGATGACCTTTCATGAAGCAAAAATAATTAAATGCACATATTCAAATGTTTTGAGAATCAGAGTGACACATACCATGATACCCAGACTCATTACCTCATGGAGCAAGACCCACTGCTACTGAAGGACCAGGCTGATGGGATGGATGTTGTTTCTGTTGACAGGATGGAGGTGCTAAAGAAGAAATATGGGCCTTCCTGGGCTAGGCTGAAGTCAATATGTCTCTCGGTAATCCATGTCTAGGACCTGTGGGCCTCAAGACATAATATCCTTAGTTATCCCTAGGATAAGAGATAACAAGCCTTATATCATCTTGGGAAAAGTACAGAGGCAGTTGGGTAGTCTGAATGTTGATGATCAAGGAGCCTCTAGTTCG
Organism: Picea sitchensis; assembly: GCA_010110895.2. Taxonomy (NCBI): domain Eukaryota; kingdom Viridiplantae; phylum Streptophyta; class Pinopsida; order Pinales; family Pinaceae; genus Picea; species Picea sitchensis. Next base: position 873,815 of record SNQJ01S0001850.1, read on the forward strand.
AGAAGAAATGAAGAACAAAAGTCACGACCCAGTCAAAGTCAAGCCACTGGAGGAGGTTTTTTTAAGGGAACCATACCAGATGTGAAGGTAGACCCTATTGCAGTACAAGAAACTAAGCAAAGAATTGAGATTGAACAAATGAATAGAACAATCAGAAAAATGAAAAATGAAATAACTAGATTGAGAAGGAGTGATAATTATGTATCAAACCCAATAGTTCCGGTCCAAGAACAAGTAAGGATCCTTCCTCAAGAAAATAGAGTGAGTTTTGAAAATATTGATAATTAACAAAGACAAAGGGTGCCCAGACAACTAGTTATGAATGCAGTGGTTTTGGATGAACATAGTTACCATCTTAATGAGAACTCTGCAGAGTTCTCGTTTTTTTGGGGGTCAAGTTTTTTACCCCGTTTTTAAAAATGGTGCTACCGGTAGCACCCTCCTCCCTTTTTAGGTGGTTTTTTGATATTTTAAATTTTCTGATACATAAGGTTTTCGCTTTTTTATTTTTTATTTTTTTAAATGCTTGTTTTTCCATTTATTTTCAAATTGTTCAATTTTTTTTATTTTTTTTTCTCAACGGTGTTTTTTCATCTATTTTCAAACTTTTATATTTTTCTATTTTAATTTTTATTCAATTGTGTTTTTCATCATATTTCCATGCTCCGTCCAATGTTAAAAATGTTGTACACCATTTATTTTATTTAAATTAAGTTTTTTCATACAATTATGTGTACTTAATTAAGTTATGGTTGCATACTTTTTAAATATAGTGGAAAATATCATTTTTAACACATCGTTTTACCTTTTTTTTTTTTTTAACAGTAACGGTTATGGGATGTTTATATTCATCTTGGCCTGAGTGCCAAAAATCTGATTACATTGGTGGTTTCTTTGCCTTGATGCATCTCACTGCTAAGGATGAGGATGCAGCTGAAGCTTACAGATTTCTTCCTTGAAAAGGAACTCAAAGACTCTATTTCAGTAATTCCCCCCCACTTGGAGATACAAACAAATTTGTTTAAAAGTATACAGTAAAACATGGCAGCAAACAACTTAAGGAATGGGTTCCCATGATTCTTCTTCGTCTTTAATCTTGACCTCGACAGAGAGGAGGGAAGCTTTGTTGGCTTCGATGTCCACCTCTTTATTATGAATTCACAACACATGATAGTACTTCAAGTTCTGGAAATAGTTTCCCAAGCCTTTGATTCTAATTATCATCCTTGATAGTTTAAGATCCAAAGCTGGGGAATTGGAAACCATTGCGTTTATAATGATCTGGGAGTCACCTATAACATTGGCTTCAGTTATGTTTAAATCTTTGAGGATCTTGAGACCTTGGAAGAGGGCCAAGGCCTCAGCTTGAATGCTGGAAGAGTAACCAAGTCCCCAAGCATATGAATGGATTTACAACAACACCTCCTGCACCAGCTTTGCCCGGATTTCCCTTTCCCGCTCCATCAAAAAAGAGAGAATGTCTTGCTTGCGTTTTGATCCAGTCTTGAAAGTCGGTTTCAGATTTCCTTATTTTCCACTCTTTAATAGTAGGGGATTTTCTGAGTACTGGAGGAAACCGAATATCTATATTTGATCCCCATGCCATGTCATGTTGGCTGAGACTGGAGTCGTCTTTTATGTCAGTCAAGCATTCCTTTAATTGACCCTTAATCTTGATTTCTAAGGCCTTGGGATTCTGCTTTATATTTCTGAAGACTCTTCTGTTGCGTTCTAGCCATATCTGCCAATAGATAACCTTTGGGAGGACCGCCCATGCCGCTTTGATTATTTGGTTTTTAGGGGGAGGGCCAGGATATCTGAATGCCCATTTCGAGAAGAGTTCGGCAGTGGAGCAAGGAAGCACGAAATTAGGGTCCAAATCTTGGATAAGGAAAGACCAAATCTGCTTGGAGAATCTACATTCGAGAATTAGGTGGACTGTTGTCTCTGCATTTTCGTTGCACAGTGAGCAGATGGAGGGACTGTAGAAACCTTTCTTCTGCAAATAATCATATGTTAAGATTTTTTCATGGCAAAAGAGCCAGGCAAAAAAGTCGACTTTGGGACAAGAAGAAAAATGCCAGACCCNGGGGGGGGGGGGCGTATGGTCTCTCGTTCATCTTGGTGTATCCCAGGGAGACGACGTAACCTCTGGCATTCGGCCCCCAACCTTTCCAATCTTTTTTCCTCGCGTGCGTGGGCTCCAAACCGTGTAGAAGTTCGAGTAGCGTGGTCCATTCGGTGGTCAAATGATCCGACACTTTAATGGGTTTCCATCCTGCCCATTCAGAGTTGTTCCAGCATGAAATATCCCACAACGATCACAGTCCCTCTCTGTCCATCCAACAACGCAGCGATCTGATGGAGGCTCTGTCTTCAATTGGATCCTTATTCATGATTTTGTCTGTCCAAATGTTGATTCTTTTTCCGTTACCTGGGATCCAGTAGGAGTGCGCGGTAATTAGAGGGGCGACTTTAGCATACAGGTTGAGAAATGCTGAGTTGGGCATTTGAATCACGTTTTCTAAACATCTGGTTCAGGGTCCTCTAAAATATTTTTTCCAGAGAGCCAATTGGGCCCAGCCAGGCTTGGGCGCGATGATCTTCCAAATAATCTTTGCCGCCATTGCCACATTCTGCTGACAAAGCTTTTTGAAGTTTAGACCACCCTCGCACACCGGCTTGGAGATGGTTTCCCAACTGATGAGGGGGATCTTGTTTTCGTTCTGTTTTCCTCCCTTCCAAAAGAACCTCCGTATGTACTCTTCCATTTTTTTAAAAATGATTGCCGGAGCGAGGAGTCCAACAAATTGGAATAGAGGGAGGTTGGTAAGGATAGATTTAATTAAGACTGTTTTGCCAGCAGAATTTAAGCCAGGAGTAACCCCAGGCTTGAATCTTGGACTTGAATTTTTCCAGCTGAGGGAGCCAGTCTCTACTTGCAGGTCTCTTATAAGTTACAGGGAGGCCCAGGTATTTAAAGGATGACCAAGAAGATGAGGCTACAAACCCCAAGCATCTAGAGATGGCAGAAAGCACTCTAGGCATAATATTCCAGCTGTAGATGTGGCATTTGCTCTTGTTAATAAAGCTTCCTGAGGCCTCACTGAATTCATCCAAAACCTCTTTGAATTTTAAGGTAGAGGAGAGAGAGGCAGGACCCAAAAGCAGAGTGTCATCCGCAAACAAGGCGTGATTAATGTTTTTGACCCCTCTGGCGATACACAATCCGTTTATGTCTTGATCTTGCATTTTTTTGTCTGGCAGGAAGTTGAGGACAGAGGCTTGGATGACAAAAAGTAGAGGGGATAGAGGGCACCCTTGCCTAAGTCCTCTCGAAGCTTTGAAAAAATCAGTGGCTCTTCCATTTACAAGCGGAGCAATCCATGGCTCCGAGATACATGCCCAGATCCATTTGATGAAATTTTCTCCAAAACCGAATTTGCGCATAACATTTAAAAGAAAACTGTGATTTACTCGATCAAAAGCGTTTGCTAAATCTAGTTTAACCACCATACCTTGCTCTTTTCGGAGAAGGCTTGAGTGAACTGCCTCTTGAACAAGGAAGTAATTGTCCACGATCTTCCTGCCTTGAATGAAACCTCCTTGATTCTCATGGATTATTTTAGGAAGAATGCACTTCAGCCTGTTTGCAATTACTCTAGTGATTATTTTATATCCAACGTTGCATAGGGAAATCGGACGGAATCTGCTGAAGTTGTTAGCGCCTTTTTCCTTAGGTACTAGGGCTAAATAAGCAGAGTTTGTGTTGCCACCTATTTTTTGAGTGTTTTGAGACTTCTGTACCATTTTGAGAAGGTCCTTTTCAACGATCGGCCAGCAGGCTTGAAGGAATCTGGCAGAGAATCCATCCGGCCCAGGGGCCTTATCAGGATCCATATCAAACAGAGCCTTTTTGACTTCATCTTTAGTGACTTTGGCCTCAAGATTCTCCTTCATACGCTGAGAGAGTACAGTGGGTATAATGTCTAACAGATCTGGATAATGGTTCAGATCTTTGTCCTCTCTATACAAGTCTTGAAAGTGTGAAAAGGAAACTTTCTTTATGTGATCAAAGTCCTTATGGGTAACGCTATCCACTTTAATCTCTGAAATGGTGTTGAAGCATTTCCTTACATGGGCTTGTTTATGGAAAAAGGCAGTGTTCCTGTCGCCTGCTTTGAGCCAGAGATTGCGAGATTTTAATCTCTAATACTCTTCTTCAGCTAAGCATGCCTTGTGATAGCACTGTTGCAGCTGAGCTTCTTGATCTATTAACTCCTTTGTGGGGATAGAAGTCTCCATACACGATTGGTGGGAGGCAAGAGCGACTTTAATGGATTTCCTTTCTGTGGCCGGATTGGGCAGAGTTTTGATCCATCTTTTTAGAACTCCTTTTACCCTTCTAAGCTTTTCCTCCCATATATAGAAAGGCGATCCGTTGACAGGCTGATTCCAGCAATCCTTGACAGTTTGCATAAAGTCTGGCTCCTTTACCCATAGAGGGATAAATCTAAAGGGGATGGGGCCCAGAACATGATGAGCTAGAAGTTCTAGCTTTATGGGCTTATGGTCCGAGACGCTACTGGCAAGGATATGCATTCTAGGCTCTAAACCTAGCAGCAAATAGGAGCTTTGAATAAAAAATCTATCTAGCCTGGAAGCAATATGTCCAGGGCCCACTCTTTTATTAGACCAAGAGTACTTACCAGAAGAGGGTTTGGTATCCAGCAAGTCCCAGTCCTGCATAATTTCCTCCACCCATTCCCTTGCCGGATCTCGAACTACGCTGCCTCCCCTTTTTTCAGAGGGATGAAGAGTAAGGTTAAGGTCTCCAACAATAATTATATTTTCCAATTTTGTGATATCTGCTTGGCACCGAATAGAGTCCCAACAGTCTTTTTTTTCCTCGACATTGACTGGAGAGTAGACATTGAAAAGACAAAAGGTTTCCTTAGTGTCCAGATTATGCATTTTCAATAGAAACCAATGAGTGTTCCGAACCTCCAATAGAACTGTGAATTTGTTGACATTCCAAAGAGTGTCGATCCCTCCTGAGCCCCCCCGGGCAGGGATGGCTCTTGCTTCACTTTTCATCCAAAGTTTCTTGCTTGCTTGAAGGAAGGCTATGTCCTCCATCTTTGTCTCCTGGACGAGAAGTATGTCTGGGGTTTCTGTTCTAATTAAGCTTCTGATGGCTTCTTCCTTTACTTTGGACCCCATACCTCTACAATTCCAGGAGATGACCTTCATTATTTTTGTTTCTGGTGGGCTCCCTTGGAGCCTTGGGGCTGGTTTTTCAGCATCTTAGTCTTTGGGGCTAGCAATTTTTCCAAAGTTGGTTGGTTGCCCTGGAGTTTTTCTTTGTAGGTCTCCTGCTCCCTTTTCTCCCTGTCATTTTTCCGGCCTCTTAGAGATCTCCTTATCGAGATTTGGGACTCTCCTATTTCTCCTTCCTCTTCTAATTCATCCATTTCCTGCTCTTCTTCCTCGACTTCTATAGTCATACCTTGAGGATCTTCAATACTTGTTCCTTTGTGGGTGGCTGAGGACGTGCCTTTACTTGAAGGATCTGCTTTTTGGGTCTCGATCTCCAGGGAAGCTTCTGTCTCCTCTTGGACCTCGACCTCTTGTGTGTTCTCTGGTTGTGAGCTTAGAGGGCCAAACTTATTTCTTGGAAAAGGATTGAGAGGGATCTGCTGGGCAATGGCCTGTTGGGGTCCCTTGCCATTAGGGCCTCCCGACTTCTGGTTCTTGAGATTGGGTTTGGCTCGCTTGAATTGGTTCCATCCATCCTCCTTTCCTTGCATAGCCTCTTTGATGGTCGGGCAGCCTCTGGCGAAGTGGCCATAAACATGGCATTTCCGGCATTTGAAGGGTAGCTTCTCATAGTCTAGTTTCTGTAGATGCGTCCAGCTTCTGAACTTTAATGTGATGGCCTTTGGTAGACCCAACTCCAGATATACTTCTACACAGATCCTGGCACAGTCATATTGATCCTTGTTGTTCACTCGATCTATAAATTTTCCCAGGGCATTTCCAATGTGGCTCAGGGAGTCCCCATTCCAACAGTGTACCGGGAGATTTGGGAGTCTGACCCACACCGGGACTGCTTTGGGCACGTCTACTGCCAGATCGAAGTCCGGGGTCCATTTGTTCAAGTACAGACCCTAAGGGCCCATGAAGTAGGGGCCATTTTAGAAGATCAGGTCTTTGTCGTCCTTTGATGTGAATTCGAAGAGGAAGTATCCTCTCCCTAGAAAATAAGAAGTGACACTTTCTTTGATCAACGACGCCCAGTTTCTGTTGACCCAACTTTCGGTGGTTTTTGGGGACGACCATAGCCCCGTGAACTGGCCAATGAGAGCCCGATCGGCCAGCGACAGAGCAACCTGGATCAGGGTTTTTGGAGGGAGGGAGATCACCAGAATATCGTCCAGTTTTTTCACAAATTTTGCAGCTTCCGTGTTTCTCTTCTGTGGGAGACCCTCCAGGAGCCTATTGAAGGCCTCAACAGGCGAGATCGATAGAGGAGGCGAAGGGGACGCCTGGGGGGTGCCCATCCCATCCATGCATGTGAACCCTAGGCTCGGGCCTGTCCCGTAGAGCTCAAACCCTGCTAACCCTATCAGTGTCGGCGAGTTTTCAACTCAGATTCAGTCTGTAAAACACATCGTTTTACCTTTACTTCAATACATAGAAAATAATTGTAGTTAAATAACACTATTTTAAATATTTACCAAAAGCATATAATTCATTTCTTTTGGATCCATTAAAAATTAAAAAAAATAAGAAAAAAAAAATTGAAAAATAAAATAAAATTTATATTAAAAAAAACCATTGAAGAAAAACCTAGAAAATTAAAGGGAAAAAAACATAAAATTAAAAATGTATATATCTAAAGTAAGAGAAAATGAGAAACAATTAAAAAAAAAGGTAAAAAAACATTATAACCCAAAAACACATTAAAAATGTGGAAAAAGCCCAAACATTTTTAAAAAATATATAAAAAAACCTCAAATTAAAAAACCTAAAATTAAAATTTTAAAACAAAATTTGAAACAAATTTAACAAAAATAAGTTAAAACCCAAGAAAATTACAACAAAAAAGTTGAAATTTATATTAAAAAATATTAATTTTTTGTTTTTAACAAAAAGAAATTCATCAATATATATACAAATTTCAAGCATACATGTTATATGTTATATATATAAAACATATAACATATATGTTTTAATATATGATAGTGATGATGATTAACTTCCACTAAGATTGAATTGGTCTATCGGACCTTAAGAGGGTAAGTGATTACTTATGATTCTTTAGAATTTTGTTTCTGTGCTCGAAAAGCATTAAGAGAAGCTTTCCAAAATCACCATACTTTTGTTGAGTTAAGAGGTTAGAAAGGTTGGTAGTGTGATAAATATTTTAAAAATGAGATCTAATATGGGTATAGGCTGGACAATCTACAAGAAAGTGCTTTTCATCTTCAACCTTCTTAGTGTCACAAAGGTGACAAACTCTTTCATCCCATGGAGTCTTAGGAATTGACCAACACCCAGTTTCACTATGGAGCCCATGAGAATTTGTTCTTATCTTAGCAATTCTTATTTTTTTCTTTACACTTGGCAAAACAGATAGACAATTTTGATCTTCTAGATTAGGGTTGATTACATCTTTATAATACCTTAATTTTCTTTTTTCCTCTAACTCTTTATCACTCATTTTTTCCTTAAATTTTGATTTGACATTTTTTTTAATAGTATCTTTATTCTGCAAAATGGTTTCTTCCATGATTCCCCAATAGTTTATCCAAGACCAAGCGTCTTTATGCCAACCTCGCTTGAGTCGATGGTGGTTATGACTTGATTTTGAAGCAATTTTATGTAGCCTCTTGTCTTCCATGTTGTTTAACTTGTTCTTATACATTAGGTATCTAGTCATAGCCATGCTCTCAATGGGGGACAGGCTTGTTTCTAAGAGGAGGATGGGATAGGGCATATTTCCTTTAATTTTGAGATTATAGGTTATAAAATTCTTTTGTATTTGCTCTATCTTTCTCCAGGATTCACGAGAGATACTACAACCCCAGACTTCACATCCATAAAGAATAACACGTGTAACAAGAGTCTCAAAGAGGAGTTTCTTCTTATCCCAACTCCAAAGATCAACTGATTTACAATTGTTTTCAAGCCCATAATAAGCTTTCCATACCCCAATAATCCTTTTCTCAATGCCATAATTCCAATTGAGCTTGTGGTGAATATCAATTCCAAAATATTTGTATGAAGTCACTCCCTCCAAGTTGTTGTTGTCATATACAAAGGTATCATAAGGAATCTTATTGGATTTAATAATCACAACCTTATTCTTATTGGTATTAACAGTCATACCCATATTAGAGCAAAAATCGTTGAGAATTCTTAGTTGATTTTCAAGATCATGGAAACTCCTTGCCATATATAAAACATATATGTTATATATTTTATATGTTATATATATATAAAACATACAAAATATATGTTTTTTTATATATAAAACATATTTTATATATAAAACAACATATATTTTATATATTATATATATAACATATATGTCCTATATTTTTTTTATATATAAAACATATATGTTTTATGTTATATATAAAATATACAAAAATATATGTTATATATATAAAACATAAACACACACACACATATATATATATATATATATATATATATATATATATATATATATATAAACTTTGTAAATATATATGAATTAAGTAATTGAATATAAAATATAATGCAATTTAATTGCACTCGCTGAATAAACCTCCACTGCTGAAATTATGCCTCTCCTAAATAGTTCCTTCGGCTTGCCATTATATATATATAAAACATGTATTTTATATATAAAACATAAATATATGTTTTATATATATATAAAACATATATATATATATATATATATATATATATATATATATATATATATATATATATATATATATATATATATATATATAATGATGATGATGATGTGTCTTAAAACCTAGTTGGTCTATTGGTTTAAGGTAGGAAGTGATTATTTGTGATTTTAGAATTTTATTTTAAGTAACAGAAAAAGCATTAAGAAAAGCTTTTCAAAATCACCATATTTTGTTGAGTTAAAGATTAGGAAAATTATGATCAATATTTTGAAAATAAAATCTAAAACATGTATGTTATATATATATATATATATATATATGTTTTATGAAAACTTATAAAAAATATATGTTTTATATATAAAACATAAAACATATATTTATATAAAACCTAAAACATATATTTTATATGTTTTTATATAAAAGCTGCTCTATATATGTTTTATGTTTGATATATAAACATATAAATTATATGTTTTATAAAATATATATTTACATGATGATGATGATGATTAGCGTGTACTAAGATTGAATTGGTTTATTGGACTAAAAGGAATTAAGTGATTACTTGAGTTTTTTAGAATTTTGTTTTTATTGCTAGAAAGAAAGTATTAGAAAGTTTCAACATACTTTGTTGAGTTAAGAGGTTAGGAAGGTTGGTATTATAAATATTTTGAAGTATTTATTATATGGGCATGAATCACGGACAATCTAGAAAGTGCTTTTCATCTTCAACCTTCTTAGTGTCACAAAGGTGACACACTCTCATCCATGGCGTTTTAGAGATTGTGTGCCCAATTTTACTATGGATCATTGAGAATTTGTTCTTATCTTAGCAATGTTTATTTTTCTTTACTTGGAAAACATATAGGTAATTTGATCTTCTAGTGCAAGATTACATCTTTTATAATATCTTAATTTTATTTTCCTCTAACTCTTTATCCTCCACATTTTTTCCTTAAATTTTGATTTGACATATTTTTAATCGTATCTTTATTCTCCAAAATGGTTTCTTCCCACAATAGTTTAATGGGCAGGCATCTTTATTCCATCTCTCCTTGGTCGATGGTGGTTATGACTTGATTTTGAAGCAATTTTGTGTAGTCTTGTCTTCCATGTTGTTTAACTTGTTCTTATGCATTAGGTATCTAGTCATAGCCATGCTCTCAATGGGGGAGAGACTTGTTTCTAAGAGGAGGATGAGACATTTCTTTAATTTTGAGATTATGAGTTATAAAATTCTTTTGTGTTTTCTCTATCTTTCTCGGGATTCACGAGAGGCCTATAGACCAGTTCATCCATAAAGAATAAACACATTAACAAGATTCTCAAAGAGGTGTTTCTTCTTGTCCCAACTCTAAAGATCAATTGATTTACAAATGCTTTCAAGTCCATAATAAGATTTTCATCCCTGAATAATCCTTTTCCTATTTTATAATTCCAATTGAGCTTGTGGTGAATATCAATTGAATATTTGTATGAAGTCACTTCTCCAAATTATTGTTGTCATATAACAAGGTATCATAGAGGGATTTTTGTTCCAATAATCATGACCTTAGTCTTATAAATATTAACAATCACCCACATATTGGAGCAAAATTCTTTGAGGATTCTTGGTTGGTTTTCAGATCATGTCCTTTCCATAGAGCGATCAGCCGACATAAAGAGAAGAAGATTGATGACTATGCCAATGAGAGTAGGGTCGGCCTTTGCTTTTTCAAGCATTCTTCTAACTTATCAATGTATATGCCAAAAGAGGTAGGGGACAAAGTATTGTTTTTGACTAGATGTGTATTAATCTATTTTGACCAACCCTCGGTTTTTTTAAGCTTAGCAATAATGTTCTCATACATCCTTATGCTGATAGATCTCAACTCAGAGACACTTTTATCTCTTCCAACCTATTCCAAAGTTTTTGTAGGAACCACCATGTCAAAATCTTTTTAAAGTCAACAAACAACAATTTTAGTGTTGTGGAACTCTGCATAATGATCTAAAAGGTAACAAAAGTACAGTTGAATGATATCTCCTAAACTCATTTTGTGCTATCTCTTTTACTGTGACTTCCTAGCCAAATGCTAATATTCTTTTCTAAATAATTCCATAAGCTTGGCTAAAATCAAGCTAATCATAACTGTCCTATAATTAGAATGTTTTATCCCCAAAATTTTTAAAAATAGAACAATGAGGCTTTCAAGTCCATGGTTTAGGGAAGCCATGCTTGGTTGCTAAATTGAAGAGCTTATGAATGTGGATAAAGTTGGCCTCAATTTTAAAAATTGACTTGGTAGCCTTCAATGTGTCCTTAGCTTTCCCATTTTACCATTTGTAACTTGAACTCTATGTCATCTAAAGAAAAAACTTCTTTGTAGGGACAATAGGAATAGTGTTCATGGCATTAGGGAACCATTAAAGACTTTTAAGGTAGGAATTCCCTGAATCCGTTAAGGGAATCCTATTATTTCTTTTAATGTGTGCATTTTAGAATTTAGCTCCAAAACTTCTTAGGATCCAACTTGTATAGTTGTGAAAGAGACTCTTGTTTTATTGATATAGTACATTTTTTCCCTTTTTAATTGAGGAGTTTTTAAATGTATTGATCTTATTGAGTTTAAAGGCTCATTAGAAGCATCCTAATGAAGCTCTAAACTACATTCTTTATATATATATATATATATATATATAAAACATATAAATATATTTTATATAAAAACATATAATGTATATGTTTTATATATAACACACACACACACACATATATATAGCATATGGTATATCGTTTGAATATATCCGTAATGGGACCTGGAGTTGGGTCCATGAGGGGTTGGCGATGTGGTATGACCCCGTAGACATAACTTAGATCACAGTGGGAGCATGCTAAGCCCCATGGCTCCGAGTCAGTGGTATCATGGGACCTCGAAGGGCCACAGAGAGTTTGAGGTGATGCCAGGCCTCGCACTATTTGCGGACCTGACCCAGGTCCTATTAGCATATATATTCAAGCTAGTAGATTATATATATATATATATATATATATATATATATATATATATAAAGCATTAGTATATATATATAAAACATATAACATAAGCATTATATATGTTATATATTTATATATATAAAGCATATATATATATATATATATATATATATATATATATATATGTTGATATTGAAAATGATGATATTATTAATAGATATATGTTTTAATTTTATTTTGAGATGTTTTTATTTTAAGATGTTTTTAAAATATTTTATTGGTTGTTTTTTAGTTTTGTTTTCACATTTTTTTTTTATAAGTTTGAAGGCATTTTTGTTTTGTTTTAACAAAAATGTATTTTGTTTTAAATTATTGTTTTACGGTAATTTGTTTTTTTAATTTTCATTTCTTTAAGTTTTTTCTTTGGCTTTTCATCATTTTGTTAAGTTTGTTGTTTTTTTTTTAAATTTGAATATATTGTTTTTAAATGTGTTTTTGTCTTCATTAAAAAATATATTTGTGGTCACCTATCTTTTTCTTTATTTACTTTTAACTGTATAAATCTAAGTAAAAATATATATATATATATATATATGTGTGTGTGTGTGTGTGTGTGTGTGTTATATGTTATATGTTTTAATTTTATTTTGCACGAGATGTTTTATTTTAGATGTTTTTTTAAAATATTTTATTGAATTTTGGTTGTTTTTTTAGTTTTGTTTTCACATTTTTTTTTTATAAGTTTGAAGGCATTTTTTGTTTTTTGTTTTAACAAAAAAATGTATTTTTGTTTTAAATTATTGTTTTCTGGCCAATTTGTTTTTTAATTTTTCATTTCTTTTTAGTTTTTCTTTGGCTTTCACCATTTTGTTAAGTTTTGTTGTTTTTTTTTTAAATTTGGATTTTGAATATATTGTTTTAAATGTGTTTTTGTCTTCATTAAAAAATATATATTTGTGAAGATTTTCTCTTTTTTCTTTATTTACTTTTAATGTAAATCTAAGTAAAAAAAGGAAGAAGTTATTAAATAAATTTTCAAGGGACCATTTAGGATGCAATTTTGGGTTTTTTATTTGTGTAGGGATTTGTTGTCAAGGCCACAGTTTGAATTAGGTCGTAATTAGCTGTAATTGTAACGTTTAGAAAAAATATTTTGCTTTAGGTAGCGTCATGTTTTTATTTACGTGTTGATTTTAAGGTTTTTCTAAGCAACTATTTTATGTTTTAAGGCTATGATTGAAAAAAGTTGTAATTTTGACCTGGTCAGAAAAATTGGTGCTATCGGTAGTACCACGTTTTGATTTGGGGGTTGATTTTAGATTTAGTTTTTAGCAACCATTTTATCCTTTAAGTCCATGCTTGAAAAAAGTTGTAATTTTAACCCGATTATAAATAGTGGTGCTACCGATAGCACCACTTTTTGATTTGGGGGTTGATTTTAAAGTTTGTTTGAGAATCCGTTTGATCATTTAAGCCCATGCTTGAAAAAAGTTGTAATTTTGACCCAGTTACAAAAAATGGTTTTACCGGTAGCACCGCTTTTTGATTTGGGGGTTGATTTTCATGTTTGTTATGCAAAAATATGGGTTTTAAGGGCTAGAGTTCTCGTTTTGAGGTCATAGTTCTCATTAAGTTGGTAACTATGTTGATGAAGTATACGATGAACCAATAGTTGAGCAAGAAAATGATTATTTACCTAAGGAAAATTTTGAACCTGTACAGACGGACGGATGAAGTATATATTTGAAGAAGGCGACAATGATCCTTACTCACAAGAGAATGTTTCCCAAACACGAGAATTTGTAAACAAGTCCAAAAATAAATATGAATCTGGAAAGGAAAAATAAAAAAATAAAGAAAAAGATAAATAAAATGGGAATGAGAAAGTGGCCAATAAAAATGTGATAAGTAACATTGGAGGAAAAAAGAAGCATCTATTATCAAACCCTTCCCAGATGAAGTATACATTTGTAGAGGATTTGAGTAAGCTGAGGATTACTCTTCCCTTCACACAAGTGGTGAAGATCCCTCAATAGAAGGAAAATATTTTGAGATTGTTGGATGACCTAGTTGGAAGAATGGAAGTCATTGTCACAAGTCCAAAGCAAAGCCAAAACACATCAACAATCAAGTGGAGAGGTAATTTTCCACCCTTATATATTTCAATTGAGAACCATGATGTTGCACTCCACAACTATCTAGTTGACACTGGCGTACAAATAATATCATGCCATTGGCAATAATGGAGGCACTGAGTATGAGCTGCACCAAGTATTATGAAACAAGTGAAATAATTTATGCAATTGATTCCAAGCATGTGCCAGCTTACGAATAAATCAAATATTTGTATGCTTGGATCACTACTGTTCCTCATATTATTACAATTTTCAATATTGTGGTGGTGGATCTTCCTCCTGCATATGGATTCTCCTAGGAAGAGATTGGTCCTCTATGATTGTAGGCTATATAATGAATGATGGAAGTTGCATGATGTTTCCAGATAAATATGGAACAATGATCAAGGTTCCTTGCAAGCCCAGGAGGCCTTTTTCCTTAAAAAAAAAGGATAATGAGCTAGTGGAAGATTATATAGACGTTGGGATGGGAAATTATGCTATCCTAGACATGGAGCAAATTGAGGACATGGAAAAACAAGATAATTATTTTAAGGGTTACTAGAGGATTTCATTTGATCGAGCCTGATCAAGTTAAGGGAGTGGATTTGTAATTGTAATTATAAACCATAAAAGATTGTGCACCCACATGCTATCAGACTTCAATTTGCATGCACAAATAATGAGGTGGAATATGAGTCTTTGATTCAAGGAATGATACTTGCACAAGAAATGAAGATATAACATTTGATTGTAACTAGCGATTCCAAGTTGGTAATAAATCAAGTTACCCAGAGATATAAGATTAAGAAACAAAGACTCAAATTATATTTCAAAAAAGTTAATGAATTGATGGAATATTTTAGCTCTTTTAACATTTCTTTCATCCCAAAGGATAAAAATCAGAAGGTAGATTCATCAGCTTTGACGGCTTCACTGTCGAACCCAGATGATTTTTAGAGAAAAACATATTTTCAAGTAAAAATAGTATTCTGACCTTATATACCTGACAATCATGAGTATTTACAAGTGTTTGAGAATGATGCTAAACTATTTTTTTTTTTGGGTAAATGATGATGAAGATGAGGATAATGATAACATTGATGTTCCGAAGAATTTTATTCAGTTTGAGTCACTTTTTACAAAATATGATAATGATAAAAATATTCTGGAAGAAGTATCGATCTGAAAAGTCGAAGAAACAAGAAATATTAATATTGGGACTGATATTTCCCTAAAATATGTCAACTTGGGAGTTGATTGCACAGTTGATGAAGTTGATCAATATGTCACACTTTTTAAAGAATATCTTGATGTGTTCGCCTGGAGTTATCATGATTTGAAGACATATGAAAAACCAATATTTCAACACATTATTCCATTGAGAGAAGGAACAAAGCCTGTCAAGAAGAAGATAAGGATGATGAACCCCAAATTGAAGCCATTAGTAAAGGTTGAATTGAAAAATTTAAAGAAATCTAGGATAATATACCCCATCATACATTTTGATTGGCTCTCAAATATGGTGGTTGTGAGAAAAAATACTGGGGAGATTCAGATGTGTGTAGACTTCAGGGATCTTAATAAATAATGTGTAAAGGATAATTATCCTTTTCCTAACATGAAATTTCTTCTCCAACAAGTCACAGGATCAACTTGCATGTCCATGTTAGATGGTTTTTCTGGGTATAATCAAGTCTTGGTTGCATAAGAAGACAAAGCAAAGACAACCTTCACAACACCTTGGGAAACAAATGCATATGCTTGGATTCCCTTTGGTTTAAATAATGCTAGAGCTACATTTCAAAGGGCTATGGATCATGCATTTGAGGGTTTTATAGGAAAATTCATGGTAGATTACCAAGATGATTTAATGGTACATTCAAAAACTAGGAGTGATCACATTAATCAATTGAGGAAATTTTTTGATATATGTAGATTATATGGATTTTATTTGAATCCAAAAAAGTGTTTATTTGTTGTAAGTAAAGGAAAATTATTTCCCATGTTGTGTGCAAAGAAGGAATTTATATTGATCCCAAGATAGTTAAATCTATAAATGAACTCGACCCTCCATCATCCAAAAAGGGAGTCCAATCATTTTTTGGAAAAATTAAATCTGTACGAAGGTTTGTCCCTGACTATGCAAGTATTGTGAAGCCGATCAATTTATTGTTGAAAAAGGATCAAAGGTTTGAATGGACCTCAAATACGCAAGAAGATTTTAGTAATATAAAAAAGAAATCACTACATCCCCAGTCCTCATTAGTCCATACTTCCAGAGAGACTTCATCATTATTCATTTGCAACATAAACTGTCATGGCATCTGTTCTTACTCAAAGAAATGCCAAGGGTGAATAATTTCCAATTAGTTTCAGGAGAAAGACCTTCCATTATTATGAATTAAGATATTCAGAATTGGATAAACAAGCCTTGTCTCTTGTAAAATAAGTGGCACACTTTCAAAATTACATATTAAATTCCCATATATTTTCATATGTTCCATCCTCTCCTGTGAATATTCTTTTAAATTAACAATTGAGGGAAGGAAAATGAGAAAATTGGTTGGCAAAGATTCAAGAATATGACATTGAAATTAAGCCTTTAAAAGTAGTGAAAGGATGGGGTCTGTGTAAGCTCATTGTGAATGGTGATTCTTTGGATGGAGTAATTTCGATTTCTGTTGGAGAACCTATGGTTGTTTTAGAATGGTATAGAGATATTATATTTTACTTAAGGTCCAAGCAATTTCAAGTCACCATGAACCTAAAGGAGCGAAGAACATTGAAAATGAAGTCAAATCAATATGTATTGATTGCTGATGTATTGTTCAAAATGAACTATGCTGACATATTGTTAAGGTGCATTGATGAAAAAAGAGCTCAATAATTGATGAAATAATTCCATGAAGGTATATGTGGTGGACATTTTGTGCCCATTTCTATGACCCATAAAATAATAAGAGCTGGATTTTATTGGCCATCAGGTTTTAAAGACTCATATGCTACCACAAGAAAATGTGTATCTTGTCAACAACTTTCAAGGAAAATGAAAAACAAATTCAATTGATCCAGGTGGATGTCGGTGGCCACCCACTTATTCCAATTGGCTCAAAACAATATTCTGGTAATTACCTTTTTAGTAAATTTTCGGTTCCTAAATTTCTGGGGCCATTTTGAGGGCCTAAATGAAGTTTTTTTTGGATCAAGAACCTCAAAGATAACCTAGGTATATGATTGAGCCCCCAAAACGAATCTCCTCGATGATACCATTCCAATGAGCTATCGTGCGCCCCAAACTAAGATCGTACGCCAAATTTACGCCCCCAGGAAGTTGATACATCAAACTACCCAAAACAAGGTCCACAAAACTGTTGACTTTTCATCTTCCGGGGTTAGGGTTTTGGATTTTATTTATGTTAAAAAGGCCTTTGGAGTCTCATTGTAACAATCATCTTCTTGCGAATGCGAGTAGCCATTGCATCTCTTCTTAGAGATAAGCTGCCACCATTCTAGTGAGTATTTCACTCTGTATTTATACAGTGTTGTACATTTCACTCATTAATAGAAATTGTGTATTACTATATCTCTATGTTTATGGTTGCATCTCTAATATATTTCTATAATATTATTGGATATATGATATATCTTTGTACATTTTTTAAATATATCTCCACTCTCTTTTCATGTTGAAAATAATCTGGATCGGTGGTATCAGAGCAGGCTGCTCTTGATTGTTTTTTTTTCAGTGCATGTCCCCGACGAGGTCCAAGTATAGAAAGTTGGATCTCAATCTTGTCTCTCTTGAGGAAAATCATTCCTGCATTCCCAAGAAACCCTCCATGGCAGAAGAAAATAAAAACGACAGATCAGTCGATTCTATTAATTTGTTGCTTGAGAAATCTCTCATGCGACAGAGGGACAAAATGATGGAAAATTTTTCCCACATCCTTCAACGTATGTCGATAACAACCGGTGCATATTCATCAAGCAACCACTTTGGAGGTGCCTCTCCTTTCAAGGTACAAGTTAATTTTTATATTCTCGTATTTAAAGGACAAATAGATGCAAATGCCCTAGAAAAATGGTTAAATATTCTAGAAGGTTATTTCTCTGTTCACAATTGTTCCCACAAGGAAACTATCACCTTCACACTCCTTAAATCTCTCCCCTGTGTCAAACATTGGTGGGAAAATTACTGGGAGAAAAGTTCCACAGAGGAGTATGGATAATATGGGGCCGAACCCACTTGGGATTTTTTGATAGATGCAGTCAAGGAACAATATTACCCTGTTGGTAACTATGACGACCAATACATTAGATGGACCATGCTGCGTCAAGAGAGGGGCCAAGCAATGCCATATTTCACCAATACCTTCCATACCTTGCGCATAAAGCTGGGTATCAAATATTCTGAGTGATATTTGGTTTTGAAATACCATGGGTCTCTACACAGATACATGCAAACTGAAATGAAGTTTCTGGAAATCTCATCGCTGGGAGTTTCCTATCGATATGCTATCAAAATCGAGTAAAAATTTAGTCACCGAAAATGTTGATGTTTGGACAACATCGGGACGACATTCTCTTAGATTAATAATTAATAATATAATTATTGATTATTAAATACTATATATAATAAGTAAATGATAATAATAAATATTTATTGATTATCCAAGGGACGCATCCTTTCATGGATGGTCAACATATGTTCCCTATATATGGAACACTCATCATTGTAATAATATATCGATCATATCTCATTTGAATAAAAACAACATGGTATCAGAGCATGACTGGGCTTGACTCGATATTAGAGCGAGACTGGGCTTGAATCCTTCACAGGAAGGCCCAAGAATATGAGAGTAGAGTAAAATGTTGGGAGTATTAAATTTATGGGGTTGTTACAATCTCTATGGACACCATATTTAATTTTTACTCCTACCTAAATTATAGAAAGAATTTCATAAATTATGGTGGGTAGTAATTTCTAGTAAAAATGTCTAATTACCTAAATATAAGGAATGTACTGCATATTTACTTCGACCTATATTTATGCAAAGAACAACATGAATTATGGAGGGACAATTTAACAAAGTCAAATACTATGTGGACATATTATAACCAAATTAATCTTTGGGTAGTTACAGGAGGTATTCTCCAACTATTTATAATAAGGAAAATTAAAGTTGATTTTAAATTTAATTTTCAAAGAGACGTGTCTTTTTGGATCAATCTAATATTCCTATAAAAAGACACTTGAAAGACACAAAAATAGACGCACATATTTTTTTTTATCTCTCACACGTGGGATAAGTGATCTAAGAAAGAGACTAACAAGTTGAAATTTTCCGAGTTACTTAGTGATGTCGTAGTGTTTACTAAAGTAATATTGTATATCATTGGAAGTAATTACCACTTGCGGAAAATTGTGCTTGTCTAATTTAACACTAGAAAATCAATATGGTTAGTCGTATGACATTGAGTATATGATGGATCTATGTTGGTAGCCATATAACATCGGGTATATGATGGATGTTTGACAGTCATAGTAGAAGACATATCATTTGGAGGGTCACTGTATATAGTTGTGCACAAGATAAATTGATCTCCTCAAGGAGATGGTTTTTGTTGTTATTGTTTCTTGTTCTGGGAAGGTCACAGTTAATAACTCTGAGAAGGAGCCATAATGAGAGTCACATGAGGCATACATGGAGGGAAATATCTTCCAACATGATGTCAAGCAGAGACATTGCTAGACATGATGCTCAGAGACATGAAGTTTCTAGGAGCAATGTACCTCCCAGGACGAGACCATACCAAATAATAGAGACAGTTATAGTGATCATGGATACAACCAGTTAATACCGACTGTAGCACAAATATGGTGATATATCCAAGTAGAGGAGGTTTTACTACATCCATAGGTAGCAAAGATTGAGTTACCCCTGAAGAATGAGGAAGAGCTACCTTCGGTGTCACAGGGAGCATAGATAGAGGAGGAGTCACCTCCAACTCTAGAGGGAGTGTTGATGTTTGAGGAAACATCATGAGACATTCTCCTCGGAGGGTCCTTTATGGACTAGTATGGGGGAATGTAGACTTCATCTTGACGTTCCTCAGATGGTGAGATGAAGGAACCAAGACATTGGTTTCACAAGGAAACCATGATATATCTTGTGAGACATTGGTTCCATGAGGGGACCTCGATATGTCTTAGACACTGATTTCATGAGGAAACCTCTTTATGTAAAATATGGTCCAAGATGAAATTACCTTTCAGAGGGAGACAATTGAGCCTTTTGATCAAATTGGTGTCGTTGATCATGTATCTCCAGTTAACGTTCCCGGAGATATTGCAATAGGTCATAAGAGACATGCATGGGCTCATCAGACTCTGCAGGAGGAATAAGTACATGCAACTCCTCGTGGTACCTTTTGAGTGAGAAAGAGACCTAAGAGATATTCATGTTATGCCACAAATATGAGCCACATCATTCATTTTGAGCCTTCCTGTTACGAGGAGGAAATTATTCATTCAGTATGGAGAGATGTCATGATGGAGGAGTATCAATTAATCATGAAGAATAATGTGTGGGATATTGTTTCGAGACCTTGGGGGAAGTATGTAGTGACTTCCAAATGGATCTATAACATCAAACACATAGTTGATGGGAGGATCGAGAGGCAAAAAATGATATTTGTTGCTAGAGGATTCTCTTAGGTGGAGGCAATAGATTATGAGGAGACATTTTCTCCTGTTTCTCAATACACTTCTATCCGGATGATTATTTCCCCTGCAGCATCCATGGGTTGGAAAGTACATCAGATGGATGTAAAGACGAAATTTCTCAATGGAGAGATTGAGGAAGAAATATACATCAAGGATCCATATGGTTTCGTGATACATGAGAAGGAGTCTCATGTGTGCAGGTTGAAGAAGGCCCTATATGGACTCAAGCAGGCACCTCAAGATTAGTATGCGAGGATTGATGGACACCTAATGAGTTTGGGATTCAAAAAAAGTGTTGTCAATCCCATCCCGTACTACAAGACTATTAATGGTGAGTCCCTAATTTTGGTTCTCTGTGTTGATGATTTATTCCTTATCGGTACATAGAGCCTTATTATTGAATGCAAGTATGTTGTTGGCATAGGGCAGACCTAGGGTTCAACGGTTCAACAACGCACCAAAAAAAACCTAACTACCGACCCTTTCGGCAACACCTGCAAAGCAGGCGAAGTCTCACCCAAGGTAGAGGCAGGGGGGGTTACAGGAATCAGGTGCCTGTAACCAAGCTGGGACACAGATCTATGATAACAAAACTTCACAAAGGACTTTAATAACACTTAGAAGATGATATACATTATTTCTTTAGCTTCATTACCATCACAAAACAAACCCTAAGATAGATCGGTGCAGTAACCATAAATATTAAGAACTTCTACCACTTTTCACATAGCATTAAGTTAGATCTATCATTCATTCACAATTAAAGCACTACGCAAAAACATATCTATCTATCATACATAACACTTAAGGCATTGAGAAGATTCATAACATAACCAACAAAGAACAAAGCTAATCAGACACACAAGATATATGTGGTTCACCCCAGTGTGGGGCTACGTCCACCAACTGCTTCGTCTTCTTTATTATTCTTCAATCTCTTACATTCATATGCTCCTGTGCACTAAGCCACAAAGCCAAGCTTCACATCGGACAAGAGATCTGTGCACTGACCACCAGATCCTCCTTCCCAAAACTAGGTCAAAAAATAAATCCAACTTCTCTATCGAGCACATAGCCTTACATACACAATCTGTTGCACTAAGCAACTCATAACTACTTGCACTTAGCCACTCAGACTTTGCTCTCTGTCCTCTCTCTTTTCTACATTACATTCTTACTTGTTTATACTTTTACAATAAGGCATAATCATGGGTAAACCCATGGGATGACATTCCATAACCCATTACAAAAACCCTAAGGAACCCCTTGTTGGGTCCACATAGCCCGCAAAACAAGTGAGATCCATGATCTCATCTTTGCCTGGGCGCTCCATCTTCCACTAGCCTGTCAAAGTCCAAAAAGTGGTCAAACTTGACCAAGGTTTCCTCAAAACTTGGCCGAGGGCCAACAGGCCCCCAACACTCACCTGTGATGCGTCCCGAGCCACTCAGGTTTGGTCAATGTCGCTTTGAAGGTCTTGATATTAACTTGAGATGCCTCGAATTGATGCTTCGTCTAAGCCTCCTGTTCAGTGAGATCTTGGATCAATTGTTCTATAACATGCTGTTACCCATAATTTTGGTCATCATGATGGCGTATTAATGATGGTGTATTCAGGCTCTTCATAAGAACTTTCTCCTGAGAAAAGTTACCTTCATCTCTTCCCAGAAAACATACATTTGAAGAAGGTTCACATGCTGCTAGTATACTAGGGTGCGAGAATGACCCATTCTCGCAGGCTGCCTTAAGCCAGGGTGCGAATGTCTTGCACTGTGCTGAATAGCTAGGGTGCGAACTCATCCTAAAGCATGGAAAAAGATGAATTCTCGATGGTTCTAGAAGGGAATATTCTAGAAGAATGGGTTGGCATTCGAATGGTTATCCTTGTACTGGATTCCCTGATATTGTGGGATCATTCTTATCCAAGTAACTAT
>SNQJ01S0001850.1:902176-927536 GCA_010110895.2 Picea sitchensis
AGGACCTTGCTTCATGTGTTAAAATATGCAAGATAAACTTATGTGTTAAGTTCATGTATCTTCTTGTAAATGCTTATGTGTGAGGATATGTTCTTTTAAATGGTTATATATGTACTTTCAATAAATACACAACAACACAACTTACAACAAATAAACCATCAAAATCACAATAAGAACAACATGATAAAGGAGTTCACCCCCCTCCGGGATACATCTCCTTGAGCCTCCATCAATGGACTTGGCTCTCTGGGATTAATTTGTCAAAAGTTATTTTACAAGCTATTTCTCAACTCCAATGGAAAAACATACTGTACCATTCGGATCAGAACACATAAAAACCCCAAAAATGACTAATAAAACTCTGAAAACGGATCATGGCTCATCCGGGCATGACCTCTTCTACATGTGGCCATAAGCTTCCTTGAGCTTCTCTTTGGAAAAAGCACCTGTAAAATTCCTCAAAAGCCTCTGAAACCTGTCCCAATGTGTTCAGAGCATAACAATTAGCCAAAAATGATTATTCAATCACAGAAAACAAACATAGGCTCACCAAAACATGTCCTCAATCAATGAGGGCTTCAAGCTCCCTGGAGCTTGCTGAAACTTCAATGGTGAAAAACCTGCATAAGAAGTCTTCAAATGGCCTTGATAATAGTGCCAATGGATTCAGGACGTCCAAAAACCCCTAGCTGGGCTTTTACGACACCTCAATTGGCCAAAAAATGAGAAAGATAGGCCTCCTGCCATCCTCTTCCTTCAAGCTTGCTGAAATTGGTTCGCCAAAACACACCTCTATGTGCTTGAACCCAGAACACGCTCCAATTTCGTGTTTAAACCCAGGACACGCGCGCAACCGCATAACTGTGCAAACTGTAGGACGGTTAGGGCGCCTCCAGCCCCTAACCGCCTAGCACCTGGGCACATGGGTCTTCCATAAGACCGTGCACATAAACAAAGGTCTAACCATTTATATTGGCGAATAAAAATAAGACATGTGGCGGGTCATTTGAAAACCGTGCAAACCAAATCCAAACTACCCACGCTCTTCGTGTAGGGTCATATGATGCTACACATAAAACCACGACATAAAATCCGCACCCCCATTCCACATAGGGCATGGTCACATACATTATAAATATGATCGGGCTTTGGTTATGGTTTAATATTCCCGCGCACACGATACATTAACCGGTGGTCACATATGAATACAACAAAACCACAGGTCGGGGCTAAGCCCCAGCCCGACCCCCTGCCATATCAACCACAATTCAAACTTAAATATATTAAAAGGCATATGGTTAATAAGAACCATCGTGTGGCATAGTGGTCGGGCAGACTTTGTTAAGGCGTAGCAAGTGGGGAAGGTCCATGGTTCAAATCCGGTGGACTACAAAATTTTGATTAACAAACCAAATAACCAATAGCCAAAAAAGGGGTGCCACGTGACAGCCCATGACTGGGCCACGTGGCACCTTACCATTTGCCAAAACTTTGCCACGTGTCGACAAATGATTCAACCAAATCTGCCAATCCAAAACTGCCAACTCAACGCTTCCACATCAGCGTACGGTCATTCCACGTCAGCATCTGTACAGACTGTACGGACTGCACAGTCAGCATCCCTTTTTTTTGCCTATTTTACGATTCGAACAGATCGCGATATCTCTTGCTCTTGATGTCCGTTTGAGACGAAACGAGTTGCGTTGGATTTGTAACGACGAGGGATATGCTCCTGTTCATTTTGAGGAAATTCCGAGAACATTTAATTTTGAGCTAAAATTTGACCTCTGGTCCAGATTTTGATCACCTTGGTCCCCTCCTCCTTGTCCATTTTCTTCGTCTCCTCCTCCTAGCGAGCCAGATCCATTTTATTTAAAGGCTTTTTCCTCCTCATTAGTATTTATATTCTAGACTTCCTCCTTCTTCTTTTTGTTCGTCCCACTGGATTGTCCGACATGCTCGAACCGGGTGACCAAGGGGCTTCCTATGATATCAGTGTCAGAGAGTTCTACATCAGCGACAGGTGTCTGAAATTTCTCTGGCCAGTCCTTCATGATCTGATCCATGTCTTCATTTATTAGTTTGTAATATGATTGTAACTCTTCCTTTCTCTCTTCTCTGTGTGCAGTGATATAGATAAAATGCAGATCTGCGTGGAAAATGGCTATCAGTCTGTAATGGTGTAGGGTGTGCGGTGTCATGCACGGGAATGACTCGATGGAAACCTTCATTTGCTGATAATATGCATGGAAATGAAATATTGGAATGCCATTGCTTCGATGTGTCATTGGTGCACCATAAGGTGGAGAACCTAGCGGCCAATGACTCTGATGGTTCGATCTACGAGAATGTGTCTCCTACAGGAATTTTCCAAGCAACAAATGTGATCAACATGATCAACCAGCTGAAGTGGAATTCATAACCATGATCCTGAGCTTCACGATAGTATTTCTCGAGTTCATTGATGAGGTAGCTCGCCCAATTAATCTACATGCCCTCCACACATTTTCCTGCGAGGTCCACCACGAACCTGGTGACTTGTGTGGGGCGGTTCTTTTTGACAATATTTCTAGCTATGAGTTGGCAAGCGAGGTGCACTGCACCATCCTAGATAGAGGCTACCTTGTAGCCTCTCTTTCCCTTTTCAACTTCGCCATAAGCCTCCTTGATGCACTGTGCCAGGGAGCGGTCCGAGGCCTTCCTTGGGTAAAATTGCTGAGTGTCGGGTCCCTCCATGCTTAATCTTGTAATCAAGTGGATCAACACTGGATCCACAGTAATCCGTCGGTCGAGCCACATGTATCTGCCATGGTAGCACGACAAGAGGATTTTAACACAAGCATTAACCTCCTGGTGATGACCAAAATGGGGAATATTCATCACATTTAGTATAGTGGAATGCGCCAACTCCTTAATCCATGGCTGGGAGACCAGGCGAGGCTTCTTCCCAGTTGTATTTGTCAAATATCGGTGGGGTGCGAGCATAGCATAGTTATTTCTATCTCCAAGGTTGAAGTCATTGTTCTTCATCAATGGGATCTGTCCCAACTGACTCCCAACTATGCGTATTTCTTTCGGGATGTACGCAGTGATCAAAGTGTACTTGAAGTCCCGTGGGATGTTGTCGTGGTTAACTGCGCCAACCAAAGGTGGGATATAATCTGGTAAGATTGATGGGATCTTCTTCGCATTATCCAGATTTTCGCGATGCTTACTTCGCTACTCAGTCGCGGGGTTGACACGACCAGAACGTCATCTAGTCGAAGGGGAAGCCTACAGTCCCTTGGTCGATGACGCCTATACTCCTTCAGAAATTTTTTTGTCGGCCATTATCTTCATGAGGATCTCCTCGACAGACTTCTCTAATGCACTAGGTTCAACCGACATTCTTACTTTTAAATAGATAGGCGGGGTAAACAAACAGAAGATGAGGTCTATATTTAGATAACACAACTCAATACACAATCAATGTCTCCGATAATCACGGGTGGTAAAAATTTGTCCCGACGCAGCGTTCGACGGGTTAAATAAGTGAGAGTCATAACAAATTATTCCAACGGGTAGGCATGTTTCCATCAATGTGAATCTGTCTGTTATGGTGCAATCTCAATGTCCCAAATGTAGTCCATTCGCTCATAAATGTGTTTCCTATCCATTCTGGGGCATCGTTCTAATGGTTAGGGTGCCTTTAATGGTCATATAACTTTGCCAGGGCGAAGTCCCATTCTGCGCGGTCCTGCTGTGCTGGCGAGGTTCAAATCCTGAAAACCTGCCTCTTGCGAAGTCTTCCATTTGTTCTCTATAACTTCCTATAACTTTTCCAACTTGGCTTTCTTCTTACTGAGATTCATTTCTTTCTTTCCTGCGATCCGAGTCTCTCTAACTACTTTGGGATTCCTCTTTTCATTCTTATTCTTATCTTCTCCTAGCGTAGTGAATTCACACTATTGATGTGCTCTCAAAGGGTTCGAAGTTAATATCCATTCTCTTATTAATTCTAGGGTGGGTATTCTACTTTCTTGCATAGATAGGTCCTTCAAACCTTCTTGCATTCTTTCAACCTTGATAGCTAGTTCTCTTGCCTTCTGTTGCTTTGACTTATCTTCCCATTCTTCTATTAGTCGGTCTATTTTTCTAGCCATGAAATCCCTTAGTTCTTGCTTTTTATTTTCTATAGCTTCTTCCTCTACTTTCCTTTTGATTTGATCCTTCTCAATCCAAGTCTTTCCTAAAAAAAGTGGGAAAGGGGCATTGTTCTCAACAAACTTAATGACTTCAAATTCCTCTTTAGTTGATGTTCCATGGATAATAATAGGTACATTAGTAACTCTTCCACATAAGGTTACCATATTTCCCTTAAATAAGCCTATCCTTCCCAATGAAGGTACCACAACATGCTTTCCCAAAATTTCCCAAGTTCCTTCTGTCATAATATTTACTTGTGTTTCTTCATCCAAGACACACTCTATGTCGAAGTCCTCTATTCTTGTACTTATGTGCTGTTTTACTTTCAAGATCTCTGGTAAAATGACATCTTTATGAATATCCATCATTTCTTTCAACTACATTAATGTAGTCTGAACTTTCTCTAATTTGTTCTTTTTATGGCTTCCTAACATGTTCTTAGTCTCTTGACTTTCTTTTTCTTGTCTCATGTTCATTTGTTCAACTTTAGCATTCATTCTTGGACAATCCTCAACTTCATGACAAACAAATTTACAACAAAGACAAATAGGACATGTACCAGGGAATTCCTTAGCAATATGTCCCGGTCTTCTGTAGTTATAACATAGTGTCAATCCTCTTTTTCTCTTATATGTTCCCCAACCTCTTCTGTACTGCGCACTAGGATCACAGTGATGGACCTGCAATCTACAAAAATTCTTTCTAGGTTCCTGCATCCACTTATTAGTCCAAAAATTATTTCTATGCATAGGAATAACATATCTTTCTTCATTTATATTAGCTTTACTTAGATCAACTCTTTCTTCCAACTGCACCTTAGCTTTCAGACTAGGAAAAAATCTATTAAACATACTTAAATTCATGCTTTCGAAACAAAATTTGTTACTTATCTTACTCTTATCAAAGCACATAGTGTTACCCCTTTTAAGATCTTACCTCTTTTCTTTAGATCATGTTTCTTTCTTAGCACAGAGCTTCTCCAGTCAAGTAGAATAATGCACACTACAACAGTAGATCTACACACAAAGATTCTCTTTTCTTTACTTCAGTTCCCGACAATCACAGTTTCAGTCCCGACAATGGAACCATTTGTTGGCATAGGCGTAGACCTAGGGTTCAACACTTCAACAACGCATCAACAAAACCCTAACTATCGACCCTTTCAACAACACTTGCGAAGCAGACAAAGTCTCACCCGAGGTAGAGGCAAGGGGGGTTACAGGACTCAGGTGTCTGTAACCAATATGGGTCACAGATATGTGATAACAACACTTCACAAAGGACTTTAATAACACTTAGAGGATGATATACATTAGTTATTTAGCTTCATTAACATCACGGAACAAACCCTAAGATATATCGACCCAATAACCATAAATATTAAGCACTTCTACCACTTTGCACATATCATTAAGTTAGATCTAGCATTCATTCACAAGTAAATCACTAAGCAACAACATATCTATGTATCATACATAACACTTAAGGCATTGAGCAGATTCATAACATAACCAACAAAGAACAAAGCTAATCAGAGACACAAGATATATGTGGTTCACCCCAGTGTGGGGCTACATCCACCAACTGCTTCATCTTCTTTATTATTCTTCAATCTCTTACATTAATCTGCTCCTGTGCACTAAGCCATAGAGCCAAGCTTCACATCGGACAAGAGATTTGTGCACTGAGCACCAAATACTCCTTCCCAAAACTAGGTCAAGGCACAAATCCAACTTCTCTATCGAGCACAGAGCCTTACATACATAATATGTTGCACTAAGCAACTCAAAACTACTTGCACTTAGCCACTTAGACTTCGCTCTCCGTCCTCTCTCTTTTCTACATTACATTCTCACTTATTTATACTTTTAAAATAAGGCCTAATCATGGGTAAACCCATGGGCCAACATCACATAACCCATTAAAAAAACCCTAAGGAACCTCTTGCTGGGTCCACATAGCCTACACAATAAGTGAGATCCATGATCTCAGCTCTGCCTGGGGGCTCCATCTTCGACCAGCCTGTCGAAGTCCAAAAAGTGGTCAAACCTGACCAAGGTTTCCTCAAAACTTGGTCGAGGGCTAACACATGCGTTGGCCTATGAGTTTGAGATGAAGAACCTTGGTATGATGCACTACTTCTTGGGACTATAGGTGCGGAAGAGAACTAATGAGATGTTCTTGATTTAGAGGAAGTACACAGTTGAGATATTGAAGAAGTTTGGGATGATGAAATTGAAGCCCGTGGCTACACCAATGGTGACGAATCTGAAGAAACTAAGTGTCTTTTCTTCTGATTCTGACGAAATTGATCCGACTCTGTACAAATAGCTAATTTGATCATTGATGTATATGGTTAAAACCATACCAGATATTTGTTATGAAGTGGGTACACTTAGCCAATTTATGAGTCAATGGAGACAGACACATTGGATTGCTACGAAGCATGTGTTGAGATACCCGCGAGGCACAATTCGACATGGTTTGAGATATACTTCGAGTATTGAAATGAGATTGCAGGGACACACTGACTCTAATTGGGCAAGGAACGTAGTGGATAGGAAGAGAACCTCTGGGTGTTTCTTCACTTTGGGATCAGCCATGGTTTCTTGGTGTAGCAGGAAATAGACTTATGTGGCCTTGAGCATGACATAAGCAGAGTACATTTCATTGAGTGTGGAAGTCTGCGAAGCACTGTGGCTTCACAAGATCCTTGTAAATTTATTTGGACATGTGTTGGATTCCACTATTATTCCAAGACATGGTGTAGAGGAAGTATTGGTGCAATACCTTCCTACAAATGAGCAGGTTGTTGTCGTTCTTACCAAACCAGGATAAAGTTTGGGTACTTCTGTGACAGACTTGGTGTGGAAAAGAATTCCTCCCTCGCTGAGAGGGAGTGTTGATGTTTGTAGCTTCCTGAGACATTTTCCAGATCGTACTCCTCTGTGACTGAGTTTATTTTATCTGTGAGGACACTTATTTGAGAAGGGATAAGTGGGTTTGGGATTATTCGAGAAGGGATAAGTTTGTTGATATGTGAGGACACTTATTTGATAAGGGATAGCCCAATGTCCCTTGTGGAGAGAACATGAGGACACGTCCCATGTGGAGAGCACATGAGGACATGTCAAGGGAGTTTACCTTCACGTCATACACTATGGGGATTTGACCCTAGTGTTTCTAGAGGGAGTAGCCTCTAGAAGTCCACATGGGAGTTCCATGTGTGAAAAACATTCTCCAGATCGTAATCATCTGTGAACTGAGTTGAGTTGATTTGTGACACTTATTCGAGAAGGGATAAGTGGGAAACTTATCCAAGAAGGGATAAGTGGGACACTTATCCGAGAAGGGATAAGTAGTTTTGGTCTTATCCGAGAAGGGATAAGTAGTTTTGGTCTTATCCGAGAAGGGATAAGTGTGTTGATCTATGATGACACTTATTTGATAAGGGATAGCCCAACGTCCCTTGTGGAGAGCACATGAGGACATGTCCCATGTGGAGAGAACATGAGGACATTTCAAGGGAGTTTACCTTGACGTCACACACTATGGGGAGTTGACCCTAGTGTTTCTAGAGGGAGTAGCCTCTAGAAGTGATCCAAAATTGGATCCAGGAGCTTGATGGGGCTCATAAAGGCCTAAAAATAAAATTTCTCGAAATGGATTCAAAATGGACGTGTGCGTAGGCCTCGTCGATATGAACCCAACGCAACTTGAACGGGCTCAAACAGACATCGTATGCTCCATATATCACGATCTGTTCATTTGGTCAAATGGGCAAAAATGCTAACTGTACAGTACATACAATGCCACGTGGAAGTTGACTGTACAGGCTGTATGACCGTACAACTGATATGGTAGGGTACAAGGGGAGATGATGTGGCAGCATCTGGAGGTGACACTTGGAAAATGACCGTACAGTGACGTGGTAGGTATACATGGACCAATCAGGGAGTGACATGTGTCACCACTACAAGGTCGACACGTGGCACATCCATACTGATGACGTGGTGGGTCTGACACATGGTAGGTACAATGGCAGGTGACTGGGTTGAAAGCTTGACCGATAGGTGCACCAATGGGCATTTGACACATGACATTTTATTCGGTGAATGGTGAAGTGCCACGTGGACCAAACATGGGATGCCATGTGGCATCCATTGGTTGGTTAATATTTATTGAAAAATTGTAGACTCCATGAGGTTTGAATTTGCGACCTCGGCATGGGTGAATGTCTTGGTAGGGTCGGGCTAGCCAGCCCACCTGTGGTGTTGCTTGATATGTATAATGTCTTTTTAATATTTAAAGTGATAAGGGAATTTAAATGGAGGGAGTTAGGGCTAGGGCTAAGCCCCAACCCCTGGTGCATGGCATAGAACCATGCAATATAACCTAGTTCTTTGGTGATTTGTTGGTGCAGATCTGTTTGGAGCCTGGCCCTGGTCGCGTGGGTTAAGGCATATGACCTGTATCTTTAGTTGTTAGCGTGGAGGTAGGGGTAAGCACCAGTTGGTCGGGCTAATCTATCGAGGGTCTAACCATGGGCTACTCTATTGGGGGTCCACCCAAGGGTTTAACCATGGGCTACTCTATCGGGGGTCTAACCATTGTATAGTGCGTGGAGCGGTAAACACCAGGCCACATGGCCTTCAATGCGACCGAGAGCTAAGGGATAAGGGGTCAACGCATGGCATAGGGCCACATGGAGGTGCCCAGGTGAACAGGGGCCCTAAGAAAGGGGATTGCGCCCAATTTATGTGAAAAAAGTGGGTTTTTAATACATTATAATAATGATTTATTGGTATTATTCAACAATTTTTGGTCATTTTTGGGAGATATTGGGCCCTTTTTTAGGCCAGATCTTGGTGGGAAGTTGGGAGATGGTTACCAACTTCAAATCTATATAAACCATGACTTCTTGAAGCCATGGAGGAGGTTCAGAGTAGGTTTATGCTGAAGATTTTCCAAGCCAAAGCCATTTTTGTGCAGGGAAGCTTTTGAGGAGCACACCTTTGCAGGCCATTTCTGGGAGCTTCGATCATCCGATTTCAGTGTCGTCAGTTTTTTTGGGTTCCAAAGATATGGTAGAAAAAGAACAAATCAGTTTTTAACCTTTTTGGCACTACTATGATGTACTTTTAAAGATTCGAACACAAATAAGAAAGTCTCACCCAATGAGACAAAGGCCCAAAGACATAGACAAGATTGTCGAACTCAGTTATCACATTGGTGTTTATGGTTTGTTGTTTCTTTATGTTCATTTACAAATATGTACATGTTTATATGGATCTTATGTTTCTTCTATAATTCTTCCTCTTCATTTAGTTTCCTAAATGGTAAATTAACACATGCATAATAACTCAACCATTGTTGTATAAAATATCTTTTTCAGATCAAGTGGTATCAGAGCTAGTTGACGTTTGGATTTGAGTTTGCATGTTAAACAGGGAAAAGATAGATCTTGTTGAAGGCAATATTGTTGAAGAGAATCCATTGATTGGATTGAGAAAAATAACTTCTCAAAGCGAGAAGATGGCATTAGAAGAGGGACTTTCTCAGGATGAGAAAGAGTTTCGAAAAGATTTCTTCGCCATGTCGGAGATGATGGAGGTGTTGTATGAGGATTACTTGGAACGAAAGAAACCAAATATGGTTGAATATTCAAAGGGAAAAACTAAAGAAGGAGAGGATCCTCCTCAAATTCCTCCTTCATCTCCATCTTCACCTCCTTCTTCTCCTTCTTCTTCAAGTTCAAGTTCTAAAAACAGTGCAAAGAAACATGTCCATAAACATAAGAATGAAGTGCCTTTACTAAAACTTGATGTTAAATTTGAATTACCCATGTATGATGGTGAAGTTAATGCAAAGAGACTTGACAATTGGGTTAGACAGATGCAGGTTTATTGCAGTGTGCAACAAATCAAGGATGAGCCAAGTCAGATCAAGTTGGCATCACTTAGACTTGCAGGCACAACACTCATCTGGTGGCAAAGCAAGTTGAAAAATGGCATGCAACAAGTGGGTAATGTATTTCCATCATGGAAAAGTTTTATTTCTGCACTTAGGAAGCAACTATATCCTTTGGGTTATAAAGAGAAAGCGTTAATTGAATGACAAGCTCTTAAACTAAGAAAAGGACAAACAATGCAAGAATACACATATGGCTTTTGAAAAATGGCATTGATGTTAGATATTCCTTTACATACACAAGAAACTATTATGAAGTATATAGGAGGTTTACCTGTACATATTCGAAACACTATATTCATGTTTGGACTACTAATATTGTTGAGGTTTTTGTTCAAGCGACATACATTGAAGCAGGGAAAATAGGTGTTGGTGTATCAAGGGAATCGTCTTCAAATAAAGAGGACAAAAGGAAGTGGATTGGTAAGAAGGAAAATTCAGTGGCAAGAAAGGAAGAGAATCCCTCTTGCAAGCATTACAATAAAGAGGGGAATGACGAGGATTGTTGTTGGAAATTACATCCCGAGAAGAGACCAAAGTGGTTCAAGGAAAAGAAAAGGAGGCAAAAAGTTGCAGCAACAACACGACCAATAGACTTGGGATCAAATTCAGGTGACGAATCTAAAGTCTGATTGATTGGTATGATAGGTAAAATTGGTGAAGGATTTGATTGTAGAAGTAAATTGTTTCACATAAGGGTCATCATGAGGCACACTAAGTTCAACACATTGATAGATAATGGATCTCAATCTAACTTAATTTCATAGGAATTGGTTAAGAAATTGAGATTAAAAACACATATGCATCATAAGCCTTACACACTTAAATGGATAAACAACAATCATCAAATGCACATAACAAAGCAGTGCACATTAAAATTTGCAATTTCATCTAAGTTTGTGGACGAGGTAACATGTGATGTGGTGCCACTAAGTGAATGTGGAATGGTATTAGGTAGTCCATACTTGTATGATCGTAAAACAATCTTCTACAGGGAAAAAAATCTATATCACTTAACCAAAGCAGGTCAAGAATATGTGGTTCATGCTCATCATTTAAAGGAAAATAAAACTCTTCAAACTATGGAACAATTAAGAAAGAAATCTCAAGAAAGAAACACACCTATAATTGTTTCAAATCAAGTAATCAATCTTAAGCAAGAATAGGAGATGATTATAGAATGGAAAATCAATCACACTTTGATTGAAGATCAGCTAATGTTGTGCAAATATTACAAACATATCAACTCATTTGCAGTCATATTTTTTATGCTATCATTAGTAATGTTGTCTACATGGATGATAGTGGCTTCAGTAAGATGTGACAGGGTACAAATGGCTAACAATATGTTGTCAGTTATCATGATTGTTTTACAATTGATCTTGATGGGACAAGTGCACAGGACAGAGTTCAAAGACAAAGAACAAGCCGAGTGTCCTATCCCAAGATTTATGACTGGTCAGTAACCTTTTGGGGACCAAAAGGTCTTTAGTGGGGAGGTGTGATCCAAAATTGGATCCAAGAGCTTGATGGGGCTCAGAAAGGCCTAAAAATTAAAGTTCTCAGAATGGCTTCAAAACAGATGTGTGTGTAGGCCTCATCGATACAAACCCAACAAAAATTGAATGGGCTTAAACGGACGTCGTATTCTCAAGATGTCGTGATATGTTCATTTGGTCAAACACACAAAAATGTTGACTGTACAGTCCATACAGTGACACGTGGTCGCTGACTGTACAGGTCGTACGACCATACAATTGACATGGCAGGGTACAGGTAGAGATGATGTGGCATCGTCTGAAGGTGACATGTGGTAGCTGACCGTACAGTGACGTGGATAGGTTGCTGACATGGTAGGTATATGTGGACCAATCAGGGAGTGACATGTGTCACCACTCTAAGGGTGACATGTGGCACATCCACACTGATGATGTGGTAGGTCTGACATGTGGCAGGTACAATGGCAGGTGACTGGGTTGACAACTCGATAGACAGGTGGACCAATGGGCGTTTGACATGTGGCATTGTATTCGGTGAATGGTGAGGTGCCACGTGGCCCAGACATGGGCTGCCACATGGCACCCATTGGTTGGTTAATATTTATTGCAAAATTGTAGACTCCATGAGGTTTGAACCTGCGACCTCGGCTTGGGCGAATGGCTTGGCAGGGTCAGGCTAGCCAGCCCATCCGTGGTGTTGGTTGATATGTATAGTGGATTTTTAATATGTAAAGTGATAGGGGAATTTAAATGGTGGGAATTAGGGTTGAGGCTAAGCCCCATCCCCCGATGTGTGGCATAGAACCCTGCAATATAACCCAATTCTTCAGTGATTTATTGACATAGATCTGTTTGGAGCTTGGTCCTGGTCGCATGGGTTAAGGCTTATGACTCTGTTCTTTGGTTGTTAGCATAGAGGTATGGGTAAGACTTGGTTAGTCGAACTACCCCATCGACTAAGGGATTAACCATGGGTTACTCTATCGGGGGTCTAACCACTGTATAACGCTTGTAGCAGTAAACACTAGGCCACATGGCCTTCAATGTGACCGAGAGCTAAGGGATAAAGGGCCAGCGCATGGCACAGGGACACATGGAGGCACCCAGGTGACCAGGGGCCTAAGAAAGGGGTTTGTGCTCAATTTATGTGCGAAAGTGGGTTTTCAATACATTATAATAGTGATTTTATTGGTATTATTCAACAATTTTTGGAGATTTTGGTCATTTTTGGGAGATATTGGGCCTTTTTTGAGGCCAGATCTTGGGGGGAAGTTGGGAGATGGTTACCAACTTTAGATATATAATAACCAGGGCTTCTTGAAGCCATGGAGAAGGTTCAGAGCAGGTTTATCTTGAATATTTTCCAAGCCAAAGCCATTTTTATGCAGGGAAGCTATTGAGGAGCACACCTTTGAGGGCCATTTCTGGGAGCTTCGGTCATCTGATTTCAGTGCCGTCCATTTTTTTGGGTTCCAGATATCTGGTAGAAAAAGACTAGATCAGTTTGTAACCTTTTTGGAACTTCTATGATGTAATTTTAAATATTTGAACATAAATAAGAAAGCCTCACCCACTAAGACAAAGGCCCAGAGACGTAGGCGAGATTTCCGAACTCCGTTATCACATTGGTGTTTATGGTTTGTCGTTTATTTATGTTCATTTCTAGATCTGTACATGTTTATATGGTTGTTATGTTTATTCTATAATTCTTCCTCTTCATTTAGTTTCCTAAATGGTAAATTAACACATGCATAATAATTTAACCATTGTTGTATAAAAGATCTTTTCGGATCAAGAAGTCCACATGGGAGTTCCATGTGTGACAAACATTCTCTTGATTGTAATCCTCTGTGAACTGAGTTGAGTTGATTTGTGAGGACACTTATTCAAGAATCGATAAGTGGGACACTTATCTGAGAAGGGATAAGTGGGTTTGGGCTTATCCGAGAAGGGATAAGTGTGTTGATCTATGAGGACACTTATCCGATAAGGGATAGCCCAACGTCCCTTGTGGAGATCACATGAGGACATGTCCCATGTGGAGAGCACATGAGAAAATGTCAAAGGAATTGACCTTCACTTCACACACTATGGGGAGTTGACCCTAGTGTTCCTAGAGGGAGTAGCCTCTAGAATTCCACATGGGAGTGCCATGTGTGATAGACCTTTTTCTACTACAATGGTTGTGTACCGCTGGCAGATACCATGTGTCTTTGGACAACAATTGTGTACTACTACAGTGGTTGTGTACCACTAGAAATGACTGTGTGTTACTAGATAGTAATTGTGTGCTACTAGCAGTGGTTGTGTACCACTAGATAATAGTTGTGTACTACTGTAGAAAGATACCTCCCTAGATAAGAGGGAGTGTTGATGTTTCAACATCGGGTGGACATTATCCTATATTGGGATGCATACCAAGGGAGATAAGATACATTTATCATAAAGGTGAACTTGTGGTAAATAGGTCCATGCATAGTTATTCCTTGATAATGAAAAGGAATAATATGGACTCTAGGTGCTTGAAGTGATTTCCACGTGTCAATTAGCATCAGGATGACATTCATTCATAGGTGTGTACTTGTGGTGAAAGATGTTATATGCTATTACATGTGGACCCAGAGTGAGCCTGATCTTAGAGAGAGTCAATTGGCTCAGAGGGAGAGCCAAAAAAAGAGTTTCTCCTCAGTTCAGGTGGGAGAGAGATGTCTCCCAAGAATGATAGACAAGTTTCATGAGTCTTGGGTGAAGTTTGCATACTTCAGAGACAAGCTTGGAATAATGAAAAATGTCTCCCTCGTTGAGAGAGAGTGTTGATGTTTGGACAACATCGGGAAGACATTCTCTTAGATTAATAATTAATAATATAATCATTGATTATTAAATACTATATATAATAAGTAAATGATAATAATAAATAGTTATTGATTATCCAAGGGACACATCCTTTCATGGATGGTCACCATATGTTCCCTATATATGGAACACTCATCATTGTAATAATATATCGATCATATCTCCTTTGAAGAAAAACAATAAGAAAAAATGAGAGTTCAGGTCTGCAAATCCATAACAACCAAAGTATGATAAATATGAACCTAACAAACAACCTCCCGAAAACCAGTCCAAGCCACATGAAAACTCGAAGGGTCATGGGAAGACAAAGAAGGACACTGAAAAGTGGTGTGATTTCCACAAAATACACCAGAAGAACACTAATGAATGTCATTCAAAACATTCATTGGTGGCCGAGATCAAAGACAAGGAGATGAACCTTAATTCAGAATCTGATTTAGAAAATAATGGAAAAATATAGATCATCGACGCAGACCCCACTACTATTGTCGTGACTATAACAATTCAAACAGAAGAACCAAAATATCCCGAAGAGGTGGAGCACATTTTTCATTCACAGATGTGGGTGAAGGGGACCCCTTTGCATTTCATTATTGATAGCGAAAGCCAAAATAACCTCATCTAAGCAGAGGTCATCAAACAATTGAGGTTGTCGACAACACTGCACCCGCAACCATACAAAACTGGGTGGCCTCGCCAGGGACGCAATATTTTTGTCAACCAACAGTGGCACCTGTCCTATGGCATCCATCCCTTCAAGGATAAGTCATTGTGTAATTTTTCCTCTCTTGATGTCTGTGATGTTCTTTTGGGCCAACCGTATATGTGTAAATGTCATGTTGTTTATGAGTCTCGACCTCGTAGTGTCATTGTTACTCTGGGGGTTAGCTCTATAGGATACCATAGGTAGCACCAACTACTATTTCACCAAACAAATTCCTCAAGGTAATCTCTCATACTGCAAAATTCATCATCTTCACAATCTTTTCAAAAGGTGAACAAAAGACCATTACAACCACTGCAACCTCAACAACTTCCATCCAACAGAAGAAAATTGAAGAAGAGAAAGAAGACATTGTTTCTTCACCTATGATAGTGCCTACACAATGCCCCGTCAAGACAAGATACAACATGTTGGTTGAATATATTCAACCCCACCAACAACAGATTCATGACATTCTTCTACAAACCAAGTAGCGCAACATCTCCAGCAAGGCAAGCAACTCACTAAGATTCAGATTCACTAAATGCTTTACCCTCTCCCCCGAGCACTCAACGCAATGGAGACCATTGATTCCTAAGGGGGTAGGATTGATTCAGGTGGATATCGGTGGCCACCCACCTATTCCAATTGGCTCAAAACAATCTTCTCGCAATTTACTATTTTTAGTAGTTTTTTCGGTTCCTAAACTTTTGGGGCCATTTTGAGGGCCTAAATGAAGTTTTTTTGGGATAGAGAACATTAATTATAGCCTAGGTCCTAATTGATCCCCCAAAATGAATCTAGGCGATAATATCTTTCCAACGAGCTATCACGTGCCCCAAACAGAGATCGTATTCCAAAGTTACGTCCCCAGGAAGTTGATACACCAAACTACCCAAAATGGGGTCCAAAAAACTGTTGGCTTTTCATCTTCCAGGGTTAGGGGTTTGGATTTTAGTTGTGTTAAAAAATCCTTTGGAGCCTCATTGTAACAATCATCTTCTTGCTAATGCAAGTAGTCGTCACATCTCTTCTCATAGATAAGCTGCCACCATTCTAGCGAGTCTTTCGCTCTGTATTTCTACAATGTTGTACATTTCGCTCATTAATAGAAATTGTGCATTACTGTATCTCCATGTTTATGGTTGCATCTCTGATATATTTATGTAATATTATTGGATATATGAGATATCTCTGTACATTTCTTTATTATATCTCCGCTCTCATTTCGTGTTGAAAATAATTTGGATCAACAATGCCATTACAACCTATATCTGTAGAACAACCATTTTCCCAATGGGGAATGGATGTCATTGGACCAATAAATCCAAAATCAAGTAAAGGGAACATGTATATCCTCGCCTCTACATATTTTTTTTATGAAGTGGTCAGAAACAGTAGCATTAAAATGGGTTGATTCTTAAGAGTTGATTAAGTTTCTCAAAGATAATATATTGTCAAGATTTGGTGTTCCAGAAAAATTCATTACTAACAATGGTTCAATTTTCATTGGTTCATAATTTATAGAATTCTGTGGAGAATATGGAATCGTTATGGGTCAATCATCAAATTATTATCCAGAAGGGAATGGTCTTGAAGAATCCATCAATAAGACACTCATTTAGATATTAAAGAAAATTATTGATAAGAACCAAAAGAATTGGCACTTGAAATTGACAGATGCTCTATGAGAGAGAAAAATGACTCTTAAAGACAATGTTGGGATGTCTTCGAATGTGTTGGTTTATGGGAATAAGAAAAAATTCCAATCAGCCTTGAGTTGAATTCCTTGACTTGTGTAGTTAATACAAGGATGCAAAAGATAATACTCCTATGTAAAAGAGATTGAGTCAATTATTAAAATTGGAAGAAGAACAAAGTGAAGCTTTGTATAAAAATTCCCAGAGACAACAAAGTATCATAAAATATTTTGATCAGAGCGCAACCATAAATAATTTTCAAAAATGTGAACTGGTGTTACTCTTGAACAAATCTAAGGAGAAACCATCGATGCACACAACATTTGAAGCACTCTGGATTGGACCATATATGATTGAAAAGATTCTAGGTTTTAATGCATATATGCTCAAAGAAATGAAGGGGAAAATGTTAATGTTTCCTATTAATGGGAAACATTTGAAAAGTTTTTTCACTTGAAATTTTCTCTTCTCCTTGTACATAGTTTTCAATTTATTTTTTACATCCTTACTATTCAACTCCATATCCCAAAGGATAGAAACATATGGTCATGAAGATTTTGGATTCTTGACAACGCATAGGAGGTTATCATCCCACAGTTGGAGCCAATTTTTGACACATTTTTGTTCTTTCATTTTTCCCCTCCCACATTCTATTTTCCCCACTTCTTTACTCCTTTTATTTCCCCCCTTTTTCTCATTTTCGTTTATCCCTTCTTTTTCCCTTTCTTGGTTACTATACTTAGCCATATTTCAGTCCACGGACCTTCGAATTCGCGGGTTGTCGCATTTTCATTTCCATCCACTTACTCATGTAAGTCCGCTTCAACACTTTGATTTTTTCTTCAAATTAGCGGGTATGCAGGCTCAAACACTTGCTATCCTTTTTTCTATGACCCTCACATTGCACTTCAACTTCCGTGATCTACATTTCGACCATAACTTAACCTTTAGCTTGGTCGTGGGTGACAGGTTCCAAAGTATTCCATTTTTCATGCATGCGAGTTTGATAGACCACTCCTCTATACTTAGTTTATTTTGATCATCTCTACAACTGTGGGTTCGTGGGTTAGCAGGTTCACAAAAATTCTGTATTGAAATTCTTTCACACCCATCCTTGCCATTACGTTGATTTTCCCAATGCACATTAAGTATTGCTTAAATGCTAACAATTGTTGTGCAGGCCTCAAAAAGGCCGTCATTAATGGTTAATGGCTCGAGGAATTTTTCATTAAATTATCATTTAATCTTCATTTACCAAGGGATTAAACTATTATTATATTTTAGAAAAGGCTTATTTGTGGCCATTACCTATCTGAAGAAATAGGTCCTTCAACTTAATTGTAGCATCAACTCGACAACAATTATGTGGTGACACTTTGAATATTTTTGGATGCGAAGATCAAAACTTCCAGTGGTCGAGATCATACTAGTATTATTCCTCCCCTCCTACTGCATAGAAAGACGACAACATAATTTGGACATCTAGTATTTCTCATGATGGTTATGTTCCATAGGTTTTTGATTGCAAGGAAACCATTGCATGGTGTGTGGACAAGTACGAACCGAATCAAAGATTCATACAAATCCATGGACATTCTCCAATTTATCTTTCACCTCAAGTATTCTGCAAGATGTTAAAGCTACCAAAGCCGACTCTTACTTTCAAAGGTGAATATTGCAGAGAATTCTTGAAGAAACATAATAATGGGCTCGACCTCTTGCTAGTGTATTTGGAGAATCTTGTGTCTGTCCCAATAGACATAACCATAATCCAGGTTGACTCTTTAAAGAATCCCTATCGAGAAATTGCATGGCTATTTACCAGAGTAACATGTCAGGGGGATATTGCTTCTATATATCGAATGCTTCTATATACTTTGTTTAAGAGTTCAAGAAAAAACTATTTTTGATTGGGGAAAGTTCATTTCTATTGAAATTGCTTCCCAATTATCACATTATAAAAAGGATAGGAAATTCTCTATGGCCTCTTATTTGGTATTTGATATTGTGCACTGTTGCCAATTCCTAAATTTGACTATCAGTAAAAGGATAAATTGTGAAGTAGACTTTGTTACCTTTTGGTATCAGACATTATGGAGGCACAAAACCCCTCTATTTTTCTATGAAGTTTATAATAACTTTGTTTCAGTTTTCAAAAACCTTTTATTGGGCAAAAACACTCCCATGATTTCTTTTGAAGATGCCATTTTTTTGGAGAAAAAGGGGACGATAGAGAAAATGGAAAATCATAGTATCATAAGAATATTTTTTTCCAAAGAAAATCCTTTTTTTCTTCCATATTATGTACCCGATAAATTGTTTATCAGAGAGGTAGCAAGGAAATATAATTTCTCTCGGCACTTTTTCCATGAGAAAAGGAAAAAGCAATTTATTCCTCTGGCATGGAAGATTGGAGAACTTGTATTGAGAAGCATAAATAAAATTGATGAATTTTAAAGTCACTTTAACAATGTGAATTTCAAGTATGCTGAAAAGATCAAAGGTTTTGATCTAAACAAAATCTTTTTTGAACATGTGCTATCAATAGGGTTTAGTAATTCTTTCATTCAATTTGTTTTGAGTGAAGAAGAAGAAGTCAATATCCAGAATACTCATGTACATAACACTGTCTATTTAGAAACATTACTTAGCAGTAATGATCTTTACAAGAAAAAAAGAAAAAATCCCAGTGAAAGAAGTGCTCAATCTCCAGTTGTCACTCTGAAGAATGCTACATCTAGGAACAATACTCCAACAACCAACCCAATTAAGAAGTCTGTCAACAATAGTTCTAGTGGAGGAGGAGATAAGAATCCTCCCTCTGGAAAAATTGAAAGTTCACATAAATTTACCATGAGAAAGAAAAGAAAAACCCCATTGCACGAGGAAGAAAATAATCTCATAGAAAATGATATTCAAATCTTTTCCTTGGAAGATATGGAACTAGAAGCAGACATTGAAAAAATATTTCATGCAATAGAACAACATGAGCATGTTGTTCAACAAGATTCTGTATTGGAAGTTATTGGGAATGAAACCTTTAGTGAGGAAGAATCCTTCACTTTTCAGAGTGTTTTTTTTGACAAAGAATCTAAAAAGATGTTTGTGGAAAGAATTGACTAGAAAAATTAGAAAGGAAAATCCCACTCAGAGGTTGACCTAAAGTATATGAGACCATCCCATATTTCCAAATTCATAAGGAAATCGGGGATGCAATTGATGACTCTATTGATGGTTTAGAGGATGAGAATGCCAACTCAAAGGAAAATATCAAAGAATTGGAAACTGCCTCAATGCCTCTTCCCATCTTGTTCATCCCTATGACAATGATAAAACCAAGCACACCTGGTATCAAGTTAAAAGTATCATCAATTTTTCTTACAACGGTTAAAAAATATGTTGAGAAAAATATTAAAAAGAGAATGTCATTGATAATAGAGGTCTGGGAAGTCTCTAAAAATATTGTTTCTTTTGGCTCAAGAGCACATGCATTTCGTGAATATCTTCAAGTTGACTTTAAGAATGAAGACTAATCTTACACAAATGTTGTTTTATCATGTGGGATAAAATTTTCAAACATGACAGAAGCAAAGAGGAGAGAAGAATATTTTCCTTATCCTATTCAAATCAAACATTTGAATGCCTATTGGAAAGAAAATATTAAGAATCTAAGTAATATTGTCCAAGCATGTAATGAAGCTATAGTAAAAAGAGAAGAACTATTTAGAAGGCTTAAATACATAGATTTAGCAGGAAGCATTGGTGAGGTTCAAGATCCTAAATTAATATTCAATTTAATGTTTATGATGAGGAAACAATTTTATGAACATGTGGAGATACTAAAGGGATTATCTACTAAGAAATTTAATGGCATACTTGAGTATGGTGAAGAAGAGACAGATAATTGGCTTGTCTTATTCTATGAAAAATCAAGATATCGAGGAATCGATCGACGATATTTCTCATGAACTAAGAGATTTAGAAGGTGAATTATTTTATATCAAAATTAAACATGAGATAAATGTTGCACCCATGAAGAATTACAATGAGGATTGGTTTAAGAGGGAAATTGATAAGTTAACTAAAGAGGGCCAAGAAACGACAGTTGAGATAGTTCATGTAACCATCAGCAAGGAGAATAAAAGGACAACAAAAAACAAGTGAAAAAGAGAGATACCATCATAGTAAGTTTATGTTGATCACATTTTTCTTTCCTTATCAGTTTTCCATCCAGTTATTTTGATTCTTTGATTAGAAAGGTCTAACCGAAATATGATAATTTCCTTTTTGTCTTCCTTCTAGGTCTTGCTACTCTTCCTTCGCTCGCCTTCTTCTCTCCACAGTCTATTTCATGTTTATATTTACTTTTATGGTCCGCAGGATCCCTAATCCCAGTCCTCTGGACAAACACATTTTAATTTCAAAGCATTGTAATAGACCTTTATATTTTTTCAAAAATCCCAAGAGAACTAAGTTGGGATTAGTTTTGACTGTGTTTTATAAATCCTAGTTTTGTGTATAAAATATTTGAAATTGGTCTATCATTTTCTTCCAATGAGATCTACATGTGTTTACTCTATCAAAATTCTCTTATGCATCTGGATCATCTTATTTTATTTCTATGTGTGATAAAAAAATATGTATTTTCGCTATGATGGATGTGAGGAAATCTTATTTATATTTTCAAATGTGTGATGTATGACGTTCCTGGTCATCTCTCATGAATTCTCTGTAAAAATAAAACATTTCTATTTTTTCTGCAACTTTTATCTTTCTTTGAGTATAAGAGTGGGATTTCTCAAGGTCCTATATCATTTTGGAAATCTAGAGTATCAAAGAATATCATAAAACAGAGTGGAGTACCACCTCT
Organism: Picea sitchensis; assembly: GCA_010110895.2. Classification (NCBI taxonomy): domain Eukaryota; kingdom Viridiplantae; phylum Streptophyta; class Pinopsida; order Pinales; family Pinaceae; genus Picea; species Picea sitchensis. The sequence continues at coordinate 923,960 of SNQJ01S0001850.1, forward strand.
ATAAAACGCAGGAGGATTCACATCCCCATGAGGATGCCATTTTGATCATGATGGATTCAAGCATCAATAGTACCACACTTTGGTCATGGGACCTCATAGAAGATTATGCATATGATCACTCAGTTTCAAGTCTCCTGAGGCATTGTCATAGCTCTTGAGAAAATACACATATTTTAAGGCATTAATGGTCACATACTCTGAGGCACATTTAGGATTATTTTTCACATATGGACATTCTCTACACATTCCACATGGGATATCTTAGAAATATCCTCTTCTTTCATCACTTTTGGAGATGTATTTTACATAATTTTAGGGTTGACCCATTTTTTTTATGGCATTCTTGTTGTTGGGGTTTTTATGACCCATTTTTTGACTTGGAGGGTCACTCCCATGCTTCATGGAGGTGCCTTGACCTTATATATGGACATGGTCAATCTTTGGATACAAATTTCAAGGACTCATGGACATTAGTTGAGAAATCCTTGAGCACATGTTGTGGAGGTTCCATCCCCTTTTCAGGTCATTCTCAACACTTTCATGAGAACGTTCCACTTGGGTGAGAGGAACATTGGATATTTACTTTCTTCAATGGAGGCCATCCCACCTTGTTTTGAGACCTCCACATCACCCTTTTCTTGCAATGTTGTGCTTGGAGAGAAAATCGATCCCATTTTTTGTGGGATCCTCCTCTTTTATGAGGGTTTCTAGAATGCAAAGAATCTTTTCATTGTAACTTGACTTAGTCTCCAAGTTATGTGGATGAAAATTCACTTTTATTTTATTTCCGTAACTGAGATTTAGGGAATAAAGAATGGGAAGAAGTTGCGAGCCTCATCTATAAATATAGTCCCTCCTCTCGTTCCAAATTGTCGTGAATTGTTGGAGATCATTTGAAGTCATTAATAGAATATTTTTTACTTGGTGTTTCTTGGTGTCAATTCTTGGAGCTCTTTCTTTCTTGGTTATTCTTATTACTTCAAAGACTATTGTGAATTTTCAAGTTTCTACTAAATCTAGCAAGATCGATCGATTGAGGAGTTATTTTTACAATATTTTGTTACGTATGTATATCAAAAACATATTGTGGAGTTATTTTTACAATATTTTGTTACGTATGTATATCAAAAACATATTGTATATATATATATATATATATATATATATATATATATATATATATATATATATTTTTTTTTTACTAACAAATGCATTGAAAATTAGTCCACCCTACAACACTTTGTGTGAATTTTTTAAACATCAAGCTGTCAAGCATTTGATTCCCCATTCTACAACATTTTTCAAATTTGTATTCTTAAATCAATTATTTGTAATTGCAACAATCTTATATAATACAACAAAGCATGAAATTATTTATTGACTTTTTATTTCCCTGTATGTGATCTAAAACCGAGGTGACACTGATACCAAACCTGATTTGGTTCTAGGCCACTTAATTAAGGTCAGATTTACAAATTCATATCTATTGAACTTTGATTTCATCTAAGGTGGAAACATGTACTTATGAAGGCTTGAATCCAAATTTAATATTAACTTGGTGAATATGTTGTTAGTCTCATATACCCATTACTCAATGCATTAATAATCATAATTGCAGAAATAAAACATGCATAAGAAAACATGAGACAAGAGATCACCTAATGGAGTTCACCAAGACATCTTGGATACATCTCCGAATCCTCTTGGAATACAAATTATTGTATTATCCTTCCTTTTAAAGGGATGGAATATTCTCACAAAATGTGGCACATGCTCCTTACAAAGTTGAAACTGAGAGTAACCTTAAGTCTCTCACATAAGTGGCATCTATTCAGACACCAAAAAGACTGCATTCCTCTCAATGCAAATCTCTCTCAAAGGGTCTAAAAGTGTCTCCCCCTTTACAATGCTTACATAATGAAATTATATAGTTTCCTTTGCTCCATAAGTCAAGGAGACAAGATCAACAAATTTAGGATCTAATAACCACTTGTTGAGATCAATTACCACTTCTGAGTTTTCCCTCCCCTTTCTATTTTCCCAACTTATTTTTTCCATTTCTTTTCCCTCTTCTATACCTACCCTCATTCCCCTTTTGTTTTCTCCCCCCTCTTTTCCCTTTCTAGTTACTATACTTAGTCATTTTTCAAAAAACGTTGGGTTTGCAGACTCGCGGGTCTTCACCTCCGTCCATTCTCCCATATCATGAGTCCGACCGACCACTTTGTTATAATATACTTAACCATTCTCGCAACTGTGAGTTCACAGGTTTAAGTTTTTATCTTCCAAGTTCTGCAATCTCTATTTTTCACCTAAAGACTCGTGATCTACATTATGACCATCGGACTTGTCGCGGGTACTGAGCCTCTAAGAATTTCATTTCTCCTATGTCCAAGTCCAACTGATCGCTATGCAATACTTAGCCTATTTTAAATCATTTGCAACCACAGGTTCGCAGGTTCCCGGGTTAAAAAAAAACCCCAAATTCAAATTGCTCTCATCCATCCCCGCTATCTTTGTGCTTTTCCAATAAACATTTAGTATGGTTTAATGTTAATAACTAATCATGCATGCTCTATAAAGATTGTCATTAATAAGCAAAGGGATCAAGAAGATTTTTCATTTAATCGCATTAAAGCATGATTTTCCAAGGGTTATATTATTGTTATCTCTCCGAAAGGTTTCATTACAAGTTATTATACATTCGAAAGAACACTCTCGTCAACTTATGGCAGCAACAACCAAAAAATAGTTCTGTAGTGATACTTTGAATAGTTCTTGACTATCTGTAAGAGAGTGAAATGTGAAGTTGATCCAATCACCTTATGGTATCAAGCATTGTCAAGAAACAAGACTTCTTTGCATTTTTACGAGGTGTACAATGATTTAATTTCAGTCTTTAAGGGATTTTTGTTTGGTAAAAATACCCCCAGGATATTAGACCATGCAAATAAATTCTTGGAGAAAAGGGGACGTTATGTTAGAAAAAACAGGACCACAGAGCAATAAAATAAAACAAATGCGGAAATAAAACACAGAAGATACACAATACAAGAGAGACACAGATTTACGTGGTTCACCCAGTGTGGGCTACATCCACTAGAGAAATTGCCAGGTCCTTTCTTTATTATTATCCAGCAAAATGAAGGGATACAACCTACAACAAAACCCGTTGTAACTTCCTCTTCTTTCTCTCACAGTCTCCTCACTCAGAATACAATACTTGCCAACCTACATAGCCGCAATAAATTTCCCTCATAAAAGAGGGTTGCCTTCTAGGGAAAAAAACCCTAACATAATCTCTATCGTTAGATCTGCGACCTTATAATGAACGGTCTAGATTTACAATGAAATTACAATATACTTTTACAAGGCCATTTTCGCTTCGGGGNCTAGGGTGTAAATACTTCATGTGGTATAAACATGGCTGAAATCAAGGACCTCTGAATCAGGAAGATAATCAGGCTCCACAACCAACAATCTCCCACTTGGAGACTGATCTCAACAACTCCACCACTGCTGTATATGTTGGACTCTGAACCTTCTTGGACCTGGAAAATTTCTCATCTTCATCTTC
>SNQJ01S0001850.1:927546-1015266 GCA_010110895.2 Picea sitchensis
CAATCAAAGCCGCAATACATTTCCCTCATAAAAGAGGGTTGCCTTCTAGGGCAAAAAACCCTAACATAATCTCTATCGTTAGATCTGCGACCTTATAATGAATGGTCCAAATTTACAATGAAATTACAATATACTTTTACAAGGCAATTTTTGCTTCGGGGGCTTCGCCCCCGAACCCTCGCTTGTCCCCAGACCCCCCAGCCGGGGGGATAGTCCCCCCGGACCCTGCAGAGGGGGTACCCCCCCTCTTCACTCCCCCACGTGGAAGAGTGTACATACTTATGGGGTGTAAATACTTCATGGGGTATAAACATGGATGAAAGCAAGGACCTCTGCATCAGGAAGATAATTAGGCTCCACAACCAACACATTAGAGAAGATAGAAAATCACAGTGTTTTCAGGATCTTTTGTTCTAAGGAGAATCCCTCATTTCTTTGATACCACGTATCTGATAAAATGTTTATTACGAAACTGGAAAGGAAATATAATTTATGGCTTCACTTTTTCCATGATAAACGGAGAAATAAATTCATACCCTTGCCTTGGGAAATTGGAGACTTTATATTCAGGAATATAAACAAAATTGATGAGTTTGCGAACCATTTCCACAATGCGAATCTGAAATATGTTGAAAAGATAAAAGGGTTTGACCCTGACAGTATTTTTGTAGAACATATGCTATCATTCAGATTCAACAATTCATTTATTTATACTATTCAGAGTGAAGAAGAAGATAACAACTTAGGTGCTCCTACTCACAACGTTGCTGACTTGGAAACAATACTTAATACTGATGAGTTTTACAAGAAGAAATGAAAGGGTCCTAGCGAGAAGAGTGCCTGGTCTCCAGTTGTTATCCCTAAAACTACCACATCTCAGAGCAAGGCTCCAATGACCCACCCAACTAGGAAAGTTACCAATAGTAGCTCAAGCAGTGGAGGAGAAAAGAATCGCCCTCCGGGAAAAATTGAGAGATCATACAAGCTTCCTATGAGAAAGAAGAGGAAGAATGTTGTGCAAGAGGAAGAAGACCATCACATAGAAAATGACATCAAAATATTCTCTCTTAACGACATGGAGCTCAAGGCGGATATCGATAAATTGTTTCCCATAATTGATCAACCGGGAAACACAGCCCATCAAAATTCATCATTAGAAATCATTGAGAAAGAGACTTTCAGTGAAGAAGAGTCGTTCACTTTCCAAAGCGCGGTCTTCGACAAGGAGTCTAAGAAGTTGATTTTTGAAATAGGTGATGTGAAAAATAATAAAGATAAATATCGTTCAGAGGTTGACCTAAAGGATTTGTGGCCTTCCCAAATTTCCATAATTCACAGAGCAACCAAAGATTCTCTGGATGACTCCATTGGTGGTTTAGAAGCAAAAAACATGAAGTTGGAAGAAAGGATCAAGGAACTAGTATATGCTTTAATGCCTCTTCCACTTCTTTCCAGTCCTTTATCAATAGTCAGACCCGCCACAGATGTTGTTAAATTAAAAGGATCTTCAAGCCTACTTACATAATCCAGGAGCTATGTGGAAATAAATATTAAGAAAATAATGGCATTGATCACAGAGGCATGGGAAGTTTCGAAAAACATTGTTTCTTTTGGATTGAGGGCACATGCCTTCCATGAATGTTTACAAGCCGACCTAAAAAATGAAGAAGGTTTTTACCTTGATGTGGTACTACCCTTTGGAAAAAAATTCTCTAACACGACAAAACTAAGGAGAATAGAGGAGTATCTACCCTCCCCAAGTTGGATAAAGCAGTTGAACGCGTGCTGGAAGGAAAAGATTAAAAAATTTCATAACATCCTTCAAGCATGAAACCAAGCTATATAAAAGAGGGAAGAACTATTCAAAAAGCACACAGAGTTAGACCTATCCGGAAGCATTAACGAAGTACAAGACCCCAAATTAATCCTCAACTTATTGTTCCTAACAAAGCAATAATTTGACGAACAAGTTGAGATTTTTAAATGGTTATCAGTTGAAAAGTTTTATGGTATACTTGAATATAATGAAGACGACATAGAAAATTGACTAGTGGACTACTCCGTGAAGAATCAAGATATTGAAGAGGCATTACATGGTATTTCCCTTTATTTATGAGACTTAGAGGACGAGTTTTTCAACATAAAAATCCGGCATGAGATCAATGTGGAACCAATGAAAAATTATATTGAAGAATGGTTCAAGAAATCAATGGACAAATTGAATGACGAGGGGAAAAAAACAGTTGAGACGGTTATTGTAATCGTTAATGAAGAAAATAAAAGGACATCAACAAGCAAGTAAAGACACAACAAACCATCATAGCAAGTTTATGCTGATCACATCTTTCTTTCTTTATCAGTTCCTTCATCCATTTACTCTGCTTCTTTGACTAGAAAGGTTTAACTGAAGTCTGATAACTTCTCTTTTCTTCTTTCCAGGTCTTGTTGTTCTTTTACCTCCCATAATCTTCCTTCTACAATCTTAATTCTTGTCTATACTTTCTTTATGGTTTGTGGGAGCCCTAATCTCAGTCCTTAGGACAAATGCATTTTAAATTTCGAAGACTATGTAACATACTATATATTTTTTAGAAATTTCAAGAGAGCATATTCAAGATCAGTTTTGACTGTGCTTTGTAACTCTGATTTTTGAGTATAAATTATTTTAGATTGATCTATCATTATATTTAGTTTAGTTGGTCATGTGTCCACTCCGTTAAAGTTCTCTTATGCATGCAAATCATCTTCTTTTTATTTTACATGATCAAAAATATTTATTTTAACTATGATGGATGTGAGGAAATTTTGCTTATCTGCTTTAAATGTATGAAGTGTGTGGTTCCTGGTCATTTTTCAGGAACTTTCTCTAAATAGAAAACAAAAAAAAAATCCTTTTTATTTTCTTGAAATCTTTATATTTCTTTGATTAACATGACAAACTTCTACAAAGCCCCATATTCTGAAAATTTGCAGTCCTTATAAAATATTGAAGAGGAGTACCACCTCTATAAAAATGTAGGGGGATTTATATCTTCATGAGGTGTCATTTCGGTCCTAATGGATTCAAGCGTCAACATTTTTGGTGACCATATTGGGGACATGAACTAAAATTTGGAATCTGGTTTAGCATTTTTTTGAAAAATATATGACTTTTCCCCAGGCTGTTCAACCCCACCTGGAAATTGGATTAAATAATCAACGAAGCATTTTACATCAACCATACAATTTGGTAATAATGACAGTATAAAATTGAGAATAATTAGAAAGGTCCTGGAAAATCTTAGTCCGTGAATAAGAAACAAAAATCCTTCGAAGACAGAGGAGAGACGAGTGACAAGACCAAAAAAACCAAAGGATAGCTAGAGCAATACAAGGAAAAGGTCAGGATTGAAGTTGGATGAATAAAAGGGATCCATTACCAGAAATAAAATCAAGCAAATCTGTATTTTGATAAGTGGAAATCATATTCTTGGAACCTCTCTTGATATGGCAGAAAGAAATGAACAACCGCGAGAAGAACCACATGAGGAGAGACAAGGAGGTGGAAGAGATGTTGCAATAAATAAAGAAAAACTTGGGTTTGAAAATCAAATAAGAATAAGAGATTCCCCTTTGAATCTTCTAGGTGAGCAACATGACCTCCTTGTTCTCCCTAAGGGTACCCTGAAGTATTTTTTTGGAGATGGAACAATTGATGCAAAGAGGCACCTTAACATTTATTGTTGTTTGTGATTTTCGTCGTGTTGAGTATGAAGATGTCATGGTAAGGTTATTTTTGAAAACCTGGTCAGAAAGAGAATATAAATGGTGTACGACATTACCCAGAAGATCAATTCACTCGTTTAATGACCTTGAAGCCATGTTCCTGACTATGTTCTCCCGTCCAATTTCCTATCATACGCTTCTCACCGATTTCACCCAAATTGGTTTGAGGAAAAATTAAAGAATATGATATTTTAATCTCACGTTCAATTAAACCTTGAGTAAGATTCCAAAAGATAAAATACTGAATGACCCAGTCATACTCGACTGTTATAAGAATGCAATGCCCCCAAATGTGAAATATGCTATCAGAACATCCTAGACGGATACCTTGGAAAAAGAAATGACTAAATCCACTGAGATGGAATAAATTATGATTGAAACGGGTGTTGACCCCATCATTATAATAGGAAAAGTACAAAGGAAACTCATAGGATTGAGTATTGATAATCAAGGAGCTTCTATTTCAAGAAAGAATGAATAATTCAAGCCACGAACAACCCAAAATAAAACAATTGGAGGAGTATTTTTCAAGGGAACCATACCATATGTGAAGGTAGACCCTATTACGGCACAAGAAACCAAGCAAAGAATTGAAATTACACAAATGAATAGAACTATCAAGAAAATGTAGAATGAAATAACCATACTAAGAAGGGGGGATAATTATGTGGAAATCCAAGAATGTCGGCCCTAGAGAAAATAAGGAACCCTCCCCAATAAAACAAAGTGAGGTTTGAATGGACAACAAATACACAAGAAGCTTTCAATAATATCAAAAGAGCAATCACCACAGCTCCAATCCTCATTAGCCCATATTTTCAAAGGGATTTCATCAATTATTTGTTCGCTACAGAAACATTTGTTGCATCTATTCTTACTCAAAGGAATACCAAGGGTGATGAACTCCCAATCAGTTTCATGAGCAAAACCCTTCACGATTATGAATTGAGGTATTCAAAAATAGAAAAGAAAGCCTTGGATCTTGTGAAAGCGGTGGCTCACTTTCATATGTACATACTAAATCCACATGTCATTTCTTATGTCCCATATTCTCCAGTGAAGATTATTTTGAATCAACAATTGAGAGAAGGAAAATGGGGTAACTAGCTAGCAAAGATCCAAGAATATAATATCAATATTAAACATTTAAAGGCTACCAACGGACAAGGTTTATGTAAGCTCATCGCAAATAGTGATTCTATGGATGGAATGATTTAAATTTCAGTAGGAGAACCATTGGTTGATTCAGAATGGTATGGAGACATTGTATTCTATTTGAGGTCCGGGCAGTTTCCAGTTACCATGATCCCTAAAGAGAGAAGAACATTGAATATGAGTCAAATCAATATGTGTTGATTGTTGATATACTATTCAGAAGGAACTATGATGGTGTATTACTGAGATGTGTTGATGAAAACAAAGCCCAAGAAATAATGAGGGAATTCCATGAAGGGATATGTGGTGGGCATTTTTCACCTACGACCACCGCCCATAAGATAATAAGAGCTGGACTTTATTGGCCATCAAATTTTAGAGACTCATATGCCACAATAAGGAAGTGTGTATCTTGCCAACAATTTTCAGGGAAAATGAAGAGATCTGCGATGCGATTACATCTTATAACTAAAGAAAAACCATTCTCCCAATGGGGACTTGATGTCAGCAGGCCAATAAATCCAAAGTCAAGAAAGGGACATATGTACATTCTCACCGCTACAGGATATTTTACGAAGTGGCCAGAAGCAGTGGCATTAAAAAAGGTTGATTCTGAAGAGTTAGTTAAGTTCCTCAAAGATAATATTTTGTCAAGATTCGGTGTCCCAGAAAAATTTATCACTGATAATGGTTCGATTTTCATCAGTTCAAAATTTACAAAATTCTGTGGAGAATATGGAATTATTATGGAGAAATCATCAAAATTTTATCTGCAAGGAAATGGTCTTGCAAAATCCACAAATAAGACACTCATTCATATTTTGAATAAAACTATTGACAAGAACCAAAGGAATTGGCACTTAAAGTTGATTGATGCATTGTGGGTGAGCATAATGACTCCAAAGGATAGTACTGGGATGTCCCCATATACATTGGTTTATGGAAAGGAAGAAAAAATACCAATCAGCCTCGAAATCAATGCTTTGAATCTCGCGGTTAATACAGAAGATGCAGAAGACAATTCACCTATCCAAAGGAGGATTAATCAATTGTTGAAATTGGAGGAAGAAATAAGTAAATCCATGAATAGAAATTCTGAGAGACAACATAGTATCAAAAGATATTTTGATCAGAGTGTGACTGTAAAAAAATTTAAGAAGGGATAACTGGTGTTACTCTGGAACAAATCCAAGGAGAAGCCATCGATCCATACAAAGTTTGAAGCACTCTGGATTGAACCATATGTTGTCGATAAGATCCTAGGTTTTAATTCTTATATGCTCAAAGACATGAAGAGTAAAATATTAATGTTTGCCATCAACAGGAAACATTTGAAAGGTTTCTTCACCTAAAACTTTCTCATTTTCCTTGTACATAAATTTTATTTTTCATTTTGTATATTCTTACCTTGACTCCATATCCCAATGGATGGAAGTGCCTGGTCATAAAGATTCTGGATTTCTGAAAACCCACTTGGGTTTATCATCCTGTGGTTTGGATGGAAGCATTAATGAAGTACATGACCCTAAATTAATCCTCAACTCATTGTTCGTAACAAAGAAACAATTTGACGAACAAGTTGAGATTTTTAAAGGGTTATTAGTTGAAATATTTTATGGTATACTTGAATATAATGAAGACGACATAGACAATTGGCTAGTGGACTACTCCGTGAAGAAAAAAGATATTGAAGAGGAATTACATGGTATTTCCCTCTATTTACGAGACTTGGAGGGTGAGTTGTTCAACATCAAAATCCAACATGAGATCAACGTGGAACCAATGAAATATTATATTGAAGAATGGTTCAAGAAAGCAATCGAAAAATTGACCGATGAGGGGCAAGAAAAAATTGAGACGGTTCCTATAACTATTAATGAAGACAATAAAATGAAACCAGTAAGTAAGTAAATACACGAGATACCATCATATTAAGTTTATGTTTATCATATCTCTCTTTATTTATGAGTTCCTTCATCCAGTTGCTCTGCTTCTTTGACTAGAAAGGTTTAACCGAAGTCTGATAACTTCTCTTTTCTTCTTTCCAGGTCTTGTTGTTATTTTACCGCCCATCATCTTCATTCTACAAGCTTAATTCATGTGTATATTTTCTTTATGGTCCGTGGGAGACCCAATCCCAGTCCTTAGGACAAATGCATTTTAAATTTCGAAGAATATATAACAAACTATACATTTTTTAGAATTTTCAAGAGAGTTATTTCAGGATCAGTTTTGAATGTGCTTTGTAACTCTGATTTTTGAGTATAAAGTATTTGAGAGTGATCTATCATTATATTTATTTGAGTTTCCCATGTTTCCACTCTATTAAATTTCTCTTATGCATGCATATCATCTTCTTTTTATTTTATGTGATCAAAAATATTTATTTTAACTATGATGAATGTGAGGAAATTTTTCTTATCTTCTTTAGATGTATGAAGTGTGTGGTTCCCGGTCATTTCTTATGAACTTTCTCTAAATAGAAAACAATTTTTTTTCATTTTATTTAATTAAAATATTTATATTTCTTTGATTACCATGAAGAACTTCCGCAAAGTCCCATATTCTGAAAATTTATAGTCCTAAGAAAATATTGAAGAGGAGTACCACTATAAAAATGCAGGGGGATTTATTTCCTCATGAGGTTGCCATTTCGGTCCTAATGGATTCAAGCATCAACACCACTCAAGGACAAAAATTAGAAAGCATATCAACCAACTCATGGGACCCTTAACTTCCTCCTTGATAATAGGAAACCACTTGTGATAAATTGAGGAAGAGTCCAAACCAACTCATGAGACCCTTAACTTCCTCCTTAAAACGAGGAAACTAATTTCCCCTTAAAATTAGGAAACTAATTTGTGAGTTAGATTCTCTCAAAAAACTAATTTCCCATTTTTACAATTAAATGAATAATACGTGAGATTCTCAAACTCACTTCAAGCATTAATCAGTTTTTCAATTTTCCTGAATAATACATGAGTTTCTCACTCACTTAAAGTATTAATCATTTTTACATTTAAAATAAATCATTCATGAGTATTAATTATTCTTTGCCACCTACCATCAATTAGTATTTTAATGATATTCTCCATGGTGTGCAAAGTAATGATTCCTTTTATGGAGATCCCGTTGGATCACACCTCCCCACAAAAACCACTTTTGGTCCTCCAAAAGTATTTAGAGAAATTGTAACTTGAATATCCACAACCAACTTCTAGGAAGAGTTTTACACTCCATGATGCAGTTCCCCACTGCTTGATCTATATAACAAATTTCTCTAATAGGCTGCACCCTTCTTCTCCTTCACCTTTGTACTTTGGAGTGAGGATGATGATGCCATCACTTGGATCAATGCAAATTCGTAGATGATTATGTTGTTCCTCAGTTTATACCAAGGCTTGAAATATAATGTCAGGCATCAGGAAATGAGGGAAAGGTTTTCGATGTTTGAATTTCACCACATACATAAAAAGAGAAAGTTCTTTAAAACAAATTAATATTATAACATATCAGAGGCTGTTTCTTGCACCTGAGTTAAAATCAAAATATAGAATGAATGGAAAAGAAAAAACATTAAGCTGCTAATCAAAGAAAGGCATCAAATGCTGAAGAATATTACTTTGTAACAGAAGAAGAAAGTGATTGATGTAATCTTCAATGAAGTATAAAATATAGTATATAATTAACATGCAGGTCTTGTATTATTTAATAGTGAATACAGAGGAAAATTTGTTTGTTATTAGATTACTGAGTATAACATAACCACAGTAGAGGTTGTACTAAATTGTGATTTGAATTCATCAAAGAAAATATATGAAAGTATGTTGGAATATGGAAAGACAAAGAACACATAACTCAGAATAGACAAGATATAGAATCTCTGGCCTGCATTTGTATTTATTCTCAGTAAAGAGAGTCTTCTCCTTTACAATCGGCAAAAAGCAACCTTTGGTGCATTCTCAAAATATATATTTATACGAGATTTAGGCATTTTCAATTCTATCATTCTAAGAATTTGGGTTACATAATGTGAAGGTGAAACACTTCACTTTGTTATCCCTTATCTTCTCTCAAGCTGGAAAGACGTTGGCCTTTCTTTGTTTCCTAGCTTCAACATTAGGCAATACGTGCAATTGTACTATTTGACTCCAGAAGTATTTCCTTTCCCTTGTTCAATACATTCAAGACACCTTTCTACCAACTGTGCTATCGACTTGGAAGGCTTTGTTTGGTCATTTGCTTCAAATATGTAACATTTCTTTTCCAGTTGTGGCAATCTTTATCCTACTTGTCTATCTTCTATGATGATGGACAATAGTTGTAGATTTGGATTTATTAACCATTTATCTACCTGAGCAATGTTAACATGTCTTACCTGAGATAATTCAACTTGGTCTCTTTCCTCATTTTCCTTAATATCAAGCATATGTTTGACTATATTTATTTTACCCAACGTTCTAGAGCTACTTTCCTTATCAAGATCTAACAAAATTTTATTTATTAGACCAAATATTTCTTCACAAGAATCCCTCACCTCTTTAGCCATTTTTCTATTTTCTGCTATGTTGTGTTCCCATGCCTTTAGCAGGATGTTACCTCTGGTTTTTTCTCGAATGGATAATATGGAAGCGACGACCATTTCCTCTTTCTCCGTTGATATAATAGCCTCCTGGAAAGTACTTCGAGCCATCTTAGCTTCTCTCTCTCTTAAGGTGATTTTGTTTAAGGCTTGATCTATCAACTGAAAATGATCCTGGATGATTTCTACTTTAGTAAGTAGACTATGTTGAGATGCTTCTATCTTCTTTCGTATTTCCATGGCTTGAGTTTAGAATACGTTTATATATATGAACTGGCTTTTAGTAGAATTTAATTTAGATTGCAGCTGTTTTATTAACTCCGCTTGTTGATCTACCCGTGCTTGGCTCATTTGAGGCGACTAATGCATTTGCTCGAGTTTATATTTGAGATGTCTGATTTTCTGTTGGTTAGCTGCTCTGGTTTGTTCAAAGTATTTGTATGCCTCATTCCTAGAATTCATCTCTACAGGTGCTATCTGAGTCTGTAATTTGCTAATCAACAGGTCCTTTTGTTTCAACCGTTCCTTCAAGGTTCCTTGAAATTGATTTCGGGTCTTCTTAAGATAATCAAAACAACCTAAGGAATTCTAATATGTTCTGTCGATCTTTCTTGCATCAAGTCAAAGTAATTTCAGTGTTTTTTAATCAGGGAGTCCTGCGTGAACTTGGGAAGTAGATCCAGTTGAAAAGAAAACGGGTTACCAGAGTACAATATAATTCATGTATAATATCCTTACAGATATCTTAGACATTGCTTCACTGCCAGTGAAGCTATTCCATACCCCGATGAAGTTATCTGATTCCCTTTATTGAATTTACTTTCACCACTTCAGTTTGTAACTTTGCATTTAAATTCCGAGATGAGGGCAATCATTTAATGAATTTCCTTTCATCATCTCTTCTTTTGGACTAGATGGGGGCAATCATTTGTGAATTTCCTTTCACCATCTGTCTTATACTTTCTTTTTAAAACATGAAGTGGAGGAAATCAATTTGTATAAAGTATACTAGGGGTGATATCTGTTAATAATTTTGGCAACATAGATCTGTTAACTCACTTTGATTACTCTGGACAAGTCTTCTTTTGACTTTCAAAACATCTTTGTCTTTAGGAAAAATTATGGTTTTTTTTTTTTTTTTTTTTTTTTTAGGGGCCTTCTTCTAAGCACGACTAATCATTTAAAACCTGTTAAAAGAACTAAGAGAGTTAGGATTAGCCTATACATACTTTTGTTCAGTAGGATCCCGAGGAGCCATGAGGACTTGCCCTTTTTCTAAAGATTAGTTTGTCATCTTTTAGAGGTAAAGTGTGACCCCTCCTTCCTCTGTGGAGGCCATGGGGAGGCATCTGGAGTCAAGGGGAATAATACACAAGATTTGGACAGGTTTACAGAGGGGTTTCAGATTTCATAAACGTGGTTGTTATAACGCAAACCCGACTCTTGAAAAATGTTCTCTAAGTTCACTTTATTTCTTCTGTTTCCATTTTGTTTTTAATTTTTCAAAAGCCACTTTTATGATTTATTTTGAAAAATCGTTCTTTTGATAATACATATAGCGAGTATCTTTATACATATAAGACCGTTGTTGCACTAGGTGATATTCTTTGGAAATCTAAATAATTTAGAGACTCATACCTTTGATTCACCATTTCTCTCTCATCTACGTAGATTATTTATTTATCACTTGTTTCGGGATAACCAATATTTCTAATATACGACTACTTGTTTGTCTCCTTCGTAATGTTTGAGCTATCAACAACAATCCTGCGTAAAAATAACATGAAGAGTGTCAGGGTTTTACGAGTCACAATGTTCAATGTGTAAATTATTTTACATTTACTTTTCTATGAAATCACTAACCTGTTTTTATTTGCGGTGGAAGTAAGACTTACCTAAAAAATGTAAAAAACACAAAACACAAACCGGTATATACAATGGGATTTTGGAAATCATTTATTGCATATAGTGACTAAGATAACGCCCGTTGATAGGGGCGTTGAGGATTTTACCATCCAAATTTTCTAGAAGAAATGAGTTCTTCCCTTCGAAGGCTGTAACTTTGAATGGTCCATACCAGATATGATCGAATTTTCCATGTTTAGCCAAGTCTTCTCTCCTAGAATCCCATTTCAAAACTAAGTCGCCAGGGAGGAATTCCCTATCTTTAGCCTTATAATCAAATAGGGCTTTCATGTGGTCTTGATATTTCTGAAGTTTTTCATCCACTTCATCCCTATTTTGCTAAACTTCGATCAGTTGATTTATTCTTCTAGTGACATGATTTGGTTCTTCCTTTTCATATTGCCAAAGTTTCATTACAGGTAGATCCAAATTTATGGGTAATACTACATCGATCCCGTATACCATTTGAAATGGAGAAGTACCGATCAATTTCTTGGTGCCTATCCAATTTTCCCACAAGGCATATTTCAAATGCACATGCCAGGCTTTCTTATTTTCATTCAAAACCTTTTTTATTATAGTGATTAAGCTTTTGTTTGATGATTCAGCTAACCCATTGCCTTGAGGATAGTACGTTGTAGAATGACCCAACACAATATTGTATTTTTGGTAAAATCTAACCATTTCCATAGATTTGAATGTCTAGGCATTATCTATAATTATCTTACGGGGACAACCGAATCTAGATAATATATTTTCCTTCAAGAAATTTATTAGCACCGAATCTGTCGCTTTCCTGGTCGGGATAGCTTCTACCTATTTGGTGAAATAATCTGTAGCAATCAGGATCCATCTATGTTGCGCGTTGGAGTGTGGATTGATTTCGCCTATAAAATCTAACCCCCATTGTTGAAAAGGGGCTTCTATTTTAATCGGGACCAAAGGTAACGCCGAGAGTTTCTGCTTTCCTGAAAATAATTGGCATGAGTTACAGGCTCTGACTTTGGCATTCACATTTGGGAATAAATTAGGCCAATAATATCCTGCTCTCAAGATTTTATAGGCTATTTCTCTCCACGCATGATGTCCTCCGCACACTCCTTCATGAAATTCATTTATAACTCTTTCTGTTTCAGATTCTACTAAACAAACTAGTAGAAAACCTAGAGGGTCTTTCCAATACAACTGGCTTTCTGAGATACAATACTTCACTGCATGCAATTTCAATGTCCTAGTCTTAGACAGAGACATATCGTTTGGGAATTTCAGAGTTAGAAGTTAAGATACTATGTATTTATACCAACCCGAAGATGCAAACTTCTCCTCGATTCTGGTTGTATCTATCTGGTCATCGCATTCGTCTATGTCTAAATATCCTTCATGTTCTTGTAGGTTATTTATTCCAAGTGATCTGAAATTTGATTCGGCTAGTAGATTAGACAAACCCTGTCCCTTTACAATCTTTGTCGGTTTTACCTCTAGATCGAATTCTTGAATTTTAGCAAGCCACCGACCCCTCTTCCCGTCACTATCGGGCTGAACCAATATATCCTTAATGAAACTGGTGGGTACATATGCAATGATCTTGGAATGTAGTACGTAGGTTCTGAAATATTTTAGTGCTTTCACTATGGCATATGCCTGTTTTTCCATTATGTCATACCTCAACTCCGCATCTCTAAGGATCTTACTGAAAAACATTATTGGTTGCTCAAAACCCTCTTCGTTCTTCTGGAGGAGTACCGCCGCAATTGTATGTTCGATGCAAACAAAAAGATAAAAAAATTCCTTTAGATAATCAGGGCTTGCCAGTACAGGTGCTTCACCTATAATTTTATTGATGTGTGCAAATGATGCTTTTGCTTCGGCCGTCCATTTAACTTCGTTGTTCTTCTTGAGCATATCTGTAATCAATTTCACAATTTCAACAAAGTTCAGGATAAATCTCCTCAAAAAATTTGTTTTCCCTAAAAATGACTGGATTTCTTTTACATTTATATGAATATTTATAGTGTCAATAGATTCGACCCTTTTAGGATCGATTTTAATTCCATCCCGAGATACAATATGGACCAAGAGTTTACCTTCTTGCATCGCAAAGTGAGATTTCTTGGTATTTAGAGACAAACAAAATTTGCGGCATTTTTCGAACATTTTCTTAAGGTGGATTAGATGTTCTTCATCAGATTTGAAAAAAACGGTCAGATCATCAAGATAAATAACAAAAAAATTATCCCTTTCTCCGATCAAGGCGATATCCATAGCTCGTTGGAAAGTAGCACATGCATTCATCAAACCAAAAGTCATTTTGTCATACATAAATGTACTCCATGGGGTGGTGAATGTTGTATTTTCTTTATCGTCTTCGTTAACATCAATCTAATTGTAACCGGAAAAAACGTCGATCATTGACATTCTATTTGCTCCGACCACTTTTTCTAGAACATGATCCATTTTGGGTAGCAAATAATTGTCTTTGAGAGATGATTTATTTAAATTTCTAAAATTACACACAATCTGATTTCTCCACTCTTCTTCCTAACCGGGACCAGATTAGCTACCCACTCAGAGTACCTGAGTGGTACAATTATTTTAGCATCCAGGATCTTTTTTACTTCTTTTTCGACCACGAGCAATGATATGGGATTGATTTGCCTGAGCTTCTGTCTGAAAGGTTTAACACCTGGTTTTAAAGGAATCTTGTGTTCGATCACAGTGGTGTCATAAGTTCTCATTTCTTCATAAGACCAAGCAAACACATCTTTATATTGCTCGAGTAAATCTGCATACTTACCTTTCATCTCAGGAGGAAGATATTTTGATATTTTTACTATTCTAGGCTTTTCTTTGGTACCTATATCCTAATCTTCGACTTCTTCTGGTTGAGGTTGCATAGTAGATTTTAAGGGCATGTCATTTTGGTAAAATAGTATTTCTAAGGGGATTAGACCTTTAGGGATTTGGTTGTTTTTTAGTACTAAAATGTGATGACTCGCGATCTTTTCTTGGAACTCTTGAGGATCTTCCCCTTCTTGCATAATCCAAGTATGGTCGTTCTAGTTTTCTTGGTCAATATGCGTCTCGACAAAGTCTTCCACCACATCGAGGAACTTTCTGATCTGTTCATTGCCTTCGAACACCTTCCAGTGTTGTATATTGTTTGGTATGGAGGGCTTGTACCTCATCTCCATGTGATACTTAAGTTTAGAAGTTGTAGGAGGTGCAAAAGTTGAGGCTGCTTTGGCTAATGAATCAACTTGCAGATTTTCTGTACGGGGAATGTAATGAACATTAACTGATGAGAAAAAAATTTCCATTAAATCCTAGGCACAGTTTCTATAAGATCTCAATCTTGGGTGTTTGGCCTGGTACAACCGATTTACTTGCTTTACAATTAATTCTACGTCTCCATAGACTTCCAAGTTCTTTATGTTCAGCTTCATGGCAGCTTCTAATCCCAAGACCAGGGCTTCATAATCGCATACATTGTTCATGTAATATATGTCCCACTGTAGTCTGTAAGAGAAAGTAATGATAAACTCATCTCTGGGTGCTGCAAAAAGTACTCATGCACCTGCTCCTTCACATGATGAAGCACCATCGAAATACATTTTCCAAATTCTGGTACTAAATACACTTTCATTTATTTTTTCTATTTTATTTTTATCTGTACAATTTTCTTCTGTACATTCATCCACATCATCATCAATTGATAAAATACAATTTGCTAGATCCTGATTAGTGACATAAATAGGGTAATTACTAGGGTTGTGTGGATCACTTACTGTATATGCCAGTCATGCTTCCTTGTATAATCGAGTGAACTGTCCACCGAAGATGGGGATCGTGGCATAGGTCATGTACAACTGAAGAGATATTCCGAGCTTAGCACCCCAAGACCTGGATAATAGAAAACCATACTTCGAAGGTATATCAGAAATAACTACATCCATCAAAACACTTTTTACCGGAATCTGTGCAAGATTTACTACTAAATATTTGATCATACCCAGACATTTAACTTTCCTCGAATCAAATGAATACAAGTCTCCATATGGCCTGGTAATTTTGAGACCAAGTCTATCCATAATAGCCTTGGGCATCACGTTATGTGAGGTTCCAGAATCCAATATGCAATTATGTAGTATATTATCATGCACATTTAAAGTAATGTAGAAAGGAGTGACGTTATCTTTGGCACCTTCAAAATGTGGACCAAAAATTATATTAGGCTTATCATATTCCAAATTTATAACATCAGCCTGACTTTCTACATCTGAAAGATTTATCATTTTGGTGGTTTGCTTTCGGTAAACAGGGTTCTTTGCCAGTTCAACCAGAGGTATTGGTATCTTGATTTTGTTAATCTCATTTTCTAGGCTGAAACCTCCTATGTTCTTGTCGGTTTCTCTTATTTGGACTTCGGTCTCCTTTTTTTCTAATTTATTGGTTTGCATCGTTTTATTTTCAGTTGTTTTTGTTCCTACCGTCTGTGTTTTGGCTGTCTTAGTTTTGGCACCTTTTGGGTCAACTCCTTTTATTTTGGTATTCTGTGTTTCAGTTTCCTTTAGAGCTGGTTCATATACTTCGCCTCTCGGCAGGATTTTCTTTGGTTGGTAGTTGTTATGTTTTTAGTTTTAGACCTTAGATTATACTTGTTTTGGAGCTCGACTATTATAGTATCGATGATTCCTTGGCAAGAAGGATCCTCTGTATTATTTGTGTTGCTATCCTCATTAGACCGATGTTCTATTTTTAAAGACCTCTCATAATCTTGTCTAGTTAAATGAGATTGATAACAATCCTCACTGAGATTATTCATATCTTCTTCTAAATCCTCAAATTCTTGCATGTCATGTCCTCCTATAAAAATTTCGTTTTTAAAAGGAGTCTGAACTTTTTGATCTTAATTTTTAATTTTTCTTTGTTGTATTTGAGGATTGGGGTTCCTCCTGAATTCTCTCCTAACGAACTGATCTACTTTAGATTGATCTAGTTCCATATTTGAAATTTTATTTGACATTTCTTTAATTATCTCTGCCATATCATCCATCTTGTCATCTGTAGACCTCCCAGATCCGGAGGGTCCTGCTTGTTCCCTAAATCATTTGATCTCCTTGTTTCTCGTTTCCATTTTTTTTTTAATTTTCTAGAAGCCATCATATTTGACTTAATTTCTACGACATCGTCTTGCATTCGGGTAAGTTCGACCGCTCTCCTTTCTCTCAATAATAGTGCGAAATCAGGTTCGAAAGCTCCCGCAAAAATTACCTTTGCTGCAAGCTGGGAAGGTTTAACTTCGATTGGGATCTTGTAATAATTTTTTTTAAATCTTTGGATGAATTCAATAATAGTTTCTGAATTTTTCTTCCTTAAAGCCCCAAACTCGGTTAAATAATATAAGTGATCTTTCCTTTCACCCCATTGTCTGAGAAAAGAGTTTTCTAGTGCGTCATAGGATAATATCGAACCTGCGGACAAAATTTGAAACTAGGTTCTCACCTGTCCTTCGAAAGTTTGAACAAACAACTGTGAATACATGTCTTCATGCTCGAGACCGAGAATATCTGTGAATTCATCAAATAAATTTATATGTTTGACTACGGTTAAGTCTCCTTCCCCTGTAAACTTAGGTAGGTTTTTCATGTAGTTTTCAGGTAAATCATGAAGGGGTACTGGGAGGACCAAAGGAGCATATCTGGCAACTACTTTAGCGAAAATCCTAGGGGGTGGGGGTGGGCCTTGACCACCCCCTCCTCCTCCTCTGGTAGCTGCCATAGATATTCTAGGAGAGGAAACCGATACGTTATAAAGAGGGTTTTCAAAGATGTATAACGATCCTTTAACTTCTTTGGGATGAAGCAAAAAAGATTTCGAGAACCGTTTATCAAGAGACGATCAAAAAGGGGGAAACAAGATACGGGGACTCAATTCCTCTGACTTGCAAGATATGTAAATGGGAGAACCTGCAGGAGTTGAATCTGAGTGTATGGTATACTCTTCTAGACTTTGTGAGGTTGGGAAATTTAGTTCGAGAGCTGATGGGATATCAATCGAAACAAACTTTACTGTAGATGTCTTACCTTCACTTACACAGGAGGTAGTCGAATGAGATTCAGTCTTAATTTCAGGTAGAACTAATTTAGGGTTTATGGTTTCAAGTGGAACCTTAGCCTTAGACTATGTGGATTTAGTTTGGTAAACCACAATATCTTTCTTAAGGAATCCTCTTGGTTTTAGTATTTTTTCAGGGTCAGAAACATGCGTGGTCTGCTCATCATCTGGGTTTTGTCTGGTGTTCCTTCGACTGGATGCCAACTTATTTAAATTGTGGAGTCGCCAAGTGAATAATAAAAACTTAGCCTTTATAATGTGTTCAGTCTTTGTTCACTATCAAAGAAAGAAACTTGCAAATGTTATTCTCCTAGGGAAAAATAATTCCGTTTCTCCGTCCCTGACAACGATGCCAAAAATATGTTGTTCTTGAGTTTATACCAAGGCTTGAAATATAATGTCAGGCATCAAGAAATGAGGGAAAGGTTTTCAATGTTTTCCTTTCACCACATAAATAACAAGAGAAAGTTCTTTAAAACGAATTAATATCATAACAAATCAGAGGTTGTTTCTCGCACCTGAGTTAAAATCAAAATATAGAATGAATGGAAAAGAAAAAACATAAAGCTGCTAATCAAATCAAGGCATCAAATGCTGAAAAATCTTACTTTGTAACATAAGAAGAAAGTGATTGATGTAATCTTCAATGAAGTATAAAATATAGTATCTAATTAACATGCAGGTCTTGTATTAACTAATAGTGAATACAGAGGAAAATCTGTTTGTTATTAGATTACTGAGTATAACATAACCACAATAGAGGTTGTACTAAATTGTGATTTGCATTCATCAAAGAAAATATATGAAAGTTTTTTGGAATATGGAAAGACAAAGAACACATAACTCAGAATAGACGAGATATATAATCTCTGGTCTGCATTTGTATTAAGTCTCAGTAAAGAGAGACTTCTCCTTTACAATCAACAAAAAACAGCCTTTGGTGCATTCTCAAAATATATATTTATACGAGATTTAGGCGTTTGCAATTCTATCATTCTAAGAATTTGGTTTACAAAATGAGAAGGTGAAACGCTTCACTTTGTTATCCCTTGTCGTCTCTCAAGCTGGCAAGACGTTGGCCTTTCTTTGTCTCCTAGCTTCAACATTAGGAAATACGTGCAATTGTATTATTTGAATTCAGAAGTATTTCCTTTCCCCTGTTCAATACATTCAAGACACCTTTCTACCAACTGTGCTATCGACTTGGAAGGCTCTGTTTGGTCATTTGCTTCAAATATGTAACATTTATTTTCCAGCTGTGGAAATATTTTTCCTACTTGTCTATCTTCTATGATGATAGACAGTAGTTTTAGATTTGGCTTTATTAACCATTTATCTACCTGAGCAATGTTAACCTGTCTTACCTGAGATAGTTCAACTTGGTCTCTTTCCTCGTTTTCCTTAATATCAAGCAGATGTTTGACTATATTTATTTTACCCAATGTTCCAGAGCTACTTTCCTTATCAAGATCTAACAATTTTGTATTTATTAGACAAAATATTTCTTCACAAGAATCTCTCACCTCTTTAGCCATTTTTTTGTTTTCTACTATGTTGTGTTCCCATGCCTTTAGCAGGATGTTACCTTTGGTTTGTTCTTGAATGGATAATCTGGAAGATATGACCATTTCTTCTTTCTTCGTTGATATAATAACCTCCTGGAAAGTACTTCGAGCCACCTTAGCTTCTCTCTCTCTTAAGGTGATTTTGTCTAAGGCTTGATCTATCAACTGAAAATGATCCTGGATGATTTCTACTTTAGTAAGTAGACACTATTGAGATGCTTCTATATTATTTCGTATTTCCATGGCTTGAGTTTGGAATACTTTTATATCTATGACCTGGCTTTCAGTAGAATTTAATTTAGATTGCACTTGTTTTATTAACTCCGCTTGGTTATATACATGTGCTTGGCTCATTTGAGGCGACTATTGCATTTGTTCGAGATCGAATTTGAGCTGTCCGATTTCCTATTGGTCAGCTACTCTGGTTTGTTCAAAGTCTTTGTATGCCTCATTCCTGGAATTTGTTTCTACAACTGCTATTTGAGTCTGTAATTTGCTAATCATCAGGTCCTTTTGTTTCAACCATTCCTTCAAGGTTCCAACTGAATATTGGTTGGTCGTTGCATAAGTCCCCAATGTTCCCGCTATCTCATTGGCGAATTCTTCCTCTTCTAAGGCTTCTCCATCCGTTAATATTTTGTACTTTTTAGCTATTGCACCCACTTTTTGGTATGTTTCTCTCTTCACCACGACCTTCCTTTTCTTGCTAAAAAAGAAATCGCTAGGAGGCAATTCTTCTATAGAGATAGGTGTTAAATCCTCTCTAAATATTATCCCTGCATTGGGTTTCCCTTTGTATATTGTAAGGGTGTGACGGATGGAATTGGACTGCCAATTTATTTGGATGCTTGTTTCATGATAGTATTTGTGACTGGTTCATTTGATGGAGACAAGGGTGTGTCTCCTACCCCTTTTGAGGGGGTCTCTGTTTGATCCTTGACCTGTTTAACTGGTGTATCTGTCTCTGGGAGTCTTTTCTCTTGGCTTGGGATCTCCGTTTCCTGTTTCGAGGTCTCAGTTTCCTCTATGTTCTCCTAAGTTTTTTGTTTGCCAGTATTTGTATTCGTTGAACCTTGGGATTCTATTTGTTGTGTGGTTGGAGGTTTTGAGGTTTTTCCCTACAAAACTTTGGGGAGGCCACTTCTCCGGTGTTCCTAGAATTTGTAGAAATCGACCATCTCTCCGGGAAGCATAGCTAGAACCCGACTTAAGACTTCTGAGTAGGATCTCACTCCTCGAAACATTTCGTCATGGGGGAAATCTTCGTGCTCATATCTTTTTAGACCACAACTTGCCATATGGTTACCCACGATCTTATGAGGATCGTGTTTCTTAAATTCAATGTCTACTAGTTTCATTTCCTCCAAGGCCGTGGCCTCCACTTTGGCATGGGCAAAATATAATAAAGAATATGTACCAATGTGTATGGGAAAGGATGGAGATACCTTTTTCTGAACTCCTTTGAGTTATTTGCTTATTCCGCCTAGCACAATTTGCATAGCGATTTCTCGATATACTAGCTTGTCTGGTAAGAATAGCGGTAGGGCATATGGGGGAACAGAGCAGCCAAAAACCCTAATATACGAGAACTGTTCTTCTATGTACCAGTCTGCCACGCTGTTTAAGTTTTCCACGAATTTATCTAAAATCCTGGGAGGTGGATGGTCGAAGATAAACACATGCATTGGTACCATTACACAGTTGAAAATATCATAGACGGAGTCTTTGGATTTATCTTCCTAGAGTTTGGAGTGGTACACATGAATAGGCTCTGCGTTATTTGGAGTCCAGCTCCAGCTCATTAATGTAAAAGGTGTCATGAAGCAAACAACATCCATAATGTAAGCAGACATGAAAAATGAAGTTGCTTTCCCACTGACCCTTTGTGCTTGATATTTTGTAACTTGGCTATCCAGACTGTCTTACAACAATTTATCCCAATCGAAAGAGTACCCCTTTGCTACTGTGTGGATAAGAGGTACCCATGGGAGAAAAAAATGTGCAGTATTCTCTCTTCCGTAAATCCTTCATACCATCATGGCTATATACATAAATTGTGGTTGTAACGAAGAGATTGCGTATATACCATGAGTGTCCTCTCTGAACTTTTCAAGGCATGAGCACCAATCTTTGATCAGGTCGGATAAGCTTTTTCAAAATTGCTCGCATTCTTTCTTTTTGAAGCCCTCTAAGAATTTGACATTGTAAATAAAATTGGGTGTGGGGGACAGTTTGTACATCGCCTGCAGATGCTCTGGCCTAAATTTCCCAATAGCCACTTTCTGTGCATTAAATATTATCCTAGTCAGGATATCTACATGGTCTAGCGCCCATTTAACCATATCACAATATGGGAAAATCTGCGGCCTTGTCACTACCTTTTGCATCTTCGAATGAGTGACCACTTTGTATTTGATATACAAGTCCTCTTTCTCGTTGTCGCTCGAGTCGTTTGGGCAGTTTATCATCTCGTATTGCAAGATGTTGAAAACCTATGTCCATGTTTTTACTGTGTCGATGTTTCTAGGTGAGGTATTAGAAATAATATCTAAAATCTGACCTGAAATTTCACTAGTTGTTTTGGGTGTTTCCGTGGAGCCATGATATAAAATCTCAAGATTATATTTCCTGTTACAGAGGATGAAAATGAAAACAATTATTATCTCGCTAAACTGGCTCTGTGAAACTAGTATGAAATTCAAATAACGACGAAAATTCTTTCGCTTAGAGTACTCGAGTCTGTGCGGGTCCTTGCTGACACAACGTTTAATTATTTTAATAGAAATATTTGGAAATAAAGAAAGATCTTACTTTCAATCATTTACCTAATTCACTTATAAATGCGATAAATGTTTGATATTTCGTGACATGGGATGATCGTAGAAACATTTAATTCTTTACCCATAAGCTTTACAGGTTAAAAGTTGTTTAAGATATTAATTAACCTGGTTTAATCCTTTAATTAATCGCAATTAGTTCTTAATCCTTTTTCGACATTCGTAGTCTCGGACGATTTTATTATTAGTCTTGGGCCATGAACCCCAAATTTGCGATATTGCGATTTGGTTAATTAACTTTGATCAGTCTTAAATTTTAATTGATCGTGATTAGTTTATAAATTTTGTGACCTCGAGTATCGGGGTTACAAAGGTGTCGTTCTAAGGTAAAACCGTCGAGTTGAGATAACAATTAACTAACGTTAATTATCATTAGTCTTGTAATTAACTAGGTTTATCTTAAATCGCTTTCGCAACTTCACACATCAGACATTCGAAGGTCGCTCGTGGCGTGACTCCCGAATCACGAAAGCACGATGCATTAAAATAATGATAATCGCTGCTTAATGCTTTGATGATCATGATTAAACTTAACCCAACTTCATTATTTTGCATGTCGGGACATTGAGAGCTTTGATGTGTACAACCATTAGATCTGTGAAATCCTGAAATCCTAGATTTGAGGTTTATAGTTATCGTTCTTGTTATTTGAAAGAGTGGGCAACTTCAACCTTTTGGTAACTGGAGTATTTGAAAAAATATGTGTTCCAACAGATTCCTTGATCTACATAACAAATTTCTCTGAAAGGCCGCACCCTTCTTTTCCTTCACCTTTGTAGTTCATAATGAGCATGTCGATGCTGACACTTGCATCAATGCAAATCTGTATCTAACCATACAAGATCACAATTTCAAAGCAATACCATACTTTCCAATAGTTTATAAAATACTCATGGACAAGCTTACAATGATTTCCAAAACAAGCCTTAGACAAATAAATTCCTCTCACTCAACAGTGGCTACAGGATCCATTACAATGTTTCCATAACAGGCCTAGGAAAACGATGCCTCTCACTCAACATTGGCTACAAGACCCATTACAATGTTTCCAAAATAGGCCTAGGAAAAAAAATGCCTCTCACTCAACAACGGCTACAAGATCCATTGTAATGTTACCAAATCAGGCCTAGGAAAAACAATGCCTCTCACTCAATAGTGGCTACAAGACCCATTACAATGTTTCCAAAACATGCCTAGGAAAAACAATTCCTCTCACTCAATAGTGGCTACGAGACCCATTACAATGTTGCCAAAATAGGCCTAGGAAAAACAATTCCTCTCACTCAACAATGGCTACAAGACCCATTACAATGTTTCCAACAAGGCTTACAAGGTTTATACATATAATAAAATGCCTCTCACTCTCATCATCACTTTCAAGGGTGACTAATTACAACCTTTTACATCACTAACAATAATTTCAAGACAACATTACCATTAAGGAAAATACCCCCAAATGTGCACTAGTGGAAACTCTATGGTTGTTTAAAATACCCCATTACAAACATATGCAACATAATAAATAAGGAAAATGTCATCATGATCATACTTGTCTCACAATTGTGAGACTTTTGGCTGTAAACATGACTACTTTCTGTCGAAGTGTGAAAATGGCCTCTTTTCACATCGTCTTGATTTTCATGCACGCTCAAACAATGATTTTTTTCAATAATTCAAATCTTGTTACCTTGCTGCAACACATAAAAATTAGCAGAATATGCAACATACATTCATCCTTTTGCAATTTTCAAAAAGAGGCAAAAACCATAAATGCATAAAACTTACATTGGTTTTCGTGCCAAGGCGGTCAACTGACTACTCAAATATTGGCATACATAGCACTAGCAGACCCATCTCGCCATTCTGCAATTTTTTACTGTAAAATCGACCTATTTTGAAAGGTGCAACTCTGCCTCAAAAAATGTGCCATGTATTAATGGAAAATGTGGGCTTCTTCCATGAGCCTTGAAAATCCACTACTCAGATTCAAATTCTAATTGCACCAGTGGATTCTTGGTGAACAATTGTGCAAAAATTATTGTACTTTCGTCAAATTCTGTCACTGTGACTTCTCGACCCCTCTTGGGCTCTCTGCTTCGATTTGTGTGCCACACGGGGTTGTAACACCTGTAGTCTTGAAAATCATGTCAATAGGGCCCACGCCCGTCTTGTCCCATCATATGGCACATTTCGTGGTCTAAATTAAAAAATGAGGGAGTCTTTACCAACGACATTGGTTGGCTCGTTGGTTAGCGAAGGTCTAAAATTAGCCTTTGGTTTGATGGAGGTTTTGGAGTCAAACCCCTCAGATCCCCCATTTTGGGTTGTTGGTTGCAATACTAAAAATCCCGCCAAATATTCTGACTAGCTACTATATTTATCTTGTCGTTTAAACTTCCCCCATTTTTAATGGAATACCGTCAGTTTTGTTGGATGGGTTTTTCGTTGGTCGTTTCATTGATTTGGCCACCAATTTGGGGGTCCGATCGCTGGAGTTGGCACAGGCCAGTCGACCCATTTTAAATTTGATCATTGGTTGGTTAATGAACTGTTGGTCTGGTTGCCGACCCCCCTTTTTTAAAACAAATTTTTGGACCCAACCCTCCTTAGGCATCTGTTGGGTGCCACGTGGCACAACCTGATTGGATGGTCAACACTTAATCAGTACTGAAGTCACATTCCAACTGTGTGTCACATCACCTTACATTTGCCATTTCTGTTTCCCTGTTGTACTTCCACATCACTGTACGACCTGCCACATCAACTGTCATGTCACCATGCTAACATGTGGCCAAATCTGATTGGTCCAACTGGGTTCCAAATCACCCAAAAATGAGTGACACATGGTATCCTCTTGGTCTGCCACGTCACCCTACTGACATCATTAAGACACGTGTCGTCCTCTGCGCCTGCCAATTCAACATGCTGACGTCAACACTGTACAAACTTCGTTAGTTTTGCATGTTTGCTGAAAATTTCTAATAGCCATAAATTTCGCATACAGACTCTGTTTGAGGTGTCGTTTGCGTTTTTGGAAATATCTCATAGAGATCTTAGAATTTGTGCTATTTTTTTTGAATTTAGGGCACTATGATTTTTGGCCTTTTTTTTCAACTGAGGATGATCCACTTGGATCAAGCCTCCAACTGGATAGGCTCTTGAAAGGGTTTCTTTCTTTATGTATGATCCAGATTTATGAGAAGATTGAAAGGAATAACATAATGAATACGATAACACGGAGATACAGAGAACAACAAAACATATCCAGTGAACATAATAGGCTGAAACTGTAAAACTGCAGAACTGAAAACAACTTGCTCGAATGGTCATAGCTATCTTTGAGAAGAGATGTGGATGCTACACACATTCATCTAGGAAAAATGATTACAATGAAGCTCCAGAGTCCTTTTTAACATTACTCATGAATTCAAAAACCCTAGACATCCAAAAACCTAACCCTAGGAGATGAAACGCCAAAAGTTGTGTGGGCCTTGATGGGTAAGTTGGTATCTCAACTTCCTGGGGTCATAACTTTTGTATACGACCTCCGTTTTAGGCGTGTGATAGCCCGTTGGAAAGGTATTTTCAAGAAATACACATTATGTCGTCAAAATGTGAGTCAATCTACAGTTTGATTGTGGAAAACAAAAAAAACATTGTTTAGGGCCCCGAAACGTCCCTAGAAGTATAAAAAGATGTACTGACATGAAAAATTCCAAAATAAGCCAGTTGGATTAGGTGGGTGGCCACCAATCTCCACCTGGAATCTATGTAGGGCTTCAGGCAACCCCTAAAGGGTAGAAACCACAATTACAAATAATTACAGAAGAGCATGTTGAACTAACAACTGTCAAGAGGATCTAGTTGGAATAGGTGGTTGGCCACCAATATCCACCTGGATCAATCCTCCCCCCTTAGGAGGAAATGGTCTCCATTGTGTTGAGTACCCCCATCAGGTGTGGAAAATTATACTGAATTTGGCCCCGGGTGAGCCACTTTCCTTGGTGTACGAGTTGGCCTGCATTCACAACCCGATAAATATGGATCCTCTACTGGCGAGTGCCCTTGACCTGTGTGTCCACTATCTGATCAATGGATGCATGTTCCATGCAACCAGGGTTGATCTATGTTGGTTTCAACTATTCTGCTATCTCTTAGGTGTCCAATAATGGTGGAAAATATGGCCAAAGGAGGTCCACATTGAACACTAGGTGCAAGCCAAGGAAGGGTGGAGTGTTGAGTTCAAAAAAATTGCTACCCATAGCCTTGGTGATAGTGTAAGGATCATAGCAAAGTGGGAGGAGATTCTGATGGGTCCCTGTAAGGCGCTCTTTCTACAAATGTACAAGACCCTTTCTCCCACCTAAAATGGGTGCGGTACCCGAGTTTATCATGGCATTTATTGTACCTAGCATTGGCTTTATGAAAAATATCATGGACCTATTGGCGGATGTGTTGAATCCGCTCAACGAATCTGGTGTCTTTGTCCACCTCAAACTGAACATGGGAAGATTCTTCATGTGTGGTTTCAAGAGGTAGTGAAACATCAATGGGACCCAAGGGTTGGAATCCCAATCCCACCTGAAATGGGCTATGGCCAGTGGAACTATGGAGAAACTTGTTGTAGTTGTGTTGAACATAGGGAAGACTCTCATCCCATGTGCACATATGCTTAGAGTTGTACATGTGCAGGATGTCCACAATCATCTGATTGATGATCTTTGTCTGGCCATCAATTTGGAGGTGTAAAGCAGTGGATTTAGTGAGCTTGGTGTCCAACAGTGACTAGAAAATTGACTAAAATATGTTGAGAAACTTGTTGTCCTGATCTCAGGTGATGGTCTGTGGTATCCATAATGGACTAACACCCGTTCAAAGAATATCTTGGCAGTATCTACCGCTATGATGCTCTTCTTGCAGGAAGTTATAATGGCCATCTTCGAAAACTGATCAACCACCACAAATACACAATCATTGTCATTCTTGGTGGATGGAAGGCCAGACATGTAATCCATCAAGATGGATTCCCAAGGCCTCTCGGGAGTAGGAAGAGGGGTGTATAAGCCTTGCTTCTTGATGGTTGTCTTGGAAATGGCACAGTAAGTGCAAGATATGATATACTTGTTCACATCTTGTCGAAGTTTTGGCCAATAAAAATGTCTCTGTAGAACGACCACAATTTTCTCCAGCAAAAAAGTCCTGCCATCCGACTGTAGTGAGCCTCCCAAATCATCTTTTCATGCTCGCTTATGGGAACAAAGAGGTGGCCCAGATGGCATAACAATCCATCATGGATGTTAAAATCAGTGACATTCTCTCATGTTTCCAAGAGCTGATAGGTGGTGGCGAAGTCAAGGTCACACTTATAAAGTTGGGTCCATTCAAATACTTCATGCCCATAGGAATGGAGCACTGTGGTGAGTGCAACAATGGGAGGGTAACTGAGGTAGTCACTGACATGATTTGTGCTCCCTTTTTTATACTTGATGTTGAGATGAAACTGTTGTAGGTATGTGGACCACTTTTGATGGTGGTCATTCTACAACTTCCCATGTGTCTGTTTGAACTGTAGAGGCTTGTGATTAGTGTGGGTGATTGTCTCCTTTCCCAAAATGTAATGTTTCCATGGATGGTAAGCTTGCAAAATGGAACACATTTCTTTGTCATAGGTGGGGTATTTCCGGGCAATATCTGGGAGTGTATCACTATGGTATGATACTGGATGACCATGTTTAATGAGAATTGTGCCTACAACATAGTTGGAGGCATCATTCTCAATCTCGAACGATTGCTTCAGATCAGGTAAGGAGAGTACTGGATCTGAGAACAAGTGATGCTTCAGATCATCAAATTCTTGTTTTTGTTTCTTCCCCCATGCAAAGTTTTCCTTTCCACCACCCTTGGTTACTTGGTTTAGGGCCCATGCAATATGGGAGAATCCCAACACGAACCTTCAATATAAGTTAGCAAGTCCCAAGAATATATAAAGCTCAATTAATGTGGTCGGGGTTGGCCAGTCATGAATGACTTGGATCTTATTTGGATCCACATGTACCCCATGCTCATCAATAATGTAGCCCAAGTATTGGACCATCTTCATTCCAAAGGAACATTTTTCCAAGTTGGCATATAGCTTGTGCTGTCACAAAATGCCCAAAACCTACTGAATATGCTGCATATGCTCCTCCAAATTTCTGTTGAAGATGAGGATGTCATCCAGATATACCACCACGAAAGAGTTGGTGAATGGTCTCAATACATAATCCATCAATCTCATGAAATTTATTGGTGCATTTTTTAAGCCAAAGGGCATGACCAACCATTCGAAGAGACCTTATTTAGATTTGAAAGTTGTCTTCCATACATTAGTTAGTTCGATGGGAACCTGGTGGTAGATAAAATTTAGGTCAATCTTGTTGAAGAGCTTTTCCCCCTTGAGTTGGTCAAGAAGATCACCAATTCA
Source organism: Picea sitchensis (assembly GCA_010110895.2). Taxonomy (NCBI): domain Eukaryota; kingdom Viridiplantae; phylum Streptophyta; class Pinopsida; order Pinales; family Pinaceae; genus Picea; species Picea sitchensis. The sequence goes on from SNQJ01S0001850.1 coordinate 955,933, forward strand.
GGGAATTGGGTACAATTCCAAACAATGATTTTGTTTAATGCTCTATAATCAATGGAGAGTCGCCATGTCCTGTCTTTCTTCTTCACAAGCACAATCAGGCTTTTGCAAGGGGAGGATTTGGGTCGGATGTGCCCTTTTTGAAGCAACTCTTGGATCTAGTGCTTGATTTCATCATTTTCCATCAGTGAGCAATGATAGACTAGTCCATTAGGTAGCAGTGAACTGGAGGTTATATCAATTGGATTCTTGACTTGGGAGTGCATTGGTACCCTGGTGGGTGAGGAGAAGATGTCTTTGTAATCATCCATGATCCCATCCACTTGGTTTTTCTACAAAGAGAAGCTCTGTGTAGAGGTCACAGATGTGGTAGTGACCTTCTTCTTACTACAAGCATAGATCACAAAGAAGACAAAATTCCTGGTCTATGAAATGAACTTACTGCATTTCTTAAAAGAGATTAAAGAAATAGCGGTAGGTGGTGCTACCTCTGGTATCCTGTACAATTGTCTACCCAAAGTAATAATAACACGGTGGGGTCTAAAATCATACATAGCATGTCGCTTACATAAATATGGTTGGCCTAAAATAACATCACAAACTTCAAGGGGAGAAATATCACACAATACCTCATCTTTGAAGGGCTTGATGTTGTAAGGAAGATGACATTGTTGGTTGACGCAAAGATCTCATCCTTGGCGAAGCCAGCTGATGGTGTAGGGTTGCGGGTGTGGTGTTATCGACATGTCCAACTTCTTGACAACCTCTATCGAAATAAGGTTCTTTTGACTGTCGCTATCAATAATGAAATTCATTGGAGTCCCCTTTACCCACATATCTGAGTGAAAGAGGCGTTCCCCTTCCTCTGGTTCTTCTTTTTCGCTTGGTTGGACTTTGGTGGTAGCAACAGTGGCACCAGGTTCAACATTGATAATCCACTTCCCACTTTCTGGATTTGATTCGGAGTCAAAATCTACCTCTGACTCAGAAGCTTTCATCTTGACCATCAGTGACTGCTTGGAACGACATTCTTCTGTGTTGTGTCAAGTTATTTTATGGTAGTCACACCATTTTCTCGTGTCCTTATTTGACTTCTCATTACCCTTCTTGGGTTGCAGATTGGAATGGTTTTCCTAAGAGCTACCATCTTTTATCTATCCCTTGTTTTGTGGGTTGGGGATGCCTTCGCCCTGCTTCAGCTATGAGGAGTTTGCAGATCCAAACTCTTGCCTCTTCTACTTACATTTTTTCTCGATCTTGACAACATATCTATAAGCCACACCTAATGATTTGATGTCCAGAAACTCCATTTATGTTTGAATGTATCTATGCAAACAATCACATTATTTCATCACCATATGTCATTCAAAGTCTTTGATACCCAATTTGGTGCACAAGGTATGGAAAATATTGGTGAAATATGGTATTGTCTGAACCCTTTCCTGATGCAGCATGCTCCATCTTGTGTACTGGTCCTCGTAGCTTCCAACATGTTAATATTGTTCTTTAGTGGCATCCCTAAGGGAATACCATGTGGGGGAAACCAAAAATAATGTTGATTCCTCTATGGCCCTTTGCTCGGAGTAAGTATCCCACCAGTCCTTAACATAGGGGATGACCTTGAGGAGTCAAAAAGTAATCTTTTCCCTATTGAAAAAATTGTGGACCTAAAAATACCCTTCGAACATATTCAACCATTTATCTACAACATTTGAATCTATCAGTCCTTCAAATAATGGAATATCAAGGGTGTTTCATCACTGCTTCATGAAGATGCATCTCCTGTGGGCAACCGTAGAAGGATCTGTGCAAATTTTTCTATCATTTCATTCCTTTGTCATGCAAGGGATTCCTTGAGAAACATTTTAAAAGGATCTCCTGCTCCATCATATTTCTTCTCATCCCCCATGGTTTGTTCTCAGGATCAGCATGGCCGATCTTGCAAAGGCTCGACTGGTTCGAGGCTCAACTTCTTGTACCCAAATCTTATCAGGGACATGCACGAAGAAAAATAAATGAAGAGCAGACCGCTCTGATACCACTGGTTTGGATTTATGAGTGGAATGAAAGGAATAACAGACTAAATACAATAACACAGAGATATAAAGAAAAACAAAATATATCTAGTGAACAATAACTTCTATTGAATAAATAAAATAGGTTTAAAGTGTAAAACTTCAGAACTGAAAACAACTTTCTCAAATGGTGGTAGCTATCTCTAAGAAGAGATGCGGCTGCTATGCACATCCGTCTGAGCAGAATGATTACAATCAGGCTCCAAAGGAATTTTTAACATTACTCATGAATTCTAAAACCATAGACATCCAAAAACCTAACCCTAGGAGATGAAACACCAAAAGTTATGTGGGCCTTGATAGGTAAGTTGATACCTCAACTTCTCAGGATCATAACTTTTGCATACAACCTCCATTTTAGGCACGTGATAGCGCGTTGGAAAGGTATTTTTGAGAACTACAAATTATGCTGTCAAAATCTCACTCCATCTCCAATTTGACTATGGAAAGCCAAAAAACAATGTTTAGGGCCCCAAAACGGCCCTGGAAGTATAGAAAGATGTACTGACATGAAAACTTCCAAAATAAGCTAGTTGGATTAGGTGGGAGGCCACTGATCTCCACCTGGAAGCTGTGTAGGGCTTCATACAACACCAAAAGTGTAGAACCCACAATTACAAAGAATTACAAAAGAACATGTTGAACTAATAACTGTCAAGAGGAGCCAATTGGAATAGGTGGGTGACCACCAATATCCACCTGGACCAGTGTACGACGAAGCTCGGGGTGAAGCTTCCAAAATTTCCCGATCCAATGAATACTCATTTGGACATGAGTGTAATAGTTGTGTGACTTCATGTATGTATCACCTTTTCCATAAGGAACTTTTCTCTTCCAGCGCTTTGCAACACTCTTGTTGTCCCAAGATTTTCGGGGAGACTTTGATTTCCTCCAAAATATCGTGCTAGATCTATCACTTTCACACAGTGATGTGCCATCATTTTTATTAGATGGTGTTGGTGATGATGTCATCTCTTTTCTTGAAGAATCATGTGCTTCTGCTTCTTTTGAGCATCCTCTTTCACCTTACCCCAATCCTACATATCGAGGTATTTCTTCAACTTCCAATGGTTGAATGATTCCTTGGCCATCAATACCAAGACATCCTCCTTTATACCCAATATTATTCAACAAATTCAAGCCAATGACCTTGGTGTGCCTTTAAAAAAAACCAAAACAAGCATAATCATTAATGAGGGAAGTAATTGGTCCCCGAGGTGTAGGACAGTCGGTGACATAGTGTGTTGTTAAGCCACTCTGTGATGTTAAAGTCACCGGTTCGAAACCTGCGGGGACAAAAAATCCAACCATGTTAAGGGTTGGTGTGGCTCAGGCCGGGTGCGATCCCCAGGTGATTTTGACGGCTTAGATGCCCCTGAGTCGCGGTTTCTCAAGCCACAGGTTAATCGCGTAGCCAACAGGTCCCGCACAAATTAACAAACAAAAAAAATGAGGGAAGTAATTGAACATGGAGAATTATTTACCTCCATGCCTATTTGTGACACTTGGTCATCTTCTTGAATTTTAGCCAACTTCTCCTCCTGGTTGGATGAAGTTGCAATTGAGGCTTCAAGAAAACAAACTTGGTTTTCTGGTGCCTAGAGAGCATCGTCTATTATCTGACAATATGTGTAGCCATCAATGTTTTGATGACAAAAACCATAAATAATATACCTACCGTGGCCACAAGTTGTCCTAATATTGGAGGGAGTTTATGATTCTCCTATAGTGAATCATTCCCCAACTTTCTCCTCCATAGCTTGTAGCTTCAGTCATAGTTTGATCTTTTCTTCTTCGGATTCTTGAAGAAATATCCTCAATTCAATGTTCTATGCTTGAATGGTGTAGTTGATTTCTTCAAGATCACAAAGCCATGCTTCCTTATTTTCTTTTCCCATGGTGATATTCACAATTTGTAAAACTGGTCAGACCTACTCTTATACCACTTGATCTGAAATCGGGGTGACACTGATACCAAACCTGATTTGGTTCTAGGTCACTTAATTAAGGTTAGATTTACAAATTCAGATCTATTGAAATTGATTGCATCAAAGGTGGAAAGATGTAGTTATGAAGGCTTGAATCCAAATCGAATATTAACTTGGTGAATATCTTGTTAGTCTCATATACCCATTACTCAATGCATTAAAAATCATACTCATGGAAACAAAACATGCATAAGAAAATATGAGACAAGAGATCATCGAGTTGTTAACGAAGTTCACCAGGACATCCTGGCTATGTTGTTACATGTCAAATTTCCTCACTTCGTAAGTGTCACACTTTTGTCGCAAGTGTCTCATTTTCGTCACGTAAGTGTCGCATCACAGACGACACCATGAGAACACTTGATATGACCCCTAAAAATGTTAGAAGAAGAAGCCCCATCATTTTACAGTCGAAACAAAGTGTTTCTCTATGAGAATTGGTCATCTTGGAAAATTTTGGAAGATCAACACTCCTCTGCTCATATACAGGGAGCACTAGTGCTCTTTTTCTATCTAGAAGGGAGCGTTGTAGCACTTTGTTTCCCGTTGTAAAGGAGCGTTGATTTGGTTGAGAAAATCTTGGGAAGAAATCTCCTTTTTCTCTAAGGAAAGATATGGATTATTTGAGTTGGTTTTTCTTGAATCTAACCCTTAGGCTGCATCTAAGGGAGATATCACAATTGATGGAGTCATATCCTCAACTAATCCCAAATATAACCAAGGTGTTTGGGCCTCCCAAAGCCTATAAATGGAGGTATTCTCATGGTGAACCAGGAGAAAAATAATCAGCAAAATCATTGTCATTCTAATCATGGTTGTTTTGAGCAAGGGGTTGGACGAGGAGGAATTGGAGAAGATGTTGCAACACCATCCATGATTGTAAGTATCTCTTTAAATTTCTCATCAATATACTTGGAATATTCCCTTCAAGCTTGTGTATTATTGCATGTGATTTTCTATTGTTCTTTCGATCTTTGTAGATGGATTTGTTTAATCTAATCTCATAGAGTAGGATTTCTTTATTTCTCATTGTTGTCCATTGCATTGCAGGTGTCAAGTTGTGCTAAGGAGTTTGGAAATCGAAATCGGATTGGAAGCAGCGAAGACAAACTTCGAAACAAGGTGCATCACACTTTTTCTCCCTCTCTCTCTTTTCTATTAGTTAAATTGAATTCAAAGGGATGTTAGTGTCCATTTATGTTTTTTTGTCTTGGTATTAGGGGTGTAAAATCCAAGGGAAGATCCACCTGTCTGCAGGGGAATTGTTCCGTAACAGAAATTGGCGACTCCATTGGGGAACGAATTTTAAGTTTTTGTTCTTTCCTTGGTTTTTTATGTACTATTTATTATCCTTGGATCTCGTTTGTTGATTTGATCTGTCTATACATATTTCATATTTGCTAAATTTGTCTCACAAAGTCTCTAATTGGATTTTCCTGAGTTTTTGAATTTTCTGGGTTTTTCCAAAACTTTTCTCAAAACTAGCACCCTCTCCAGTTTAAGTCAGAGAATTGATAGCTTGATCAACACCCCCCCATAGTGCATTATGGAGCATTGTAGCACTTTGATACTGTTACTACCAGAGCAACGATTTTTCTTGCTTTGAAATTTTTTTGACTGTCTCTTTATTGGGTATAGTTCTTGGGTCTTTCTCTCTAGCTTAGATCCTATTCTATCATATATTTTCTTCTGTTTGACTTAAAATTTGTTTATTTTCATTCTTTTAGTCTTGATTGGGTTTTTATTGTCTTTCCTTATTTCAAAAACAACCATTTTTCTCTAGAAATTGGTTTCTTTTTGTTGCTCTTGTCAATTATCTAATTGATTAGAGGTTTTCATAAGGAAAGTTATTGATGTCAGAATTGTTCTCTTTGTATTTGATCCCTTACTCAATTACGAAAGGCTATTAAGTTTGATTCTTTTCTTTTTGGTATTTTTCTTTGAGTGGATATTTTGTTCTTCTTTTAGTCTCTTATTGACCACTGAGAGTGTCTTAGTTTGTGTGCTTTTGCTTCCTTTTTTTAAAATCACTGTAGTGAAATTATTTTTCATTATTAGTGAAAGTAAGAAGCATTAGACGAATTATTCAATTTATATTTACGATCAAACAAAGAGATACTTACATGTATTGGTTTTGAATATTGGAAAACATTTTCTTTATAACTTGGAAAATTGTTTGAATTCTTGTTGAGAATGAAATTGTATGAAATTTTGCATTCTTAAGTGTTTGTTAGTGAAAGAAATGAAACTCTTCTCCTTCACATAACTAAAAGTTCATTGAAAATAAAATTTGTATCTCATTATTTTCATATTTTTTGGAGTCAAGTACCAAACATAATCAGTTTCACTTTCATTCACCTTTGTGTAATGAACAACCATTAAAATCAACGCTAATTAAAATCAATCTAGAAATTTTTTCATTTATAAGGTCTTTACACCAACAATAGACTAGGACTAGAGCTTTGGAATAGGCCGTGAGAATAAATATCCAAAGCATTCAAGACAAACTCAGAATCTTGCGATAGGGAGAGTAAATCCAATTTTCATATAAGCATAGCTGGGACCCCCCTCTCACACAGGGGTTACGCATGAGGTCACGTTCGGGAAAGAAACATAGATTATCCCTTCAAGGCTTAACCATTCATAGAAGTATGACTGTATATTGGGGTTTTTTCTTGAGGTTCAAATGTATTCATTTGGTCTCAGAGATTCATGAATTTCAAATCCATTCGGAGTTATATAGATTTTACCGGTCCACTTGTCCTCAGTTATCTTGAAGGATTTCAGACTTGATATCCTGTCCATATGCTCGGACTCGACTGTTGACTGTACCCTCCAAGAGGATGAAGGATAGTTGGTATCCTTAGCAGCCACAATATTTAGGGTCCTTACACAACGTGATAGTGAAGGGAAATCTCCGTTGTACATGGAACATACGTTGGTCAAACTCACTCAAGCTCCTTGGAGGGTAACCCATAGGTAAAACCGCGAGGAAGCTTACACCAAGGTGTAAGTCTGTTAAGCAAGTCACCAACGTAATTGATCCACCTGTTCATATCCTATCCCCTTCTCAATTTGATCATGCGATGTTAGATTTCATCACCAACTAGTACGTTCATTGAGATAACGCATTGTTTGCTTATTGGTCTTCTAGATTTTTTAGTGAGTGTTGTTTGTTTACTTTGAGTTGTCTTAAAAAATTGGTACTGTGGCTGATTAAGGTCTTCATAGATCAAGTAGGATGCAAGGGTTTCCTCTAGAAGGATACAAACCCTTACCTCCTAACTCACATGAGGACACTTACCATGAAGTGGTTGAGAACCATTCAGACGCTGGGAGCGTCACTACTCCTTTTCTAGCAAATCTGTAGAGAGACTTAGTTACGATTGAGGAAGGAACCCTTCCTGTCAACCCCAGTTTTCAAGTGCCTCTCGATCCACTCCTTGTCCGATTGGATTCCTCGGGTAACATTATAGTAGAATATCACCCTCACTTACCGTCAAGGCCATATAATCATCTAGATATGGAACCGATACAACCAAATTTTAGCGAAGAATACACCACTCATATTTGTTCTACTGAAATGGTAGATACACAACAAACTCATGTTCATTCTATATGTAGGACTCCCTTAGGACAAGATATTTATGAAAAATTTAATTTTAGCCGACCTCCTTTTGACCCTCCTCATGCCTCTACCGGCACCGGTGTAGAGGCAGTACCGTTAGGTCATCCCATTAATTGTCCCATTGAACCAACAGTCAATATTGATACCACTTCAGGGAAATTTCACAGTGAAAAAGGAGTCTTGTTTCCTAGTCATGTGTAAAGTATCATGACGGTTACACCTATTATTCCTCTTCAAGCTATCATTTTGTATACTCCACAAAACCGTATTGGAACACCTTCACATCAAAGGATGCAAAACCATACCACACACATAAACCAAATTGCGAGACAAAACCCTACTGGGGGGAAATCCCCATCTAGCATACACATCCCTGCCGGGGGACAATAGTCCTTCCATACACCAGTGTTGACTGGGGAGAAACTCCCTTTCATCAGTCAAACCCCAGTTGTTACCCAACCAATGGCAGGGGGACAAACTTCTTTCACCGGAAACCCCCCACAATCCTGGGTACCATCCCAAGGAGGTAGGTTTCATCAACCATATCAGGGAGGGCCATCAAACCCCAACCCGCAAGGAGGAATACCAAATTCCAATCCTTCTATATTGCATTCTGGACAACCTTTCCTGGGGGTCCTGAATCTCACTTGGGGTCCTCAATGTCGACAATCTTATCATCCCCAAGGGAAAAATCCTTATCCTCCTCAAGGAAAACCTAGTTACCATCCTCAAGGGAAGACTGGTTATCCACCTCAAGCTAATCAAGCAAACTATCCTCCCTTGGGTTACACTGGTTATCCTCCCCAAGGCCAAATGGGTTTCCATTCTCCTTTCAGGAACATTCCTCAACAAATGAATCCTACATTTGTTGGTCAACAACAACAGTATATGGAAGGGCATGTTGGCTACAACTATCCACCTCAACCAGTTTACAGCCCTACTGGTATCCCCATGCCACACCAGTATCATCCTCAATTCAATCGACAACTATTGTTCTTATCCACTCTAGATCTACCATATCTATCAAGATTGACTAATTATCACTTATTACATTCTCCTTTCTGGCCAATTATTCATGCTAAATTACCTTCCGATATCCCAAAATTTGACGGGAAACTTGGTGAAGACCCTAATAACCACGTTATGACTTTTCATCTATGGTTTTCATCAAATTCACTAATGGATTATTCTGTCTGGTTACGTCTTTTCCAACGTACACTTACAGGTTTAACATCCAAATGGTACATTGAGTTACAACGCGAAACTTTTCAAGATTTTAATTCTCTTTCCATGGATTTTCTCAGGCACTTTCAATTACCCATCTGTTACAAGACTGGTACAGAACTATTGACCTCCCTTCGTCAAACCAACTCCATACACATTTCTGATCATATTCATGAGTGGAGATGACGACGATGGTTTATCAAAGCAATCATTCTTGACCAATTACTGGCTGAATGGTTCACTAAATCTCTTTTACCTCTGATTTCTCCTGGCGTAGCCATGGGTGGTGTCATTACCGAAGAGGAATCCATTTCTCACGTTGAGTATCTGGACTTGGTTTATTCCCAATCTGGTACTTTGTATGAATTGATTCTGAACGCTCCTTGTACGTTAACCGATCCATCAAAACCATCCTCCACCGCTCATGCAGATGGAGTTATCAGTACCGTCAAAACCCAAACCAGTTCGTAGTCGATCGACACGACTAATCGCTCAGTCACTACCCACACTATCAGATCAACTTCACTCTCACCAAGATCCACTTCAAATCAAGTATCTGAGGTGAATGTAGTTCAATCTACTTCTCTACAATAGTTAGGGGGGAAGAAGAAAACGAAGAAAAAACCGAAGAAAAAAAATAATCCAATTGGAAATGAAAAAACACAAGCACAACCACCTACTACTGAGAAACAACCATAGCGGAAACCAAATTTTTCATGTCTCATTTGTGGTGACGATCACTACACACATGATTGTCCTCATCCCGACGAAGTTGAAATTAAAGGAAATTCTCAACCCTTGTGTTGACACATCCTTTTCCACAGTAGCAGTTACTATTTGCACAAGCTCATGCACCTCTGACAAGAGGTAATCCAAATCATCCTCCTAGTGAGGAAGATTCATTGAGTGTGCACATTTACATATTTAATGAGATATATTTGACCACTCATACTACGACATATGACACACCTCCGACTAAACCTGATAAGGAAAAATTAGCTAATGGTACTACATCGGATCCATTGTCCACCATCATTACTCCTCCATCCGGTCCACTCAAGATTGAGAAACCTACCTTTGACTCTATCATATGTCCACCCAAGAGTACAATTCTAAAGTTGAATTTCAATCCTAATTCACTTATTGCTCAAAAGTACAACATCGTTGAAGATTTGACCCAAGCACTGTGTGCTATGTTAGCTCTCAAAGTTCTACAACATTTCCCTAGTCAACGTAGGACTCTCTTGGCAGCCATCGGAATGATAGATCCCAAGTCATCTAATAATATCAAGTTTAACCTAGATAATTTTAAATCATGACTATCTCGCCAAATTTCTTTCCAGATCGATTTCATTGTCCACAATCAACAAATTCATTGCACGATCTTGGATGAGAGAGCTTCCACATGTGTCATGTCTTTGGCTTGTTGGAAAGGCCTCAAATTTCCTGGTCTTGATCAATCTCCCACCATGTTACGAGCATTCGATGGGAGAGGATTCCATCCTCATGGAATATTATAGTCCTTATCCATTCAATTGGGAGGAAAGACTGTTTCAATAGATATTGAAGTAGTCTTTGCTCCCCTCGATTATAACTTCCTGTTGGGAAGAAGTTGGTTTTATGATATGATTGTTTCTTCCTCGGTGTTTTGATGTGTCCAGTTTCCCCATCAAGGTAAAATTGTGACCACCGATCACTTATATTATTGCACCCACGATGCTTGAACTCAAACGTCCAATAACATTCCTTTTCTGGTACATTTGAAGATCACTTATGAAAGTGTTAGAGTAGGTATCTTAAAAGACTCTTCACTTATGGGTACCTTTCCTGCACCTATTCCTTCCACTATGCAACATATCACAACAATCAATATGATCTCTACTATGGCACGTCAATCCTACGAATCATATGATCCATGGATTGTGCCTAGTCCTTTCAAATTCGATGCAGTAGGTGACACCATGCCACTTAGTCCTACAGAGGATGAATATAACGCCATCCAATCTACCTCTCCTTCACCGGAAGACCAAAATTTGTTGGAGTCTACGAATTATTCGTTACCATCTTGGTTAGAGTCCCTATTCTCTACTTTCGATTACATCCTAAATATTTTTCCATCAGACGAATCTATTATGGAAATTATTAGTATCAAGGAGGCACCATGGGATGACAACAACATTGTTCATCCTTTTTTCTGAGTTTGGATGACATTGAGAAATATATATCCTCTATCTTTCCTAGCGATATCATCGACTGTCCCAAATCTCCCATACTCATTCAGGATACCATCTCCGAGGGGAATTTTGGAAACATCTCTTCTACGATTAGTGTCAACATATCAATCAAAGAAGGTATTGTGGAAAACATACAACTAGGAGCCAATTGTTCAGCTGAAGAAGTTGAAACTTACACCGCCTTGTTCAAGGAATTCCGCGACATATTCACTTGGAGTTACAAATAAATGTCACAGATCAATCCATCAATCGTTGTGCATGAAATCAAGACTTACCCAGGATTTAAACCTGTAAGACAAAAACTTCGCTTGGTTCATCCTAAGAAAACTATGGCCATAAAGGCAGAAGTCGAAAAACTATTAAAGTCTAGTTTTATTTTTCCTATCCCTCTAACCGAATGGGTTTCCAACATCGTTCCGGTCACCAAGAAATAGGGGACAATTCATGTTTGCATTGATTATTGGGATCTTAATAAGGCTTGTCCCAAGGAAAATTACCCTACACCCTTTATCAACCAAATTATCGATAATTGTGTCGACATCGTCATTTTCTCCTTTATGGATGGATTTTTTGGATATAACCAGATTGACATTCTACTGACTAATCAATATAAAACAACCTTCATCTGCCCTTGGGGGACTTTTTCTTATCAAAAATTACTTTTTGGCCTTAAAAACACTGGAGCTACTTTTCAACGAGCCATGTCATATGCATTCCACGATATTAAACATATTGTTGAACCTTACCACGATGACTTTCCCGTTCACTCATCTCATCAATGAGACCACTTTGGTCACCTATGAGCCATCTTTCTTCGATGTCGGTTTTACAACATACGTTTGAACCCCCATAAATTCATCTTCGATGTCGAATCAGGGAGACTCCTCGAATTTGTAGTCTCCAAAGATGGGGTTAGGGTGGATCCCTTAAAAGTTAAAGCCATTCTAGCTTTACCTCCTCCCAACTATCTGACCCAACTACAAAGTTTTCAAGGGAAGACAAACTTTCTTCGCCGCTTCATTTCCAATTACGCCGAAATCACTAAAGGATTTATGATGTTGTTGTAGAAAGAAACCCCTTTCATCTGGGATGAAACTGCTCAATGCCCATTCAATGCTCTTAAGCATGCCTTAACAAACACACATCTTTTTCACCCATCGAATTATGCGAAAGAATATATCCTTTATTTGGATGCCTCTACTTCCACTATTTCTATGGTGTTAATACAAAAGGATGATGGAGACAACGAACATGTGATCTACTATATGAGTAAGACTCTATCAGGTCTCGAGCTCTGATATTCGCATGTCAAAAATTTGGCTTTTGCAGTAGTTATTGTCGTTCAAAGATTTATCCATTACATTCTATTGAGAACTACCACAGTCATTGCAGACTCAAACCCCATGTACCACATCTTGACTCATAAAGTAATTGGGGGAAAATATTCCAAATGGATCGTTATTCTCCAAGAATTTGATCTCGAGTTTTCCAAATCAAAAGTTAAGAAATCGTTGGTTTTCACAGAATTGATTTGCAATCTTCCCCATAATGATGAGGATATTTCACCTAGTGATTCTCTTCCTGATGAATCCATTTTCCTTATTAGTACATTCGATCCTTGGTATAGAGATATCCTTCTCTATCTCCAAGCCCAACACTTTCAACGCAACATTTCATGTGATGAACGACATCAGATTCGACACCACTCAAAACGCTACCTCATCATCGATGACACATTGTACCTTCGTGGAATTAATATTTTCCTATGATATTTTCTAACCCACGATGAGCTTGAATGAGTTTTAAATGACTGTCACCTTGGAGCTTGTGGTGGTCATCTTTTTGGGATGGCTACAGCCTAGAAAATCTTACGTGTCGGTTATTTTTGGCCTTCTATATTCAAAGATTGCATCACAACCATTAAAAAATTCCCACCCTGTCAAATCTTTCAAAAGAAAGCACGTACCCACCCCACTCTGCTTTATCCCATTATCATTGTCAGACCCTTTGTGAAACGGGGCATCAATTTTATGAAATGTAATCCTACCTCAGCCAAGGGGCATGGTTATATCATCGTTGTCGTTGATTATTTCACTAAATCGATTGAGGTTATGCCTACATTTCTTAATGATGGTCACATTGCCACACTTTTTGTTATTAACCACATCGTCACTCGATTTGATGCCCGCAAGATATTGTAACTGATCATGGATCACATTTCCAAAACCAACTGATGGATGAATTATGCACCAAGCTGGGTTTTCTCCATGAAAACTCATCCCCCTATTATCCTCAGGCGAATGGACAAGTTGAAGCCATCAACAAAGTCTCAAATACCATGTTGCAATGCATGGTGGGAGAAAACAAAACCTCTTGGCACTTGCATCTCTTCTCCACACTTTAGGCCTATTGAACTTTACTAAAAACTGTAACTGGATTAACGTTGTTCCAGTTGACATATGGAATAGAAACAGTGTTACCAATCGAATGTGAGATCCCCTCATTGAAACTCACTGTAGAAATCCTACCTCACACTTATGCTCTCATCGTGAAAAATTCCTATATTTAATCAAGTTGGACGAAATCCATCACGATGTTTCTCTCATCAATGAGACGTATCAAAAAAGCATGAAAAAACAATATGATAAATCTGTCCAACCTCGTGCTTTCACAGAAATAGATCTATTCATATTCTATGATCAAGATCATGACAAACTGGGGGTAGGAAACTTGGAACCCATGTGGCACGGGCCTTACATCATAAAACATGTGCTACATAGAGGCGCCTATGAGTTAGTAGAATATGATGGAATATCTCTCGGTTAGCCCCAAAATGGGATTTACCTCAAGAAGTACTATGCATATAATATATCACATGTGTGCTTTGTACATTATTGTACTATATACTCTTGACTTGGTGTGTATTTTATTTTACATGCATGAATTTTGTCTCGACTTCTTATACTTTTCTTTGTGATTGAATGCATAGATGACATCACCCTTTCCAATATATTTTGAGTTTGCGGATGGTGCTAGTCGACACACCCAGAACATTGCTTCTGCAGCTTGGGCCATCTACCACTCTGGCAAGTTAGTAAGTTGAAGAGGAATTTGCCTCGGATCTGTGACCAATAACATGGAATCATCGAACTTTTAACCGAAGCCTCCTCTCTAGGTATAACTCAATTGATTATCAACCTAGACTCTCAACTCGTGGACTGTCAACTTAATCGTGAGTACGTCGTTCGCAAGTCGGTTTTACTACGTCTCCACCTAAGGGTTTGTCGTCTCGAAATATTATTTGAATTTATCCAATACAGACACATATCAAGATAACTCAATACAAATTTGGATTCGTTAGAAAATTACATGTTGGATTGGTATCTTGCGCATAGATAAACATTTGAAACATAAATCATATGTACAAAAATATCACATAAAAACACAAAAATACAACATAGGTGGCCGCAAAACTCGTATATATATATATATATATATGCATGATAGCAATTTTTTTTTAAGTACATCATACAAAAGTACATAACGAGGAAAAACTTGGGCCTTCATGCCCATGATATCATCATAAGGACTAAAAAATATATGAGGACTCTACTCATCTTCCTCTATCATGTTGTGCTCCAAAAAGTACACTATTTCTCGTGTAACCCATCATAGTAAATGGTTGATGCCTTCAAAGACCCCAACTGTGTTTTGTTTCAAGTGTAAAGGCATGTCTCGCCTCCTCGAAGGAGGTACACCGATCGTCAAGCCCTAGAGTTTTCTCTCTACCTCTCAAAGTCCTCCCACTACGACCTCGTACTCAGTTATCGCATGTGCATCCCCATGACGCCCCAATGCTAGTATCTCCATCGAACGTGACACACCTCGGTCTGCATGATGAAAATGATGTGGTTTATATCCCTCATTGTACAAACAAAAAAATATAAAAAACAAAACAAAAATATTGGTTACAAGGTTATGGTTACCTTTCGTACTGGATGCATCCCATTGTATGCCCTCAGCGAGTACCAAATCTGCACTGCCTCTGAAATCTACCCTAGAATAGGGGAAGTCCTCAAACACCACTAACTGCCTTCTCCACCATGCGAAGAATTCGATAGTGAATATGAAAGCAGTCATTCCCCAACCTGGGAGAAAGACTGGTCCAACTCTCCATATGAGATTTGGTCATGGGGCGTACTATCATCAAAACCTATGGTTGCATCTGAGGGATACACTCTAAGAAAAATGAAACCATGAAAGAATTGTATCCAAACTGTTTCTGTAGGACAGTCCTTCATTTGGAAATTTTCTCTTTGACGTTCCTCAGGAACCCTGCACTCCACTTGAATAATATCGGTCCCAAACACTATATGGCATAAGATATTTGTGATTTAGAAGCCACGTGGGAACTGGTTCTCCCCTCCAACTTGGTGATGGCGAATATAACAGATCGAAATGCTATATCACTCACATATTTTATCACAATTCGTCCTCCCACCAATTCAGACCCTGGTATGCAATGTTCAGCAACATATGCCTCGGTCGGTTGTGGAGTAGCCCGGTGTCCACACAAGAGTATGGTTTCCCCTCTCCTTGAGAGCCCCGTCAGAAAATCTACATCGTATATTTCAATTTCAAGCATATGCGGTCCTATTCAAAATGCTTGCTCAACGTCTTCCCATAGACCAATCAAGTACTCAAGCAATAATACTTCTTTTCTCATGTTTTGAAGCTTGAAATATTTGAGCAAGCCACAATTACTCAAGGTATCCCTCGCTTAAGGGTCTTGGAGAGAGGCGATATCATAGAACTCATGCTCACGCTCTTTACACTCAATCATGGCTAGTTATATATGAAACTTGCAAAAACATCAATTAATCATCATTAGCTAAATCCTCATGGAAAAAATTTGCCTCTTTTTAGCCTAAAAATCAAAGAATTTTTTAGTTATGCACCCAACTCTCCCTCAAATCAGCCTAAAAAGTGCTATCACACCATATACATATGCACCAATTCATTGAAATCATGATCGATGCTCCCCTCAGTGCCTTGAGGGAGCGTTGATCCATTTCGACGCTCTAGGGATTCCCAAGGAGCCTAGAACACCTAAAATAAAGGTTAAAATGTAGTAAAAAGGCATGAAAAAGTATGAGAAGGAAGATCCAACCAACTTGGTCTGGACATATTTGAAAATGGACGCCAACAACTCCCACAATCGACGCTCGCAAAATGTTCCAAAAGAGGTAAAAATCCAAGGATCGGAGGAGAATGGTAAAAAACTATGGTAAAAATGAATTTATAACCTAGTTTGATATTTGATATGGTCAATTAGGTCATTTCTCCTTATTATGAAATCTATTTTGGGTTTCTTATTATTTTTTCGAGAAATTACTAATCTCGTGTGCCTAGAACAACTTAATTTTACAAGAATCTGAGCAAAGTTCTTTTGATGACCTTGTAATAACCAATGAACTTAGTCTTTGTTCTTTCTCATGCTCACAAATACATGAGAATGTAACTGCATATACTTTTATCATTTTTTCGGAGTCATAAAGGTTAAAAAGAACCCCCTGGAGTCTCCTTTAAGCTCTTTTCAGACTCTCTAAACATGAAAAAATTGTCGAGTGATCTTGCTTCCTTTCACACTCGTTTAAAGGCTCGAAAGGGAATCTTTTGAGTAATGGTTTATCTCTTTTTCGTACCTCAGAGACTAAAATTATGAAAAAGGACAACCCTCGAGTCGCTTTTAAGTTATTTTCATACTCTATAAACATGAAAAACCATCAAGTTTTACTCCTCTGGACTCACTAAACTACACATTGAACGACCCATCTGGGAACGAACCCTTACTTCTTCTAGTTCATTAAACAAAGGAAGAGGAACTTATCGAAGGTGAATTATATTGAGCATGTGTTATCCTCCTCGAGCTCGTTAAATTAAAAATAGGTACTAATCTATCTAGATGGGGGGGGAATTGAAGGAAGTGGGTCAAGTTTCTTAAGAACTTTTGTAAATAGCTCTTGCAATCACCCTTGAACAGGACAATTGTTTTTAACATTCACACTAAACACTTGGACAATCTGCTAAACCTATGCATTGAAACAATCCTATGAGTATTTCTACTCCTTTGATCCATCCAAACAATGCCTCAACACTCACTACATTATGTCTTGGTCCACTCTGCGTTTATGCTTCCAAGTCTCATGTCGTACCTCAGTGTTCAAGGGAAATATCCACCTCGAGAGTCAACCATCTACAAAATTACTAGTTTCCATACCCGTGTCAATCTGTGTTCATTCGCTATATCTCATCACTTTCTTGTGTCAGTTTCGTTTCAATGATGGGTGATACATCAAGGACCTCCTTCGACGAGTCTTTTCCTGTCGACTTCAACACATCATCTGAGAATTAGACTTAGAAACCAATTAGTACATTTGGATCTGCATGCCTCAATGGCATGCCTCCTTGCTTTCGACAATAAGTTTACATCATTGACCTCTAATCGGATGATTCCCCAAATGTTTGACTTCAACTCATTTATTCACATTCGTTGGATTGTACTAGGTTACCTTGGGAGTCATTGACATCAATGGTGATTTACCTTGCACTTGTTAATGGTTTACCTCAATGACCGGTAATCAATTGGTTTCTACCATATTCGACATCAATACATCTATTCACATGGCTAGATTCATACCACATCGGGATTGGGATGAAGACCCTGGGTTGATTATTCATTATGACATTTATTTTTCTCAGGCTGCGAAGGAAGTCATTTGAGCATGCTAATACTTATGTTGTCACATAGATCCACATTGTATTGGTCTATGGATATGTTTTATCATCTCATATCTCCACTATGTATTTTGCGTGGCTATGATCAATTCATGTCATAGAAGTATGGATCCACATTGTATCTCTAGTGGCCATACCTGTTAGTCAATATCATCATGGATCCACAGTGTATTTATTGGCGGCCATACTTTGACTCACTTATAGTCTGAGCATAGGTATGCCTTCTTCGGGATTGGAACACATATTAACATTTTTTTGATAGTTTTCTGCAACTTCTACCAGGTTCCCCGAATCCATACCCTTGCTTCGTAGAATCTACAAAGTGTTTCGGCCATCATCTTTCATTTTCCGACTTCACACTTTGGGGGAAATCTATTACACGCCAAATTTCCTCACTTCGTCAGTGTGGCACTTTTGTCTTAAGTGTCACATTTTCATCATGTAAGTGTCGCATCGTGAACGAAAACATGAAAACACTTGATATGACCCCTAAAACATGTTAGAAGAAGAAGCCCCATCATTTGACAGTTGGAACAAAGTGTTTTTCTATGAGAATAAGTCATCTTGTAAAATTTTGGAAGATCAATGCTCCCCTGCTCATATACAGGGAGAACAAACACTCTTTGTCTATCTAGCAGGGAGTGTTGTAGCACTCTGTTTCCCGTTGTAAAGTGTAACATCCCACTCTTGCGCGCATTGAGCGAACTTATTCTTTGAGGACACTTGCTTGCAAGTGATCCTGGTTATTATATATATTGGTCGTTTTGATTATGATTATGAGATATTATGGATTTGATGATATGTTATTTGGTTGTATTTACATAGACAAGTGCTATTGTCTGGGTTCTCCTGAGTGTGTAGGACTTTGGACCTTGAGGATGCAGAGGCATCGATGAAACCCTGTGGACTCCAGATCGAGTCAGGGAGTGGACTATTGGGTTTGAATGTTGATGATGTGACATATGTGCATATGATTAAATTTTATGATGATTGATTGTCGACCAGACTCACATGTGGAGTAGAGGGGTCACACCCGATAACTAGAGACTTTGTGGGAGAGGTGTGGAAGCAGCCTTGCCACAAACTACTAGCACTCTCGTTGTGGTTTGAACTGTAGGTTAACGATTACCTAGTTCGAGAAGACCCACGATGCCATGAGGGTAGACTGTGACAATCACTCACGATGATTCTAAGGGGCGCGCAATAAGGAAGGGACCTTATTCCTTAGAGGCCTTAGTCTCCCACAAGATCACCTGGTGGAGTGTTGACTCCAGGAGTTTGACGTCTACCAAATTCAGTCAAGAGGCGAGTGGCACCCTTGGAGCACATAGTGCGTCCTAAAGGGCACGTTGTGATTTTAACTGGTAAGTGAATAAACTTGGTCAGCCTTAAAATGAATGATGTGATAAGTAAAGTTTAATGACTAATTTTTCTCCTAAAAAAATGTTGCCTAGCCTAGTGAAATTAAAACCTAGGTCTAAGTAGAACATGTGGTAAAAATAAATAATAATAAATAAACATGTAACAAGAAGGGGGGTAAGAAATTCAAACTTATTTATTAAAGTCAAAATTAGAATGGAGGATTAAATTTTTAAAAAGGGGTAATGGTTGTTTTTATCTACTTTTGCTAATTTAATTTTTAGTTAAAAACAAAAGAGGGTAAATGATTGTTTTTATCTACACTTTCTAAATTAATTAAAAAAAAAAGGGGGTAAATGGTTGTTTTATCTACACTTGATAAATTGATTTTTTTAGTTAAAAAGGAAAAAGCAGGAAACTTAGAAGAAATAGGAAACTTAAGTAAAAAGGGAAACTTAAAGAAAATGGGGAACGTAAAGAAAAAGTTGAATGTCTAACTTAGTAAGGAATATTTCCTTCATAACTTTCTAATTATGAAATCAACTAGGAATTAAGTAAGACGTAAGTCATTTAAGAAGTGTAAGGGAATTTTGGGACACCGAGGAGCATTTTTAGGAATTCTCTCAGGTGGATGAGGGAAATAGGAGTATTTAATTAATAAATAAAATTGATTTTTGGTGCAACTAAGGGATCGGGCGACATGTGTACGAGGGAGGTTTTTTCAAATTAATTAAATGAAAAAGGAATTTAATGAGAATTTGGGAAACTAATTACTTGAAAACTCTATAAAAAGGATGGAGGAGGAGGAGTACGGATCTGATCTTTTTGGCGTAATGTTACGTTGCTAAAAATTTATCTTGACTTAACTTTATCTTGTGGGAGTTGGGATACCTAACTCGGGTAACGAGTGGTAGCTTGAACTTGTGAGACAATATGGGTGCTATCATTCTATGGTATTGTGTGCGTGGCCCATTTGCGGCTCGCAGGGATCAGGGGGAAGAAGAGTACCCCTAGCATTGGTTGGGAGGTACCGGTGAGGTCACATTGGTCGGAAATCGGGAGCTGGATGGAACGCACGTGGGACAACGACTTGGAGCTTTCGCATTTGGGTACAGTACGCATGTGTATATTTGTATTGAATGGTAGTTTAAATATTTTTCCTATGCCTTCAACAATGTACTTCTACTGTGTTAAAGTTTATGTTTTATTCAACATAACACTATCCAGAGATTTCATTTTTATCTTCAGCAAATTGTCTTGATGAGCCTACTGTTTTATGATCAAAGAACTTAAAGTCATCCCATCCTTATGCTCGTTGTATTTTGAATTGATTTCCCATGGCGAACCCAAAATCTGATTGCAATGACTTCTCTGCGTTTTTTTTATTGATTAATACGGAGAAAAAATGTGTTTTTATCTTTTGTCCCTTATCCTTTAAGTTATTAGTTCGTTTCTGAGCAGTCGACCATGAGTCAAATCGATGGTCGTCACTCCGTTGTTTAAATAATTAGAATCAAATGCCTTTCTTTCATGTGCATGGATAATAAGTGAATGAAATTTTTTGCCTGGCTATCTATCCCTTACTTATCTCTGTGTTTTTCTTTTATGATTGATCTCTAATCCTTGCGCCCTCCTTGTGAATGAGTATCTCTGTGTTTGATTGATTCATTGTTGAATGAGTAATCCTTGCGTTTTTTGGGGAATGAGTATCTCTGCGTCTTTAAGTGATTCATTTCTAAATGAGCAATCCTTGCATTTTTTTGTGAATAAATATCTCTGCGTCTTTGAATGACTCATTTCTGAATGAGTAATCTTTACGTTCTTCTTTGTGAATGACTATCACTTCTTTTTATGTGTGACTACGTTTTTATTCATATGATGGACAATGTGGTGATGGATTATTGTTTTAAACATTATATCATATAGTTATGGACAGCGATACACACAGTGATACAATTGGACAACGATTTTATATATAGATCATATTTACAAACCGATATTTATTTATCATAGTTATGGATCTTATTGTTGACAACGAATTTGTACACATCAATATTATATTTATTAGACAACAATATCATATGTTCAACAAACTTGTGAATGGACAACGAATTTAATATATATTGATAGTGATTTATAGATCGTGATTTTTTTTACAACTATTATCAATGTTATTTCTATTAACAATGCTAGACAACAAATTCTATCAATGCGATTTCTATTATCAATGCGATTTCTATTATCAATGTGATTTCTATTATCAATGAGATTTCTATTATCAATGCAATTTTGTTGACAACTATTATCAATGTTGTTTATGTTATCAATGTTAGACAACGATTTCTATCAATGTGATTTCTATTATCAATGTATTTTGCTTACAACTATTATCAATGTGATTTCTATTATCAATGCTAGACAACGATTTCATGTATGGAATGGACAACAATATCGTGTATTTAGATAATAATAATATAGACATCAATAATATAGTGATATATTAGACAACAATATTGTGTATTTAGACAACAATAATTTAGACAACAATAATATAGTGATATATTAGACAACAATATCATGTATTTATTAGACAACTATCAGACAATGATAGTATTCAATAGACCCCAGGTGAATATTTAATAGACTAAGATATTGTTAGCAACATTTATTGTCTTCGGTGTCGGGATACATAGGTTTTCAGGTTGCTCGAGGAGCACTCAAGAACAATGCATAAAGGAAGTCCTTTTGGACTTAAAAGCAAGCGAGCGGGCATTTCATGCTTCAGCAGGAAGAATTCAGCGACAGAGCCGAACAACGAGTGATGGGTAGTTGCAAAGTAACCGAGCCACATCAAGAATAGAGATTAAAGTTTGAAGGAAGACAACGGTCGGAATCCTTTGGGAGGCACTCGTGAAGTTACGAGGGCCGTTGATCGCGATTAGTACAAGCGCAACAGTTTTTTCGCGAGCTCGGGGTTCGTAAGTTTGAAGGGCGAACCATATCCCTTTGGTTGCGCGAAACGTCGAGTTACGAAAGGTGCCTGGGGGAGGTCAACCTTCGCTGACCATCGCGTCTCGGGACTTCGCGAGGGGAGAATGACAAATTTCGATACTCCAACTCCCGAAGCCGCGAGTTGCGAGAGGTTAAAGTTGGGCCCACAACAACGTCGGGTGAATTTAGGACTGTCAGATTTGAAGGACACGTGGCGCTCAATTGGGTCATCTCGGCGTTTCGCCCGTCGCAATTCCAAAGTGAAAAAGGCGACTCTGTTATGTTCCGATGCACGAGATGCCGGGAGAGTCCCGGATCCGGGCCCACAAAGGTATCGGGTAAGTTCTAAGCCGTCATATCTGGGGAAACACGTGGCGCCAACTCAAGCTATTTTGGCGTTTCGCTCATCGCGATTCTAAGAAGCATGGATCAACTCCTCCTTATGCGCGAATGTTGAAAGAATTTTGGGGATAGACGCAGGGTCATGGCCTGCGGTCATTTGAGAAATAAAGGAGCTATGTGAGAAGGGGGCCAAAGGCGCCGAGTCCAGTCGTTGAATGGATCGTTCGATCTCCAGGTACCATCTGATACGATCTCGCTCCCGACCTTCGCCTAAAGTAAATAAAGGCGAGAAGGGGTAGGTGAAACCTCTCCTCATACATTAAGTGTAAGGTATGGAAGGTATGGCAAGTAGTCCGCTCGAGAAGGTCCTTTGTACCCAGTTCCTCAAAGAAGCCATGTCGAAGTCTTCGAAGAGACAGAAAAGTATGCACACGCTAGCTCGACACTTAATAGCTCAGCTACCCTCCCCCTGCAGGGGCCATGCGCAATTAAGATGGAGACAGACAGAGAAAGATTGTTCGAATTTGACTGAAAAGACACTAAGCCTTGGGTGTCTGGGCACGCCTCTGTTGGGCAAATTTTTCTGAGTATATAGGCTCAGTCCTTGTAATTTTATGACCCATCGATGGTTGAGAAGAGATCCCGGTTGTAAATTTTTAACGAAGCACTGATACTCTGGTTATGTATGGA
Source organism: Picea sitchensis (assembly GCA_010110895.2). Taxonomy (NCBI): domain Eukaryota; kingdom Viridiplantae; phylum Streptophyta; class Pinopsida; order Pinales; family Pinaceae; genus Picea; species Picea sitchensis. Next base: position 979,259 of record SNQJ01S0001850.1, read on the forward strand.
ATTTTGAGACTTCTTGCCTTATGAATGCCAGTTTCTTTTACGTCTTTGTTATACTGTGTTAGAACAACTTAGAATTGGAGGATCCAGTCGAGTTGTAGCTGTTATAGGATGATGTATGTTGGATCACTGTAATAGTTACGATGTTTCTAATCAGTTCTTGTGTTTTTCCCAACGCCGAGTGACTTGGAATTAGAGGATCTAGTCAAGTCCCCTTTCAATTTCTTGAGACCCTGAACCAAGAGGATCTTTCATTCAGAGTCTTTCCCCTGCAAACTGTTGGAAGCCTGTTGCCTAGAGATATTTGTTCACCTTTCTTATCAAGTCTTCCACCTGCTCACCTTTTAATCAACCTGCTGGTTGAAGTTAGGATTCCAGACCTCCTTTGTTTTTTGCGTACCATATACAGTCCCTGAGTTAGAGCGATGCCTCCTCGAGTCTTTATCTCCATCTTATCATCCCTTTATAAACAAATCATGACATTAAACTGATGGGTGTCGGGCTTTGCTCCTGCAAGCAATCCATGAGTGACTTCCAACGCTAACATTTCTGGCGCCGTTGTCGGGAACGAAGTTGAATATTTTCCCCCGGATTGAACGACAATGATCAACTGATTCTGAAGGTGCATCAAATATCAGAACTTGAAGATTGCTACTGTGCACCTGGCGACTCCATTGTGACGACTCCACTGGAGCGAACCCGTTTTTTTAACTGTGGATTCTAGAGGTAGACACACTCGGTCTCATCCACAACTGCCTCTAGCTACACCTGAATCTGATCCAGAAGCAGTGCTCAGGAAAGGAAAGGCCCCTGAAGAAGAATTTTCCATCGCCGAACCAGGTAATCCGCCATCTCCTTTCCTAAGAACTCCATTTTCTCCTCCTCATATTCTTGACTGGCCTCCTTCCGAGGTTTCCCGTTTCCTAAACTTCGGGAGTGTTCCTGCTGAGTTTTCCCCTCCTGGTCTAGTAGTGGAGGGACGAGACCTTGTCACTCCCCTCTCCCCTGAAACTGTACCTTGGCGTTGGGCCAGGACCACTGAAGATCTTCCCGCTCCTATCTTTACTACTCCTGTGCAAAGAGAAGCACCTGTTGACTTGAGCTCATTATCCTTCTCCTTAAATCCCATTTTGTTTCCCACTCCACTCTGAAACTCATTCCCAGTATCCCCTTCGCCAACTCCTCCTCTGAGTTCTCCTCCACCTAATATTCCTATGGCTGGTGTTAATCCCCCCCTGAATAGAATGGACGCCATAGTTGCTGCCAGATATGCTCCCTTAGTTATTCCTCTTCCTATGAATCCTCTTCCTGCTGGGGATTACTTGAAATACATGCCCAAGTTCACTGGGGAAGGAGACATGACTGCTGAAGAGAACCTGGCTGCTTTCTATAGTTATGCAGACAACCTCAACATTGGAAATGAAGATGTCTGGATGAGAGTCTTCGTCCAAAGCCTGGATGGTGAAGTGAGGAAGTGGTTTAGAGGATTGGCTCCCAGATCTATTGCTGGGATTGAAGTCCTAGATAGTGCTTTCCTAAGGCAGTGGGGAGATAGGAAGGACTTCATGTATTACATGACAGAGTTCGGGTCTCTGAAGAAGATGGATGGAGAGTCTGTCTCTAAATTCTCCAAAAGATTCAATAAGATGTATAATAATATCCCTGCCAAGATAAAGCCATCGGAAGCCTCGGCCCAAATTTCCTATGCTGGTGCATTTGGCCCTGATTTCTGCCTTTTTTTGAGAGAAAGAAGAGCCACCTCCTTAGCCCAGATGCAAGATGTGGCCATAGAAGTGGAATCCAATGTATTAGCAACTGACAGACTAAGGAACAAGGCCGATGCAGACATAATAAAGGGGAAATCCGAAGCCTCAACTTCTGGCCCATCGGTGCCCCACCCTCAAGTGGATGAGCTGACCAAAATGGTGAAGTCTCTATGTGCAAAGATGGAGAGAATGAAGGTCGAGGGGAGGCAAGCATTTAAAGGCCCTCAAATCGCCGAAAACAAAGGAGGTTTCAGGAGGCCGAACAATTTTACTCCTCCGAATGTGCAAAGAGAGAGGGGAAGAGATAGAGAAGACCAGAAAATTCAGGCCCCTTTCCAAAACAATTTTATGGCCGAGGGGGAAGAAGGGGAATCAGATGAGCTTGATCCTGAAATCCACTGTGTCGGAGACACTCCTCCTTTTCCTCATCTCACTCAATCATCATACGAGGAGTCTCTCATGGAAAGTCAGCTAAATGAGGTGAGAAAGGGAGACAAGGCTACTGGTGGCCGATGCAGGTACAACCTGAGGTCCAACAAGAAGACAACAACACCTGATATCCCTGAGCAGTCCACTAGAGCTGAGCAACCTGCTAACGAAGTAGAAGATGGTCACAGAGGTAAGAAGGCTCGACCTCTCTCTCCCATTGTCCACAATCATGCCCCTGAGATAAGAGAAATTCCAAAGCTTACATCTCCTTTCAATTTTGAGCATGAGATTCAAAATATCAGAATCCCTATGCCCCTCACTGAGGTAATTAAACATGACAAATTTAAAAAATGTTTCTCTAAGATTTTGCAGTATGAAGCCTCATCCCCTCCCGCAGACTCCATAAACCTCCAAGATGAAAAGCCTGCAATTATCCTTGGCCCTATGGTAGAAGACATAGATGATTCATCCCCTCCCTTCTACACCTCCCTGAACATACATGATAAAGTGCTGCATAATTGCCTTATGGATTCAGGGGCCTCTCACAACCTCATGCCCAAAACTGTCATGGAAGAGTTAGGACTAGAAGTCACCCGAGCTTATCATGACCTCTATTCTTTTGACTCCAGGAGAGTTCAGTGTCTTGGAGTTATTAAAGACTTGGTTGTAACCTTGTTTAAACTGCCCATGAAAAGTGTGGTCATGGATATCATAGTAGCTGATGTTCCCCCCAAGTTCGGTATGCTATTGTCAAGATCTTGGATAAAAAGACTGGGGGGAACCTTACAGATGGACCTCACTTATGCTACTATCCCAGTGTTCAGAGGAGAGCATAGAAGACTATACAGAGAAGCCCAACTGGCCTATATAATCAGTGATGAAGCTAACCCTACCAATAATCCCATCTTTTCCTTGGACACTGATTTAGGATCCAGTTTACTACAGCTCACCCATGCCCCCGAGCCTCCTCTCAAACTCAGAAAATAGCCCATTGTTTCCCGTGAAGTTCCTCCCTCCATCACCCCCATATGGAAAATGTTCTTTGATGGAGCCTCCTCCAGAGAAGGTGCTGGAGCTGGAGTGGTTTTTGTGTCACCTGCTCAGGAGACCATATCTCTGTTATACAAATTAGAATTCGAAGCTACTAAAAATGTGGCAGAGTATGAGGCTCTTATCCTAGGATTAAGAGCCGCAAGGGAAATGGGAATTCAAGAGGTAGCAGTGTTCGGAGATGCCGAGTTGGTATTCTAGAAAATCAGAAGCGCTTATCAGGCCAAGCATCCTCGACTCAGGAGTTACAGGAACGAGGTATGGGATCTAATTGACAGTTTCTTCTCAGCATTTAACATTTCTTTCATCCCGAGAGAAGAAAACACAGTGGCAGATTCCTTGGCTACATCTGCAAGCCTTTTCAAAGTACCCTTGCCGCCCAAACTGAGGTATGATGTAGAAGTAAAATAGAGGCCCTCCATACCTGACAATGTTAAGCATTGGAAGGTGTTTGAGGACGATCTTGAGATCAAGAAATTCTTGGAGGAGATCGAGGAGTTTTCATAGCTGCATATTGATCAAGATTTTACCCCTGAAGAAAGGTTGGATGGGGGTGAGTTGCTGAGTAAAATAACAAAACATGAAATTATTCAGTTACCTAGCAATCACATTCCAAGAGGACTAGTCCCATTAGAGAGATTGTTTGATGGGAATGATGTGGCAGTAAAGGGGAGAATTTCAGGTGATGATGCTGACACAGCCGAGTGCAACATCGGCACACAAGAGGAGCCTAAGTTTTTCAAGTTGTCAAGGATTTTGACCAAGGAGAAAAGGGTTGGATACACCGAGTTGTTGAGAGAGTTTGCTGATGTGTTTGCATGGACCTACGAAGACCTTAAGACGTATGACATGTCTATCATTGAGCACAAGATCCCACTCAAAGAAGAGGCTAAGCCATTCAAGCAGAAGTTGATACAGATAAATCCTATGTTGCTACCTGTCATGGAGAAAGAGGTGAATAAGTTGTTGGATGCCCGAATCATTGTCCCCCTGAGATATTCCGATTGGGTGGCCAATTTGGTTCTGGTAAGAAAAAAGAATGGGGAAATCAGACTTTGTGTCAATTTCAGGAACCTGAACAGAAGTTCAAGGAAAGACAATTATCCCCTGCCCAACATGGATCACATATTGCAGAAGGTCACTGGCGCATCTAGGATATCCATGATTGATGGTTTCTCTAGCTACAATCAGATATCATTCATGCCTGAGGACAGAGAGAAGACAACCTTCACCACTCCTTGGGGCACATTCATGTATGCCAAAATGCCTTTCGGATTGATGAATACATGAGCAACATGTCAGCGAGCCATGGATATAGCGTTCATAGGGGAGAAGGATCAGTTTGTGGTAATCTATCTGGATGATATCACAGTCTTCTCCAGGACAGACAAGGAGCACCGTTGCCACTTGAGAAAGGTATTCATGAAATGTCGGAGGTATGGCTTATCCTTAAACCCCAAGAAATCCTTGTTTGCTATGAAGGAAGGGAAGCTATTGGGCCATATAGTGTCTGCAGAAGGAGTAAGGATTGAACCTAGCAGGGTGGAATCACTTCAGACCTTGTCACTTCCCAGATCTAAGAAGGAAGTTCAGGCCTTTTTGGGGAAGATAAATTTTCTGAGGAGATTTGTCTCAAATTTTGCTGAGTTGGTGAAACACATCACGGTCATGCTCAAGAAGGGAAATGAGATAAAATGGACTGCTGAACCTAAGGAATCTTTTGTCCAAATAAATAAGGCGTTGACTGAGGCACCTGTGCTAATCAGTCCTGACTATTCTAAAGATTTCCTGATTTTTTCTTTTGCTTCCTGCGATACAGTAGCAGCGGTCTTGTTGCAGAAAAATGATCGAGGGAAAGAGCAACCTATTTCCTTCTATAGCAAGGCATTGAGAGATGTAGGCATATGCCCTAGTGAAATCTCTCAAATATTTTAGAGTCTACGTCTTGCACTCAAAATTCACTGCATATGTTCCTTCAGCCTCTGTGAAGGACATTCTCATACAACCTGACATAGACGGAAGAAGGGGTAAATGGATTGCCAAGATTCTAGAGTTTGATCTGGAAATCAAGCCCACCAAATTGATAAAAGGGCAGGGTTTAGCCAAGCTGCTGGATGAATCCAATTGCAAGGCCTTGGGAATTGATTTCATCAACAAGCAAGCTGAGTTATCCAACGAGCATTTCCAGAATGCCTTATTACTAGTAGCATGCCCTTGGTACAAAGATATCTTGTATTTTCTGCAAGAATTGAGGCCTCCTGATGGAATGGAAAAGAGTAAGGTGAGAGCTTTAAAGCTCAGGGAGGTCAGATATTGCCTCATTGACCAAACCTTGTATTGGAAGGACCCTTTAGGGGTATTTTTAAGATGCCTGGACCCATAAGAAGCCCAGCAGGTCACATTTGATTTCCATAGTGGCCTTTGTGGGGGTCATCATTCCTGGAAGACCACAGCCCATAAGATCCTCCGAGCTAGGTATTACTGGCCCACTTTATTCCCTAATGTCTGTAGAGGAATCAGAGCTTGCATCAAATGCCAGAAGTTCTCGGGTAAGAAACAACTTAAATCTCTGCCATTAAAGCCTGTAGTAGTTTCAACACCCTTTCAACAGTGGGGATTGGACTTCATCGGAGAGATTCATCCTCCCTCAAGTGGCCAACACAGATGGATCCTCACTGTGACAGATTATTTCACCAAGTGGATAGAGGTTGTTCCCACTAGGATCACTTCCCACAAGGTAATCATTGGGTTCTTGGAGGACCTCGTCACAAGGTTCGGCTGCCCAAATAAGATTGTCACTGATAATGAAGCTGCTTTCGGGTCTGAACCACTAACCAAGTTCTGTGAACAGTTCAGGATCAAACTGATTCACTCCACCCCATATTATCCACAGGGCAATGGTTTAGCAGAGTCCTCCAACAAAAGCCTAATAAGGATCATCAAAAGACTGTTGGAAGACAACAAAAAGGTTTGGAACTCAAAGATGAAATTCGCTCTATGGGCTGATCAGGTGACCATAAAGAGATCTATAGGAACCTCCCCTTTCCATTTAGTATACGGAGCAGAGGCTGTCTTCCCTTCTCAACTGGCCATTCCTGTAGCAAAATTATTCTAGGATTATCAAGAAGAGCCCAATGACATGATCAGAAGAATTCATCAAATGGTGGAAGTCCAGCAGGTCAGAGAGTAGGTAATGGAAAGAATTCAAGATCATCAGAAGAGGATCAAGCGGGCTTTCGATAAGAAAGCCAAGAAGGAGGAGTTCCATATAGGAGACCTGGTCCTGAAATGGGACGCTCCTAAGCAAGACAAGGGCAAGCACGACAAGTTTGAAGCCCTCTGGATTGGGCCTTTCAAAATCTATGAAGTTTTCTCAAATAAGACTTACAAGTTACAAGATTTGGAAGGCGAAGAAGTTTTCAGCAGCCCAGTAAATGGGCATTTTCTCAAGATATGTTTTGCCTGAGCCTTCCATGGCTCATGTGTTTTGTAAATATTGATCTTTTTCATTCGTTGTGTTTATTGTTCTTAATGTTTCGGCTTATTAAATGACTCCATAGTCCAACAGCAAGGAACTGGAACTGCAAATGAGTCCTTAGAGCATCACAGGGACGACTCTATCCCCCATGGAGCCTAATGTTAGCAACATTTCTTGTCTTCGACGTCGGGATACATAGGTTTGCAGGTTGCTCGAGGAGAACCCAAGAACAACGCATAAAGGAAGTCCTTTTGGACTTAAAATCAAGCGAGCGGGCATTTCATGCTGCAGCAGGAAGAATTCAGCGACAGAGCCGAACAACGAGTGATGGGTAGTTGCAGAGTAACAGAACCGCGTCAAGAATAGAGATTAAAGTTTGAAGGAAGACAACGGTCGGAATCCTTCGGGAGGCACTTGCGAAGTTACGAGGGCTGTTGATCGTGATCAGTACAAGCACAACAGTTTTTTCGCGAGCTCAGGGTTCGTAAGTTTGAAGGGCGGACCATATCCCTTTGGTTGCGCGAAACGCCGAGTTACGAAAGGTGCCTGGGGGAGGTCAACCTTCGCTGACCATCGCGTCTCGCAACTTCGTGAGGGGAGAATGTCAAAGTTTGATACTCCAAATTGCGAAGCCGTGAGTTGCGAGAGGTTAAAGTTGGGCCCACAACAGCGTCGGGTGAATTTAGGGCCGTCAGATTTGAAGGACACGTGGCGCTCAATTGGGTCGTCTCGGCGTTTCCCCTGTCGCAATTCCAAAGTGAAAAAGGAGACTCTGTTATGTTCCGATGCACGAGATGCCGGGAGAGTCCCGGATCCGGGCCCACAAAGGTATCGGGTAAGTTCTAAGCCGTCAGATCTGGGGAAACACGTGGCACCAACTCAAGCTATTTCGGCGTTTCGCTCATCGTGATTCTAAGAAGCATGGATCAGCTCCTCCTTATGCGCGAACGTCGAAAGCATTTTGGGGATAGACGCGGGGTCACGACCCGTAGTCATTTGAGAAAGAAAGGATCTATGCGAGAAGGGGGCCAAAGGCGCCGAGTCCAGTCGTCGAATGGATCGTTCGATCTCCAGGTACCATCTGATACGATCTCGCTCCCGACCTTCGCCTAAAGTAAATAAATGCGAGAAGGGGTAGGTGAAACCTCTCCTCATACATTAAGCATAAGGTATGGAAGTTCTGGCAAGTAGTCCGCTCAAGAAGGTCCTGTGTACCCATTTCCTCAAAGAAGCCATGCCGAAGTCTTCGAAGAGACAGAAAAGTCTACACATGCTAGCTCGGCACTTAATAGCTCAGCTACCCTCCCCCTGCAGGGGCCATGCGCAATTAAGATGGATATAGACAGAGAAAGACTGTTCGAATTTGACTGAAAAGACACTAAGCCTTGGGTGTCTGGGCACGCCTCTGTTGGGCGAATTTTTCTGAGTATATAGGCTCAGTCCTTGTAATTTTATGATCCATCGATGGTTGAGCAGAGCTCCCGGTTATAAAGTTTTAACGAAGCACTGATACTCTGGTTATGTATGGACTTTTGAGACTTCCTGCCTTATGAATTCCAGTTTCTTTTACGTCTTTGTTATACTGTGTTAGAACAACTCGAAATTGGATGATCCAGTCGAGTTGTAGCTGTTATAGGATGATGTATGTTGGATCACTGTAATAGTTACGATGTTTCTAATCAGTTCTTGTGTTTTTCCCAACGCTGAGTGACTTGGAATTGGAGGATCCAGTCAAGTCCCCTTTCAGTTTCTTGAGACTCTAAACACAAGAGGATCTTGCATTGAGTCTTTCCCACAAGCTAACTTTTCGCCTAAAGTTGGTTGTTCACCTTTCTTATCAAGTCTTCCACTTGCTCACCTTTTAATCAACCTGTTGATTGAAGTTGGAACCTCCTTTGTTTCGTGCAGATCTGATCCACAGGTTAGAGTGATCCCTCCTCGAGTCTTTATCTCCAATGATCATCCTTTATAAACAAATCGTGAGATGCCTCCTCGAGTCTTTATCTCCATCTGATCATCCCTTTATAAACAAATCGTGACATTAAACTGATGGGTGTCGGGCTCTGCTCCTGCAAGCAATCCAGGAGTGACTTCCGACGCTAACAGATACTATTTAATAGACAACTAATTATTGCGGGACATCAATGTCATTGTTAGGCAGTGACTTTATTATTATATAGCAATTGGCTAGATAGTAGATTAGTTAGATAACATTGCTAGACAATGAATCATTGTTAAATAGCGATCTCAGTTTTTAAAAAATATATGGTTTCAATGATGGTTGTGATCCTTACTACAATTAGATTTTTTTTTTTTATATGTCAATGGTTTTATATATATGACTTATGACTTATGCAACAGTAGATTAATTTTTTTATTTTATAGAAATTGTTCATTTATCCGTCTTACATATCAGTCTTTTTAACTTCTGCTACAATAGCATAAATGTTGCTATGGTAATAGATTAATGACTTAATTTCTTTGGTAATAGATTACTTGATTAATTGCAATTATAATAGTTCACTCATTCTCACTTAGACATAATGATTAACAATGAATGGTTTATGGTTTATTGGTGAAATATTTTAATAGCTTGTGCAAGATTAATGGTTGAGGGTTATTAAGTTTTATTATCTAAAACAATTAATAAGTTTAACAGTTAATTGGATACTATGCACCCTGTGCCTTAAGTCGAATAGTAAATGGGGGTTGGTCATAGTTGTTACACCACACATGTTTACCTTGTAGGAAAAAATAAATCCTTCGGTTAGTTGCACATTTAATTTTTGAATGATGTCACCTTGCGTGTCGACATGTTGATTGGGTGCTTGGGTATAGTCTTTGTGTATTTATTGACAGATAATTCGGTCTCCCAAAGCGAGGGATTTAGCTTGGGTTAAAGGTCTAGATATGTTATGTTGTGCCATGGTTACTATCATGCCTATCGCCTTGTGAAGGCATGATTCCTGATGAGGGTATCATTGCGTTCCCTAATGGATATTTTTGAATGATAACCTGACAAGAGTCTTGTGCTTCCCGATGTGGGTTTTTGTTCGTTGTAATTGATGTTGGTACTTGGTTCTGTAACGCCTCAATGCGTTTGGTTTTGCACGCAGTAGAGGTTTCTAGTTATTGGTTGTCGAATTCGTTGTGTTGGGTTTATTGATGTTGTCCTTTAGCTTGTAGGTGTTGTCTTGCTTGTGTCGGGCGGGTAGTCGTTTTTATCCGTCTATTGATTATCGCATGTTTCGTCCAGTTGTATGATGTGCTAGTATGTTGAGTCATTGTTGTTTGTTGCCTGATTTGCATGCGTTGTGTTCGTCATCAAGTTGCGTTGTTTAACTGTGGTCGTTATTTCCATCCTGCTTAAATAAATAATAAAAATATTTCTTTTTCATTGTGTCGCATGTAGTTGTATTGATGGGGTCATTACATATGGTGTCAAAGACGGTTCGACCCACGACTTGGGATCACTATGGCTTCCGTTGATTTGATATTGATTATAAGGTTGATAATTAATTTGATTTGTATTCGTGTAGGTAATCATGGTTAGGGGACACCGCGGAGCTAGACGACAGGGTACTAGGGGAGGAGGCATTATTCCCCCAGTAGCATCCATGCCTAAGGGATCGAACCCCTAGGTAGACGAACAGGTTGTCGGGAAGGAACAAATAGTCGCGGGTGATGTGGTTGGGCTGATGAGGTCCTTTCAGCGGATGTCTGACGCACTGATAAACCGTTTGGATAGAGATGAGGCTAGGGCACCGACACCCCCTGAGGGTCCACCGTGCGCTCTGATCGGTACTGGTAGAATTCACCGCGAACTCGAGAAGGTCAAATTTCTCGAGTTCTTTGGTGCCTCAGATGACATAGCCGCCGAGGCATGCTTGGAGAATATGGCGATGTGCTTTTCACTTCGCGACTATACCTCCAACATGAAGTTCTGCATGGCGGTCTTTCAACTGAAGGGGAGCGCTCTTCTATGGTGGAACACGCTCCTACCGCAATTGAACATGGTCGTCGAAGACGTGTCATGGGAACTGTTCAAGGAATGGTTCCGAGAGAGGTATCTATCAGAGGAATTCATTGAGCGTCATCTCAACGAGTTCAATGCCTTGCGATAGGGCGGTCATATGGTGCCCGAGTACGAGGCTCGTTTTATGGAGCTTCTTCAATATTTTCCACACCTGAACACCGAGAAACTTAAGGTCAATAGTTTCATGTTTGGCGTTAATGTCAGCATTCGTGCAAAGGTTAGAATTTTGATTCCTCAAACCTTGCATGATGTTGTTCAGAAGGCCCTCATAGCCGAGGAGGATCTTATCAGCGAGGTTCAGAGTAGGACTCCAGTGAAACCTGTGGGGTAGGTGTCATCTGGTGCACAATAGCATCAGACACCAACTAGACATTCACCAGGATATCGTGGCTTCCAGAGAGGATCCACTTTCACTACACCTCAACGACCAACGCCTAAACAACGGACTCCTTACCAAGGACCACAACACCAATAGCAGTGTCAACCGCAACATCAATAGTTTAGGCCTATTCAGCAGAACAGACCATGGTTCCAGGCCGGTGGGTCGTCGGCTTCTACTTTGGGTACCAGGATTATTGGATCGAAGAAAGGGTGTTGGACAAGTGGGGAGCCACATTACCAGCGCGACTGCCCAGTGGAGAGGACTAGAGAATCTAGATCAGCTGGACCCACTATCGTGGGAGATTTGGGCAAGGCCCATTGGATTCATGCAGTGATGAATAACCACTAGGAAGAGCACCAGTTGACTGTGCTCAAGACGTCAGGTACTGTTATTGACCAGACCCTTAGTATTTTGATAGATCCATGTGCTACAGAGAGTTTCATTTATGGGGCAACGCTAAAAAGAATTAAGGTAAAGGCAGTTGAACATGATGAGTTTAGCTTTGTATAAATGGATTCCAGAGCCAAACAAAAGGTTGGTGGGAAGGTTACGAGATGTAGCCTTAACCTGGGAGAGCTTGTCACCATGGCAACCTGTACGTCATGATATTAGGATCTTATGACATCGTGATTGGTATGGACTGGTTGGAATCACATGAGGCGATACTCAACTGTAATATGAAACGATTGAGCTTGGTCAGTGATGAGGGACAGAGACACGTCATTGTAGGTCGGAAGCAGGGATTTTACCTGAGGTTCATCTCTTCCTTGCAACTACGGAAGAGCATGCACAAGGGATGTAATATTTATGCGATCCTTTCGTTAAATGATAAGGGAGTAGCGGAAGGTCTAGAACACCTTCTGGTGGTGAGAGATTTTGTGGACGTCTTCCCTGAGGAGTTACCTGGGATGCCACCGGAGAGGGAGTTGGAATTTACCATCGACCTAAAATCGGGAACTGAATCGATAGAAAGAACGCCTTATCGGATGTCGACCTCGGAGTTACAGGAGTTGAGAATGCAACTGAAGGAGTTGTTGGACCTAGGACTCATATGTCCAATTGTGTCACCATGGGGTGCACCTGTTATTTTCATACGAAAGAAGGATGGGTCATGGAGACTCTGCATTGACTACCATCAATTGAACAAGGCAACGATCAAGAATCAATATTTGTTTCCAAGGATTGATGATTTGTTTGATCAGATGAAAAGCGCAACAATATTTTCAAAGATCGACTTGAGATCAAGGCATCACTAGTTACAGATCAAAGAGGACGACATCCCTAAGACCGCCTTTAAGATGAGGTTTGAACATTACAAGTTTATTGTTCTACTGTTTGGACTGACGAACGCCCCAGGGGTATTTATGAGTTTGATGAACGGGTGTTTCACGAATACTTGGACAAGTTCATCCAAGTATTCATTGCAATATTTTGATTTACTCTCGGACGATGGAGTAGCATGATGCACACTTGCGTCTAGTATTACAGTGTCTACGAGAGAACAAATTGTATGGAAAATTGTCTAAATGCTCGTTTTATCAATCGAAGATTCATTACGTAGGACATGTCATCTCCGACAAAGGTATCATCGTGGATCCAACAAAGGTCGAGGTTATTATGGAATGGTCTGCGCTGACGAATGTCCCCGAAGTGTGTAGATTCATGGGTTTAGAAGGATACTACCGATGGTTCATCGAGGGTTTTTCGAAGATAGCGAATCCGATTACAGAATTGCAGAAGAAGAAAAAAAAGTTTGTTTGGACCGAGAAATGTGCAGAAGAATTTCGGAGGCTCAATGAGCTGTTGACAACAACATTAATACTAAAGGTCCCTGACATGGACGCGGACTTCTTGGTATGCACTGACGCATCCAAGGAAGGCTTAGGTGGAGTCTTGATGCAAGATGCTTGAGCGGTTGCTTACATCTCGAGGAAGTTTAGAAGGCATGAGGAGAACTATGCGACGCACGATTTGGATTTGTTATCCATTGTTTATGCCTTGAGAGTTTGGAGACACTATCTTATTGGATGGAAATTCGAACTAAAAACAGACCACTGTGGACTACAACACATCTTTACATAAAGCGACTTGAACGCGCGACAACGACGTTGGTCGGAATTTCTTAGTGAGTACGATTTCGATATTACTTACATAAAGGGAATAGTGAACAGAGTGGCAGATGTGTTGAGTCGGAGACCACGCATCTTTTCGGTTATAACTCTTTAGATGAATCTACGTGAAAATATTATAACCTTATAGTGCGACGATGACTGGTACAAAGAGGTTAAGGATTTTATCAGACAAAACACAACGATGGTGCCAAAATTTGAAGGATTTACTATGGAAAACGATAGATTATTGAGATTTAAAGGTCAAATTTATGTACCTCCCAACGACGAGTTGAGGATTTTGATCCTAAACGAGGCTCATAAAGTAGTGTACATGGCTCATCCTGGAGTCACGAAGATGAGGGCAGACCTTAAACCCTTATTCTTCTATAAAGGAATGAAGACAAACATAGTCAACTACGTGGCCAAATGTCTATAATGTCAATAGGTGAAGATTGAGCATAGACATCCAGTGGGACTACTACAACCACTTGCTATTCCAGAATCGAAATGGGAGGTCATTTCGATGGATTTCATTGTTGGATTACCACTGACGGCAAGGAGACATGACTCGATTTTGTGGTAGTCAATACTTTGGAAAAGAGTGCTCATTTTATTCCTATGCATATGACGTATCAAGAACCTGACATAGCTAGAGTTTTCATCAGTGAGATTGTGAGGTTGCACAGTGTGCCTAAGAGGATTATATCTGATAGAGGATCGGTGTATACCATATGATTTTGGACTAGTTTCCAAGAGGCCTTGGGAACCCAACTTAACTTTAGCACCGCGTATCACCTAGAGACAGATGGGTAGATCTAACAAACAAACCAAATCTTGGAGGATATGTTGTGTATGTACGTTATGGACCAACATAAGCGTTGGGAAGAATTCTTGCCACTGGTAGAATTTTCATATAACAAAAGTTATCAAAGCACCATTAAGATGGCGCCTTTCGAGTTTCTTTACGAGCGATCATGTCGAACGCCTTTGAGTTGGGACCGGCTTGAGGATAGGGTACTAGTGGGACGAGAAGCGATCCAAGAAATGGAAGATCAAATGCAAACTATAAGACAAAGGATCAAGGAAGAGAAGGATCGACATAAGAGTTATGATGATGCGCATTGTGTCGACCCTATTTATGAAGTTGGCGATCGAGTCTTCTTGCAAGTGAAACCGCATAAGAGTTCGATCAAGTTTGGGAAGGGTGATAAAATCTCTCCTAGGTTCATGGGACCTTTCGAGATTGTAGAAAAGAAGGAGCTCATGGCCTATCGACTAGCCTTGCCTGATTCTTTGAGGCGTATGCATGATGTTTTTCACGTATCTGTTTTGAGAATTTATAAATGATCCCACACATGTTATTGACATGAGTTCCTTGCAGGTATCTGATAAGGGTGCGCTCACGACAGAGCCAATCTGCATCTTGGACCATCACATTCAACAGATATGATGTCGAACATTAAATCAGGTCAAGGTCCAGTGGGACAATTATATTCCGCACTCGGCGACCTAGGAGGACACATGATATGCGCCAACAGTTTCCATTTTTGTTTGATAGATAGAGTTATGATATTGTGATACACTTTATCTTGGCACTTATATACTATGAAAATTCAGAACGAATTTTAAACCAAGAGGGAGTGTATGTAACATCTCTCTCTTGCGCGCACTGAGCAAACTTATTCTTTGAGGACACTTGCTTGCAAGTGATCCGAGTTATTATATCTATTGGTCATTTTGATTATGATTATGAGATATTATGGATTTGATGATATGTTATTTGCTTGTATTTACATAGACAAGTGCTATTGACTGGGTTCTCCTGAGTGTGCAGGACTTTGGACCTCGAGGATGCAGAGGCATCGATGAAACCCCTTGGACTTTGGATCGAGTTAGGGAGTGGACTGATGGGTTTGAATGTTGTTGATGTGACATATGTACATATGATTAGATGTTATGATGGTTGATTATTATTGCTGACATGATTCATTGATGGATGCAGGCTGATGATAGCTTGTCGACCAGACTCACATGTGGAGTAGAGGGGTCACGCACGACAACCAGAGAATTTGAGGGAGAGGTGTGGCAACAGCCCTGCCACAGCCTAATAGCACTATTGTTGTGGCTCGAATTGTAGGTTAACAATTACCTAGTTCGAAAAGACCCACGATGTCATGAGGGCAGATTATGACAGTCGCTCATGATGATTCTAAGGGGCGTACAATAAGGCAGGGGAATTATTCCTTAGAGGCCCTTAGTCTCCCACAAGATCACCTGGTGGAGTGTTGACTCCAGGGGTTTGAGGTCTACCAAATTCAGTCAATAGGCGAGTGGCATCCTTGGAGCACATAGTGCATCTTGAAGGGCACATCACACAAGGAAAATGGAAAGAGGCGAGTGTCACCCTTGGAGCACGTAGTGCGTCCTGAAGGGCACGTCGCGATTTTAACTGGTAAGTGAATCAACCCGGTTGGCCTTAAAATGAATGATGTGATAAGTAAAGTTTAATGACTATTTTTTCCCTTAAAAAAATGTCACCCAACCTAGTGAAATTAAAATCTAGGTCTAAGTAGAACATGTGGTAAAAAAATAAATAAATAAATAAACATGTAACAATAAGGGGGGTAAGAAATTCAAACTTATTTATTAAAGTCAAAATTATAATGGAGGATTAAATTTTAAAAAAGGGGTAATGTTTGTTTTTATCTACTTTTGCTAATTTAATTTTTAGTTAAAAATAAAAGAGGGTAAATGGTTGTTTTTATCTACACTTGCTAAATTAATTTTTAATTCAAGAAAATAAAATGGGTAAATGGTTGTTTTATCTACACTTGCTAAATTGTTTTTTTAGTTAAAAAGGAAAAAGGGGGAAACTTAAAAGAAATAAGAAACTTAAAGAAAAAGGGAAACTTAAAGAAACAGAGAAACATAAAGAAAAAGCTGAATATCTAACTTAGTAAGGAATCTTGCCTTCAGAACTTTCTAATTATGAATTCAACTAGGAATTAAGTAAGGCATAAGTCATTTAAGAAGTGTAAGGGAATTTTGGGACATCGATGAGCGTTTTTAGGAATTCTATTAGGTGGATGAGGGAAATAGGAGTATTTAATTAATTAATAAAATTGATTTTTGGTGCAACTAGGGGATCGAGCGACATGTGTACGAGGGAGGTTTTTTTCGAAATTAATTAAATGAAAAAGGAATTTAATGAGAATTTGGGAAACTAATTATTTGAAATCTCTATAAAAATGATGGAGGAGGAGGAGTATGGATCTGATATTTTTGGCGTAATGTTACGCTGCTGAAATTTTATCTTGACTGAACTTTCTCTTGTGGGAGTTGGGATACCCAGCTCGGGTAATGAGTGGTAGCTCGACCTTGCGAGGCGAACTGGGTGCTAACATTCTCTGGTATTGTGTGCATGGCCCCTTTGCGGCTCGGGGGGCTCAGGGGGAAGAAGAGTACCCCTAGCATTGGTTGGGAAGTACTGGTGAGGTCACATCGATCGGCAAGTGGGAGCTGGGCGAAGTGCGCGCAAGACAACGACTTGGAGATTTCGCATTTGGCTACGATACACATCTGTATATTTGTATTGAATGGTAATTTAAATATTTTTCCTGTGCCTTTAGTAATGTACTTCTATTGTGTTAAAGTTCATGTTTTATTCAGCGTAACACTATCCAGAGATTTCTTTTTTATCTTCAACAAATTGTCTTGATGAGCCCAATGTTTTATGATCAAAGAACTTAAAGTCATCCCAACCTTATGCTCGTTGTATTTTGAATTGATTTCCCATGGCGAACCCAAACTCTTATTTCAATGACTTCTCTGGGTTTGTTTTTATTGATTAATACGAAGAAAAATTGTGTTTTTATCTTCTGTCCCTTATCTTTTAAGTTATTAGTTTGTGCCTGATTAATCGACCAGGAGCCGAATCGACAACCATCACTCCAGTGTTTAAAGACTTAGATTCAAATGCCCTGCTTTTATGTGCATGGATAATAAGTGAAAGATAAATTTCGCCCATCTATATATCCCTTACTTATCTCTATGTTTTTCTTTTATGATTGATCTATAATCCTTGCACCCTCCTTATGAATGATTATATCTGCATTTGATTGATCCATTGTTGAATGAGTAATCCTTGCGTTTTTTTTGTGAATGAATATCTCTGCATCTTTAAGTGATTCATTTCTGAATGAGTAATCCTTGCATTTTTTTGTGAATGAATATCTTTGTGTCTTTGAATGACTCATTTATGAATGAGTAATCTTTGCGTTCTTCTTTGTGAATGATTATCACTTCTTTTTATGTGTGACTTTTTTTTATCCATATGATGGACAGCATGGTGATGGATTATCGCTTTAAACATTATATCATATAGTTATGGACAAGGATATACACATCGATACAATTGGACAACGATTTTATATATAGATCATATTTACACAACGATATTTATTTAGCATAGTTATGGATCTTATTGTTGACAGTGAATTTTTATACATCGATATTATATTTATTAGACAACAGTATCATATGTTCAACAAACTTGTGAATGGACAACGAATTTAATATATATTGATAGCGATTTATAGACAATGATTTTGTTTACAACTATTATCAATGTTATTTCTATTAACAATGCTAGACAACGAATTCTATCAATGCGATTTTGTTGACAAATATTATCAATGCTATTTCTATTATCAATGTTAGACAATGATTTTTATCAATGTGATTTCTATTATCAATGAGATTTTGTTTACAACTATTACCAATGTGATTTCTATTATCAATGTGATTTTGCTTACAACTATTATCAATGTGATTTCTATTATCAATGCTAGACAACGATTTCATGTATGGAATGGACAACAATATCATGTATTTAGACAACAATAATATAGCGATATATTAGACAACAATATCGTGTATTTAGACAACAATAATATAGACAGAAATATTGTGTATTTATTAGACAACTATCAGACAACAATACTATTCAATAGACCCCAAGCGAATATTTAATAAACATTGATACTATTTAATAGACAACTAATTATTGTGGGACAACAATGACATTGTTAGGCAACGACTTTATTATTATATAGCAATTGGTTAGATAGTATATTAGTTAGATAGCATTTATAGACAGTGAATCATTGTTAAATAGCGATCTCAGTTTAAAAAAAAAATATGGTTTCAATGATGGTCGTGATCCTTACTACAATTAGATTAATTGTTTTTATATGTCAATGGTTTTATATATATGACTTATGACTTATGCAACAGTAGATTAATTGTTCTTTTTATAGCAATTGTTCATTTATCTGTCTTACATATCAGTCTTTTTAACTTCTGCCACAATAGAGTAAATGTTGTTATGGTAATAAATTAATTTCTTAATTGTTTTGGTAATAGATTACTTGATTAATTCCAATGATAATAGTTCACTCATTCACACTTAGACATAATGATTAACAGTTAATGGTTTATGGTTTATTGGTGAAATATTTTAATAGTTTGCACAAGATTAATGGTTGAGGGTTATTAAGTTTTATTAGCTAAAACAATTAATACGTTTAACAGTTAATTGGTTACTATGCACCTTGTGCCTTAAGTCAAATAGTAAATGGGGGTTGGTCATATTTGTTACACCACACATGTTTACCTTGTAGGAAACAAGAAATCCTTCGGTTAGTTGTGCATTTTAATTTTTGAATGATGTCACCTTGCGTCTTGTCAACATGTTGATTGGGTGCTTGGGTATAGTCTTCATGTATTTATTGATAGATAATTTGGTCTCCCAACGCGAGGGATTTAGTTTGGGTTAAAGGTCTAGATATGTTATGTTGTGCCATGGTTATTGTTATGCCTATCACCTTGTGACGACATGATTCCTGATGAGGGGATCACTACGCACCCTGATGGATAGATGTGAATGATAACCTGGCCGGAGTCTTGTGATTCCTGATGTGGGGGTTTGTTCGTTGTAATTGATGTTGGTACTTGGTTCTGTAACGCCTCAATGCGTTTGGTTTTGTGCACCATAGAGGTGTCTAGTTATTGTTCGTTGAAGTCATTGTGTTGGTTTTGTTGATGTTGTCCTTTAGCTTGTAGGTGTTTTCTTGCTTGTGTCAGACATGTAGTCATTTTTATCTGTCTATTGATTATCGCATGTTTTGTCCGGTTGCATGATGTGCTAGTATGATGAGTCATTGTTGTCTATTGCATGATCTACATGTATTTTGTTCGTCGTCAAGTTGCGTTGTTTAACTATTTTCGTTGTTGCCATCCTTCTTGAATAAAATAAAATAAAAATATTTTGCGTTGTGTCGCATGTAGTTGTAACAATGGGATCATTACATAAAGGAGCGTCGAATTGGTTGATAAAATATTGAGAAGAAATCCCCTTTTTCTCTAAGGACAGTTGGATGATTCGAGTTGGTTTGGCTCGAATATAACCCTTACGCTGCATCTAAGGGAGATATCACAACCAATGGAGTCATATCCTCAACTAATCCCAAATATAACCAAGGTGGTTGGGCCTCCCAAAGCCTATAAATGGAAGCATTTGAATATTTTCCAGGTCCTATCAAGCTACCAACTAGGTTTGTCTTTGACCTCAAGTTGGCTCTAAGTTTCAACTGTCTAACAATGATTTTTTGTTGTTTTACGACAACAAATTGTTCATTAAATTCTTCTCTAGTTTGTTACGGTTACATAGGCCAAATGGGTGCTCTAGCATATAGTTTTTGTCACAAGATGTTAGCACATGCATACCATAAGCTATATAACACACCTAGAGATATTTTAGTGATGAAATAATGTTATTCTAAACTCTAACATACATGAAAGTGGACACAGGTATTTTTGGTCAACATGACCCTGGATAACCCCCCCAGGGAAAACCAGTTTGGAATGGAAGTGTATATCTGTGGAAAATAGAAGGTGGAATACAATAAGTACATGAAACAAATGAACCTAATACAATAGCAGCTTGTCTCAAGATGCAACACAAGTCCAAGAGTGAGAGATGCGCCCAAGCATGGTGTGCCCTCCTCAAATATATATCTATCCACTAAAATGAAGCACGCTTGCTCCCTAAAGCTCTGATGGAGAAACCCTTGCACCACAATGTTCTCTTGTGTGTTGCCTCTCCACTGAAACTGTCCTTGGAGAAATCTAACCATTGCAAGACCTCCCTGCTAGCCGTGCGCCCTCCTCCTCAAGTGCACCCTCCTCTTAGCAAGAACAACTCCACAAAATAAGGTGGGCCCTAAGCCTCCATGAGCCCTCCATGCAAGGAGGCACCCAAGCTCTCCTCTCCCAATGCTTCCATTCTCATCCTCTTTCTCCTCCTACTTCTCCTCAAGTGAACATAACAAGGAATGAATGAGCCTCCTTTGCCCCTTGTGCCCTCCTTAAGGATGCATAAGGAAACCTAGTAAATGGGTGGATGAGATCATCTCATCTCATCCCCAATCAATGGTTGAGATCATCTCAAGTAAATCTCAACTGAAAACCCACTTTACTTAAGTTTTTATAGTTTCACTTTATGTCCCTTAATTCACCCGCAAAGTGAATTAATTGTCATTTTAGGCTAAAATGACCAAATTTCACTTTTGACTTAAATATCCTAAGTCAAAGTGAAATTAGACATAAAGTACCTAGTACAAGGTACAAATTACTTCCCACATGTGTTTAGAGGCTCACAAACACAAGGGGACCACTTTCCAAGGTACTCAAATCTCAACACTCCCTCTTACCAAGGAAAAAGCCCTTCACCCCCAATCTCATCCCTGCAGTGGATATGGTTTCCTACTGGAAAATACTCGGTCAGTATGGTTGTACCCTGATCAATGAAAGTAGTCTAACACATATATGTTCAATTTGCTTGATCCATAGATGGAAGTTTCTCTCCACCTATCCAAGATCACCCAGATCTTGGTATCAAACCAAAGATCTCCACCTTACCAACGGTCACTACTCTTGTCATCTCACCAAGAGTCACTCTCTTGGCATCTCACCAAGAGTCTCCCCCTCTTGGTATCTCACAAAGAGTACCTAGATCTCGACATCTCACTAAGATCCTCAACTTGGCCTCTCGCCAAGTAGCTTCCACCTGAAGTGGATCCAGAACCTGATCTTCCCGTCTCTGTAGCCAAGTGAGGCGCAAGCCTCCATGGTGCCCTATCACTCCTCCTCATTAATATTTGATGCTCTAAATCCCCTGCACCAACCCTTTGTCTCGAAAACTATGAAACTGAAGTTGTCCTAGGTGGACCAATCACCCCTGATGATGGTGTCCAAGAAAATTGAGTCTAAGCTCCCTCTGAATCACTACTATGAGTCAGTAGGTCCTCCTCAACTCTGTCTCCCCACTTGATGCTGGATGGTGTAACAATATATAAAGTAGTATGAAATGCACACTCTTTTGCAAATTGTTCATCGAACTTAAGTTCCTTTGTTGTCGTTGTTGAAACATCCTACAACTTCTTCTTCTTCTTGGGACAATGTCTTTCATAGTGACCCATATCCCTACAAGCAAAGCATCTCAATGTGCTCATGTATCTCTTTGTCCCACTGCCGCTCTCTCCTCCTTATGGTGGGGCCCCAAACTTGGGACCCTGTCGACTTCCCCGGCCGGTCTTCTTCTTGCCCTTTGTCCAAAGAGAAAGATCCTCATCACCCTGCACTTTCTGTTGTTGTTGTTGTCTAGAAGCCTCTGCTACAAGTCTAGTCTCCTCCTGGACGAAGTCATCCCACATCCTCTCCCATGTGGGCATGACCTCCCTAGCAACAATGCCATGAATGAATGGAACCCATGGTTTGGTGAAGTTGTTTAAGGTTGTCCTCACCATAGAATCTGGGTCCACCACCTCTCCAACGGCTCCAAACTCGCCTCTAATATGGGTGTATCGGCTAAGGAAAGAAGTGACCGACTTATCCTGGAGCATGTGAATGCCCCAGAGTCGATCATGAAGAACCATCTTTTGGTTCTCGTTAGAGATCTCATAAATCTTGCATAGAGATGCCCACATCTCAAATGCCTAAGCTTTCCAAGTCAAGTGGGGAGTGATGTGATCCCGCACTGAATCACATATTTTCCTCTTTTCCTTTTTGTTCCTCTTCTTGAAATATGCTAACAATATGGGAGCAATAGCAGGGGGAACATGAACAATTGTCTCAACTATATCCCATAGTTTGAGGTCCTCTAAGACAAAGACGATCTTGGCCTTGCAAGGTGACCAATTGCTAGCTCTAGCTAGCCTATCCTCTGCATGCATATGAGATGTTGACATCACTGTTGACTGCACTCACTCTAATGCTACAACTGCAAAGGAATGTTGCCTCACTCTTGTCAACATAGGTGTGAAAAGAGGAAAATGAACACTGACCTCACTCCTAGAAATATAGGTGTGAAAAGAGGTCATGAAAAATCAACCTCACTCCTACCACGTAGGTGTAAAAAGAAACCGACGAAAATGTCCACCAACTGCTCTACAACCCTCCACAAAAATATGTAAACCATCTGCCACTAAACTCTGTCAATGGCTGTCCACAAAATTTGCCCAAAATGTGTCTAAAACAGTCCCTCAATATGTTGTCCAAAACTCAACAAAAATCAGCCACCAAGCTCTGATACCATGAAGATTTTCCAGTTCCTATCAAGCTGTGAACTAGGTCTGTCTTTGACCTCAATTTGGCTCTAAGTTTCAACTGTCTAACAATGATTTACTGTTGTTTTAGGACAACAAATTGTTCAGTAACTTCTTCATTGATTTGTTACGGTTACATACGCCAAATAGGTGCTCTAGCATGTAGTTTTTGTCACAAGATGTTAGCACGTGCATACCATAAGCTATATAACACACCTAGAGATATTTTAGTTTTGAAATAATGTTGTTATAAACTCTAACATACATGAAAGTGAACACATGTATTTTTGGTCAACATGACCCTGGATAACCCCCCCCCACCCCGGGGAAAACCAGTTTGGAATGGAAGTGTATATATGTGGAAAATAGAAGGTAGAATACAACAAGTACACAAAACAAATGAACCTGATAGAATAATAGCTTGTCTCAAGATGCAAAACAAGTCCAAGAGTGAGAGATGCGCCCAAGCATGGTGCGCCCTCCTCAAATATAGATCTATCCATTGAAATGAAGCGCCCTTCCTCCCTGAAGCTCTGATGGAGAAACCCTTGCACCACAATGTGCTCTTGTGTGTTGCCTCTCCACTGAAACTGTCCTCTGAGCAATCTGACCACGGAAAGACCTCCCTGCTAGTTGTGTACCCTCCTCCTCAAGTGTGCCCTCCTCCTAGAAAGAACAACTCCACAAAATAAGTTGGGCCCTAAGCCTCCATGAACCCTCCATGCAAGGAGGCACCCAAGATCTCCTCTCCTAATGCTTCCATTCTCATCCTATTTCTCCTCCTACTTCTCCTCAAGTGAACATAACAAGGAATGAATGAGCCTCATTTTCCCCTTGCAGCCTCCTTAAGGATGCATAAGGAAACCTAGTGAATGGGTGGATGAGATCATCTCATCTCATCCCTAATCAATGGTTGAGATCATCTCAAGTAAATATCAACTCAAAACCCACTTTTCTTAAGTTTCCATAGTTTCACTTTATGTCCCTTAATTCACCCACAAAGTGAATTAATTGTCATTTTAGGCGAAAATGACCAAATTTCACTTTTGACTTTAATCTCCTAAGTCAAAGTGAAATTAGACATAAAGTACATAGTACAAGGTACAAAGCACTTCCCACATGTGTTTAGAGGCTCACAAACACAAGGGGACCACTTTCCAAGGTACCCAAATATCAACAACATTCTCATGGTGAACAAGGAGGAAAAAAATCAACAAAAGCATTGTCATTCTCATCGTCGATCTTTCGAGCAAGGGGTCGGACAAGGAGGACTTGGAGAAGTTGTTGCAACACCATCCATGATTGTAAGTATCTCTTTAAATTTCTTATCAATATACTTGGCCTATTCCCTTCAAGCTTGTGTATTATTACATGTGCTTGTCTTTGTTCTTTCCATCTTTGTAGATGGATTTGCTTAATCTAATCTTGTAGAGTAGGAGTTCGTTGTTTCTCTTTGCTTTCCATTGCATTGCAGGTGTCAAGTTTTGCTAAGGAGTTTGGAAATCAAACTCAGATTGGAAGCAGCGAGGAAAAACTTCGGAACAAGGTGCATCACACTTTTTCTCCCTCTCTCTCTTTCTGATTAGTTAAACTGAATTCAAAGGGATGTTAGTTTCCATTTGTGTTTTTTCTGTCTTGGTATTAGGGGTCTAGAATCCAAGGGAAGATTCACCTGTCTGTAGGGGAATTTTTCTGTAACATGTGTCTCTTGATCTTCTTGGAATTCAATTTTTTGTATTATCCTTCCTTTGAAAGGGTTGAAATCTTCTCACAAAATGTGGCACGTGCTCCTTACAGGGCTGAAACCAAGAGCAACCTTAAGGCTCTCACATAAGTGACATTTCTTCAAACCCTTCCATAGATCTTTGAGCTTGTAGAGCATAGAGTAACCACTCAGACATTAATAGTGCACCATCTGAATTGATATATCTAGAACCAAATACAAAATCACACCCATAACCAAAGTTAGAACCAAATCTAATACCACAAATAGAACCAAAACCACTACTACTTGAACTATGTGTAGAGGACTGCCTAGATTTCCACTAGGGGATACCAAAGGCTACAAGTGTAACTTAGATCAATGTAGATCCACACAAAATGTTGTCCACTACCATATGAGAATCTTGTGCTTTGTATCAAAATCCAAAATTTAACCCGAAGTTGGACAACACATACTATGATCCAAAAACCAACTATGGGTAGTGACTTTCCAAACACTTAAGCTCGCATGGGGAACCTCGACCTGCAAAGAGGTTTGTAAATATTCCCAACACCTTGTGCCAATTAAACCCATCTTCTTCTCACATTGCAACCATCATACTCTTCAATATAACTCTCACTTCTTTTTCTGAGCATTAAACTTTGGTTTTTCCTCAATTCATGCCCAACTGTAAAAATTGTTCTCCCCTCTACTCAAATTTTCCTTCTTCTCCCATGCTAGATTGACTCTTAATCTTTCCCCAAGGATGATTACACCCAACCCATATTGTCATAATTGAGTGGGCTTACTTCCTCACCCAACCTCTTACATGAATTCAGTGATTGAGTGCTTAATAAGTCAAAGAGATAAGTAGTTAAATGAAAAAATGGTTAATGAAGATGGCTTAATACTGAAGGTAGGTGGAATCCCCTTAAAACCCTCATTAAGCCCCCCTCTCTTATGGAATCATAGCCCCTCATTACTCTAGTCCTTACCCATCTACAACCCACGATGTATTTCATTTTATTATTTTCAATGTACTATGTTTACATATTACATGGCTAGGCCCCTAACCATTCATAATATTTACAAACATACAATACTACATCGGGGATCAAAACATGGGCGTTGCAGTCTATGAATGTGTTTTCCACCACCTCGTCTACTAAGGAAATACCTTGATTAGAAGTGCTAGATAAGAATAGATATCGAGAAAATCCAAACCAATGAACCCATAGATTAATAATAGTGTTGTGGCAGATCATCAACACAGTGCACAATCACATTTTCCATGCCATGAACAAAGCAATCAATAAAATGATTGTAAAAAGATTGATCTTGTTCACATAAACATTTTAAAACATTCAACATAAAGATTACCTTGAAAATTCAAACAAAAAAAACCAACATTTAATGGCTTCTATTCATAGTGGTCGACATAATAGTTACAAAGTGGAGCTACACACTCTCAAAACCCACTGGACATAATTAGTTACAAAGTGGAGCTACACACTCTCCAAACCCACTAAAGCCCAATTCAACAAAATAATACAAATATTCTTTCATTTTTATAACTAGTTAGATTGTAGTCTTGTAAAGTGTAAACGTTATCCTCAATGTGTTGTTACTCTAATGTGAAATACAAGACTCATCTCAAATCAAAATTCCAGTTCTGCTCAGAACTAAGGGATGGCCATTAAACGATTTTAATTAACCAAAATGAAACATTAACAATTTATATACTTGCTAGGATAAGTTTACTGTTTTAATTTAACTTTTAAATGTTATTGGTGTTAAGATAAAATCAAATAACTAAGAAGGAAAAGAAATGAACAAGAAGATCCAAAATCCTTTGGATTTGGCAAATTATTTCATCAATTGGCATAAGACTTCACAACACGGTTGCAACACTGGGACGTTCTAGCAAGTCAATGGAATGAATCCTATGGAAATTTGAAGAAGTTCAGATTCCGAATCCCATGAAGTATGCAAACCTTAGCATAAGTCAGTTATATGAAGAGCAACCCTACTTCAAATAAAAGAAAATAGATAAGAGTGGCGCCTCTCTTTGACTTGCACAGAGAAGAACAAGTACCAGAACCAGATTAATGATCTGAGATTCTTTGTCCAATGTAGAAATCACTTGAACGAATTGAACGCTCATGGGTATCAATTCTTGTATGTCTGGTCATTAGGGTGGAATTTAATATACATGTAGACAATGAAATTCGAGAACCATTCTATGGATTTTCGATCTTGAAATGATCCAACACAGTCTTCCTCTTTAATCCCTGGCTCCAGAAAACTTCCCAGAATTCTTCAAACTTATATCCTCTGTACAGCGGTGGATGCTCTTCGTCAACCATGGAGGGCGCAGGAGCAATAAAGGCATCGTTTGAAGGGCCATAGAACGTAGGAATTGATATGCGTGCAGTGGAGGCGTTTGTTACTGCTCGATGCTCAACACTCCTAAATCTCCCATTGCTCACGACCTATTTATATATATTCAAATCACACACCCACAAAAGAAAATCAAATCAGTATTAATACAATCAAGATTTGCAGAAAGGAAATCTGTATTGTGTTGGTGGGGTTTTCTGTTTCTTCTAACCTGCAGTTGATCTGCTAGATTGACAACAAAGGCGTTGGCTAAGGGTTCTACAGCAACCCAATTTCCATTTTTTAGTACTTGCAGGCCGCTTACATCGCCTTGCATTAAAACAGTGATGCCATCTGGATCAGAATGGCTTGGCAAACCAAAGGTAAGATCTGGCTTTGGGCATGATGGATAGTAATTTGTAAGCATCACTTGGGTGTGTCTTCCGAAAATTCTGTTCAAGTAATCAGAATCCAGCCCCAGAGCTTCAGAAATCGCAGCCAGCAGCCTTAAAACTAGGCCCCTCACCTCTGCAGCGTACCTGCCTGCAATTTCTCTGGAAAAAAAATATGTGTGTTACTATAAGGGTTACTGCATGTCTTGTGAAAGAGAATAAAATTTGTTTCCTACCTACCTGTAGGCTGCAGGTTTCTCAGGCCAAGACCCCATGACTTCCTCCAGAGGATGACAAGGGTGTCTCATATAGTCCCTCCAGTGAAGGACTTTATCTTTGCGAATATTGAAGCTTGTAGAAACCCTAACTAGCTGCTTTCGGTCCTCTGAGTAGAGGCATGCTCTGTCTTCCACAGGCATTTCGAAGAATTCTTTGGCGATACTCATCATGTTTTTCATGACGGTCTCTGGCACACCATGGTTCACTATCTGTCATAATGTGTAAGCCAATGTGAAGGAATCAAGAACTTGGATGATTTTTCTTACATTTTGCACTATTCAGAAAACTGGTGAAAGACAGAAACCAGAAAACAAAAGTATTGAATATAACAGCAGGGATTGAAGGTTGGACATGTACCTGGAAAAATCCGTCCTCCTCACATGCACGTCGGATTTCTTGGACTACCCTGGTTCTGTTAGGGCCATCGAGATCTTTGAGGTCCACCACTGGAATGCTCTCGGAGTAACAAGAGAGCTCAGATATCATCTGTGGGCGTTCATGTGGAGGCAGGATATATTTATCCTGGACATGAAGATTGTTTGTTCCATTGGACATGAGCTTGCCAATAATACCTTTGAGATCTGCATGGTTCTGGACTTCCTGTACTGTAGATGACATCTCCGTAGCTGTAGATTCAGGAGTGGTCTGCAAAAGTTTCGAACACAGGAGATTGGAAATCGGGCGGTGGTAATGGGAAGTATTGGGCGCAGGTTCGACCTTACAGGATAGAGGTTAAACAGACGGATATAGGAGTGATTAGGATTGGGTAGATCGACCATTGACTTGCAATTGGCAGGATAACCCCAGAAGCGTGAAAAATCTCAAACTCCATGGCGGCTGGACAGTTGAAAAAGTTTTTATTTATTTTTTAAATCTGGATAAAATAATAATTTTTATTGTTTAAATTTTGAATGTATAAATGGATTTGTTTTTTTTTTTTGTTAAAATCTGGACAAAATAACTATTTTATGTTGTTTAAATTGCATTTCTGAATGCATAAATGGATTAATGCATTTCTGAATATATAAATGGATTCAATGCATAAATGTATGGACGAAGCACTCAGATTATACAAATTTAACCACTCAAATCTGCAGATCCAATCATTCCTCACCCAATTTAGGGCAAAATCAAACGGAAAAAATCACCAGAAAATAGTCAAAAGGTAAAAAGTTTAGACTAAGATGTGGAAAAATTCAATGTTGGCCACTGGACAGTAATCCCTACTGACTCCAGAGCAATGACTTTTTTTTAAGATGAAAAGGGGCAAAACTAATCCAAATTTAGTGATTATTAAGTAGTTATAGTTATTAGTGAGTGTTATTTGTAAATGTTAGTTGATTCATTATTGTTCTTCAACTAAAACTATATCATCATAAATAATCCACTTATTTGTAAAGAAAACCATGTTATTGATATAATGTATTAGTGGTTCATAAGGGGGCAAATTTCCATTCCTCTATGATATCTTTGGGTTTTGACCAAAAAAAACTACCTCTTAGCTAATGAATAGTAATTTTGGTCTAACTCAAGTAGCGGGTTCATATGCTTTCTAGTAGCATTTAGCATTAGTTAGTAGCCTATATATGAGACTAAAAACTACCCCTGTTGCAATTTAACTTCTTAACTAGAAAGAGCATAACTTTACCATAAACATTTGATTAACTAAAATAAACTATCATAAAATGGGATTTGAATTCTAATATAAAAAGAACTTTTTCTTATAACTAGGAATAAGTATCTTAAAAAAAAAAAATTATTATCAAAATCAAATTATAATTTATCAAAAATTCAAATTCAAAGATACTAATTTTTATTTAATTAAATTGTAAACTTTCACATATACATATTTTTTTGGTTTTTTAAACTTCAAGTTCTTTTTAATCAAACCTGACCCAGAATATTTATATTTATAAAATTATAAATTTTTACATAATTTTTTTGGTTTTTTAAACCTCAAATTCTTTTTAATCAAACCTGACCCAAAATATTTATATTTATAAAATTATAAATTTTTACATAATGTTGAAATAGATTATAGGTTTTGACATCACTAAATTTACTTGTGTAATCAAAACCATAATTTCACGCAATTTATAAATATTGTAAACGAAGCCAACCCAAACTCGGGGGAATGGAATAAAAATAGACGAAGAACATTACAGCTGGTAATTAGCTGGTTGGACACTCATGCTTGAAAATGAAACGCTCCATGCTCATGTAATAGGTGGGTCCTAATTTCGTAATATGATTAGGTAAATGTTAAAAAGTAAACAGAATATACCAACATCTTCAATTGTTAACATCTTCAATTGTTAGCCATCAAATTAAAATTTTAAATTAAAAGATCATTAATAGTGTCCATTGACAATAAAAATTATAAATAAACATTTAAAATATTTTATTTCACCAATAACAAAGTGCACCCACCAAAAAGAGTAAAAATAAATCAAGACCGAGTATAAGTCAAACCTGTGTATACCAAAATAGGATTGGTGTACCGTGTAAGTACTTATCGTCGTCTGCTTCATGATAATAATCATCTAATTCCATCAGAACCTCTCCCTGTTATCACCAGACTACACATGGAATCGAACAAGTTTTCCACCATCTTTTGTAGGGCCCGGACGTCCATGGTCTGGACTGTGCCCTAGGATCTCTCCATGGCTTCCGGGTCCACACAATTTCATAGGTTGTAGGTTAAAGATTCTACTGAGAATTTTTTTCGAGGATATTTACCCTTAAAAAAGTAATTTAGTCGAATAGCTAGACAATACTTATTTTTTAGTCCATGTTACAGTGGATCAAAAACTCAATCAAATGAAAAAGTTTCATTACATACAAGTTTTAGATTATGAAAATACAATGTTTCTATTTAATATATTTAAATATTTATAAGTTTGTGTATATCTTGATAGGAAAAAGAAGAGACAAAACTAAAATGAAAACACTAATTTGTTTTCAAAAATTATAATATCAAAATGATGATCAACAAGAACAATATAGGGGAATCACTCCTCCTTCTAAGGCTAATGTAGAAGACATAGATACCAAACTTTCCTCCTCGAAAGAGTTGATTTTTGGTAAAGCTTTTGTAGGAGGGATAAAGCCACTTCATAACATTGATTCATTTATTGTTTTCAAACTTATACTTGGTTATTGTGGATCCTTCTTGTGGGGTGGCAAGAGGTAATAAAGAAGAAGGGGGAAAATGTAAGAATGGATGATTGAATAGAGAGACACTTTCTACTTTTCATTATGAGGGAGATGTGTGTAATTCTTTTTGTGCTAAATATGGAGTTCACACATGTCCATCATAAATAAAATATTTCAATATCAACCTTATGATGATGGTTAACATCCTCGTTATGTATATATATATATATATAGAGAGAGAGAGAGAGAGAGAGAGAGAGAGAGAGAGAGTAAAAAAAATCCTTTCTACAGTGAATATGAGAGAGATGTGTAATATTTTGCACTATATCACTAACTCTTATGATATACTGCATAATGATTTAGTGCATTGATTTGATTGATAGTACACTTCAAAATGAACAAGTTGCATTTATTTAAATAACTATTTAGTAAAAGTATCAATAATAGTACGAAGCCTAGGTTGATTCTGGGTGTTGATATCGGTTTGGAGGAGACTTGTAACTTGTCCCTTTGCGCGTTGGTGGGGTGTCTCTCTTATTGTTCCTTGTGTAGACAAACCCTACCAGACTGGGTGCACTCCACGTGGGCTCCCTTGCTGGGGTATACACCAAAAGTATTGACATTGGTAGTGTTAGAAAAATTGTGGGTGATTGATGGCATTAGTCTGATGCTAAAGCGCTGGAGGGTAAGTTTGGATCCAACAACTGAATATTTCCAGTTCCACCATTTATGGGTACTTCTACCTAGGTTGCCTTTACCGCTCTGGAATGTAAAGGCTCTAGAATCCATTGGAAATGAACTTGCTGACAAGTGAATGGGTAAGGTACTAGTGGAAATAGATATTCATTATGGTTTATCAAAGGCTATTGAGATAGATTGGAGGGGGCATCTTCTGGGTCAAAGACTGGACTATCTAGGAGTCCTTTCAGATATACTTTCTGCCAAAGGACGGGTCACCTGAGAAGGGATTGTCAGGGTTTTGTGGAGGAGGAGGAGGAGGAGGAGGAAGCCTCCATGCTAAAAAATGAGACTCACGATATTTCTCAAGGGGTGACTTCTTATGAGATAGGAGCTCATAATACAACAAAGGAGGAGGCTGGACTGATTGTTCCATTAGACACTGCAACGAGTCAATCAAAAACTCACTGTCCTTCTCTTTATTTTTTTATGTCAGCTTGGGAACGTGACTTTTTGGATCCTTCCAACATAATGGAAGTTGATACTTCTCCTGCTACCCCCTCTGGTGACAGAACTGAGTCGGCCCAGGAGGGGTTAAATATACTTGGGGTAGAATCTTCTTATCTGAGTGGGGGAGGGGGGTGACCACTGCTACTCTAGCTATGGATCCTTGGGGAGAAGGGGAAATTTCATGTGAGCCTGAGGGGAAAGTTGCTTAAATCTCAGTTACAGAGAGACTGAGTATGGAGATAGCTCTTTAGGAGCGGTACTAGATACCCTGGTTCCATCTTATAGAGAGACCACGAGCCCTACACCAATGCCCACATACTAGGGGAGGATTGTCGTTAGAAGAGAAGGGACTAGTGGTGATTTTGGATTGGTGGATAGGATTGGGGAGGAAACAGGGAAGGATTTTGCCTGGTCAAGGGGTTTGGGTTTTGAGATCTCCCCAATAAAAACCAGGAGCGCTCATAGGAAAGAAGGATCTTTCTCTACCTCTTCTGTTAAGCAATTTTCCAACATCTCTGATAATGGGGTGCTTAGAGGCATGAAAGCCCTAGCCAGGGAAAAATCATGATTCTTATCTCCTTAAACATAAGGGGGGTGGGAGCGACCCTAAAATCTGCTTCCCTTCATAAATTACTAACTAGATCTAATCTCGATATTATTTTCCTACAAGAAACTTTAGTTGATGAGAAGAAGGCCAGACACTTCATGAACACTTTTTGACCTACCTGGTTCTCTTGTGTTGTCAGCTCTGTTAGCAAGTCTAGAGGACTTCTGGTGACGTGGGATCCTAATAAGTTTGGCCTTGCACCTTATTTAAGTTGTGGTGGTATTTTTATGGTAGGTACTTGTTTAGAGGATAAAATGCCACTTTCACTTTTGAACGTTTATGGACCTTGTTCAGAGAGAAAAACTTTTTGGGACAAGGTGGACAGTAAGTGTATGTTAGCTAGCAAAAATCTGATTGTAGCAGGGGATTTAAATTTCACAGTCAGTGCTGGCGAGGTTTGGGGTGAATCAACACATTTAAATCCATTAGCAGAGTATTTTAAAGGAATTTTTCAGGAAAACAGGCTTGTCGACTTATTGCTTGATGCAGTTGTCCCCACTTGGCAAAATGGTAGATCCGGATGTGAAGGACTTTCAAAAATATTGGACTAGGTTTATTTGTATGGAGACCTCTTGTCCACTGCTAGTAGACACAGGTCCTGGGTTGCCTACCCATACCTATCAGACCATGCTCTTGTTCTCCTTCAATTAGAAAAAAGCTATCATACTAAATCCTACTCTTTCAAATTAAACTCGATGTGGCTAAGAGAATACGATTTCTCTCTTATAGTTCAAGAAGTTTGGAACGATCAACTTTTCTTGCAAGAATTTGGGGCTCAACGAAGATTAGTATGGAAATTGAAATAGTTAAAACATAGAGTAAAATTGTGGGCAAAAGTGCAAAGACTCCAGAAATACATAAAATTAGAAAATATTGAGGAGGACCTCTAGGTCTTATATCAGGAAAAAACTTGGGAACTGATGAGGACAGAAGTAGACCTTCATATAAAGTCTCTTGAGGAAGAGAGAAATAAGCATCTCCAAGCAGATGAGGAACTTTGGAGACAACGGAGCAGAGTGATCTGGATTAAAAGTGGAGATCAAAATACTAAAATTTTCCATCAGTTTGCCAGTCATAGAAGGAACAGTAAACATATTTGGGAGATCGTGGATGAGAACGACCTGGTTCATTCTAGACAAGAGGCACTTAAAAAAGAGGCAACCATACACTTCAAAATCTTATGTGAGGACTCGGGACAAAACACTATTACGGATTAGGTCTTCATAGCCACGCTCTTTCCTTGCTTAGTTGATGAGGAGGATAAACATTTTTTAGAAAAAACCTGTACTAAGGAGGAGTTACATGAAGTCCTTAATGGATTTTCCAAGGACAAGAGCCCGAGACCTGATGGTTGGATGGTCAAATTCTTCATTTAATTTTTCGACTTGGTAGGTGATGATTTGCTGGAGGTGGTTGAGGATTCTAGGCAAAGAGGTGAGGTGATCAGATCCTTAAACTCAACTTTTTTGGCCCTTATTCCAAAAGTCAACATGCCTTCAACGTTTGGCGATTTTAGACCTATAGCCTTGTGTAACTTGTGTTATAAAACTATTGCAAAGACCGTTGCAAACAAGATTAAACTGATTATTTCTCGGACTCTGTCTGGAGAGAAATTGGGGTTTCTAAAGGGAAGACAGATTCTAGATGCCATTGGCACTGCTCGGGGATTTTTACACAGTATCAAGTTGAAAAAACTAAAGGCATTGATATTGAAGCTTAACCTAAAGAAGGATTATGACTGTATCAATTGGGACTTTTTAAGATTGACATTACCCCAAACGATATTTGGCCTTCTGACTACCAATTGGATAATGAGTTGTGTGGTCACTACTTTATTTGCAGTCTTAATAAATGGGGAGTCAATTCCTTTTTTTTTCAGAGTGGTTGAGGTTTAAGACAAGGATGTCCTTTATCTCCTCTGTTGTTTATTCTAGTGATGAAAGGACTCATCTTACTACTAAAGAAAGAACAGGCTAAAGGAAAGCTGACGGGAGTCAAGGTCTCTAGATTAATCAAGATCCTCCATCTTTTTTTTGTGGATGATGTACTCATTATGACTAGGGCTTCGATTCAAGAATGGAAGGAGATTGACAATATTCTTAATATCTTCTCCAGAGCGACGGGCTTGATGGTAAATTTGCAAAAGTCAATTTTTCATCATTCTGGTATTCAAGGGGAGTTATTAGAATCTTTCAAGGAAAGCTTCCCTTACAACTTTGTTGACCTTTCTAAAGGTTTTAGATATCTTGGCTACTTTCTAAGCCTGATAATTATAAGGCTGAAGATTGGCGTTGGTTAATCGCAAAGTATGAAAAAAGGATCGACCATTGGTGCAATCGATGGTTATCCATAGGTGGTCGCTATGTTCTTATTAAAGAAGTTATTGAGTGCCAGCCTTGTTGATATTATGGTAGCTTCGAGAGGTATGAACCTCTATTCTGACCTATGATGAGATTAGAATATTCCGAAAGGAAGTAAAGAAGTAAAGGAAATCCTAGACGAGATGTCAGCTGCAGAAATATAATTAATATGAATTAATTAGTAACCCAGAAGGAGAAGTCGGCCCAGGCAAGCTTGCCAGATTACTATAAATACAGGGCACCAGTTTCTCATTATTCACATTCTCAGAATTGCAGAGAGCCAGTTGTGCGCAGTTGGCAGTTTTGTGCACAAGTTTTTGGGGAAGGTGTTGCGCCAGTTTCTGGGTGGTACTATCTGATCAGCTTTG
This sequence comes from Picea sitchensis, assembly GCA_010110895.2. Lineage (NCBI taxonomy): Eukaryota > Viridiplantae > Streptophyta > Pinopsida > Pinales > Pinaceae > Picea > Picea sitchensis. The sequence continues at coordinate 1,014,604 of SNQJ01S0001850.1, forward strand.
GTTTCTATTCTTTCTTGGTGCATTAGCCTTGCTTGGCTATTGATTGCTACCATTATTCTTCTCTGTCAAGGTCAAGGTGCTCGGAGGGTGGCTTCGGCCTATGGTTGGGTGACAAGGGTATTGTCAATGGTAAAACGAGAACAACCCTTCATATTCTAATAGGTTATGGGCCCACACCTCCTTCATTCAGTCTAAACGCTGGAAGGAAGCATAGACGCTAAGATATTGAGCTCGCTAAGGAACTACCGCTAGGGTTACTAGCATGAGCAGCTTCCAAAGACACTGCCGCTAGGGTTACTAGCAGAAGCAGTTGCAAAAACCCTAATCTCAGATCTGGCACCTTGTGATGGAGCATCTCGCTCAAAAAAAATAAGATATTCAAATGCGCCCTAACTCAGCGCACCTTTTGGCTTTCTCAGAAGACAGAAACGATGAAGTTGAAGTTTTGGATCAAGGCATGACCAGTTACCAGTCAACCAAAGACATGAGTGAAACGATCAGTCTTTTACACTACTCAACACTTACCAAAACGATTGAAGATGACATGTGGATAATCGATAGTGGATATTCTAGGAACATGACTGGAGATCAAGCTAGACTCTCAAATCTAAATGAGAAGAAGACCTCGTACAAGGTAGAGCTTGGAGACAAAACCACTTACCC